>JAJEJO010000852.1:779972-851297 GCA_020662805.1 Glaucomys volans | reverse complement strand
GTGGGAGGCTGAGTCAGGAGGATCACAAGTTCAAAGCCAGCCTCAGCAACTTAACAAGGCCCTAAGCAACTCAGTGAGACCCTGTCTCTAAATAAAATACAAAATAGGGCTGGGGATGTGGCTCAGTGGCCGAGTGTCCCTAAGTTCAATCCCTGGTTCCAAAAAAAAAAAATAATAATAATTGTAGCAAATCTCAGTCAAGTTTCATTACTCTGAAACTTGTTCCAAGTTTTTTAAAAGTCAGTTGTATTCTTACCCAGTAATCAAAAGAGGAAAGAATTATCTCTTTCATTTTTTTAGATTGCTTGGAAATAACTGACACATCTTAAGTTTCACAACAAAATAAAAATAAAATATTTATTTCAATTAATCTTCTACACCTCAAGATTTTTTAAATACAGGTAGAAACTCCCTGTATTGTGGTCGATAATTGGAATTCACATATACAGCTGCAGCTGGTTTCACCAGGAAAGCTCTCTGTCGTCAAGAAAATGAGAAGACAAACCACAGAGGAGAAAATACTTACAGAAGAACTCTCAAAACTCAGAATAAGAAAATGAGCAACCTTATTACAAACGGTGGAAAGATCTGAATGAACACCTTGCCAAGGACGTAAGGATGGTGAGTAAACATGCGGAAAGATGCGCCCATCTGGTGTCACCAGGCCAGGGCAGACAGGAGTGAGACCCCACCATACGCCAGTTGAAGTAGACAGAATCCAGAACACCAACGTCACCAAAGTGGTGGTGAGGACATAAAGCCACAGAAACTCTTGTTCATGGCTAATTGGATGAAAAAATGACTCCCCACTTCATAAGACAGTCTGGAAGTTTCTCTCAGAACTAAGCATGCTCTTACCCTAAAATCCAGCAATCCCGTTCCTGGGTGTTTAACCAAATGAGCTGAAGACTCAGGTCCACACAAACACCTGCACACAGATGCGGCTTTATTCATAATTGCCCAAACTGGGAAGTGACCAAGATGTCTTTTAGTGGGTAACTGAAGAAGTAAACTCTGGAACATCCAGACAAGGGAATATATTCAGCAGTAAAAAGGAATGAGCCATCAATCCAGGAAAAGGAACAGAAACGCCCAAATGAATATTAGCAAGGGAAGTGTGAAAAGGCTACATACTACATGATCCCCATTAAATGGCCTTCTGGAAAAGACAAAATGATGGAGACAGTGAAAAGGTCAATTATTGCCAGGGTTTAGGTTGGGGGAGGGAGATGACTAGGTGGCTAAGGGAAAACTCCGTATGATACTAAAATGAAAGATGCACATAGTATACGTTTGTCAGAACCCCCAGAGTACACGAGTGAACCCCGGTGTTAGCCATGGGCTTTGGGGGATAGCGACTTGTGGATGCAGGGCCAACACTCGCAATGACTTTACTGCTACTCTGGAGGTGTTGGCAGGGGGAGGCTGTGCACCCGTGCAGGAGGGAGTCTATCATGTCTGTACCTTCTGCCACCCAATTTTGCTGTGAATCTTAAACTGTTCTATAATAGTATAATCCATTAATTCAAAAAGTTCAGGTAATTGGTTCAATATTAATATTGAATTAGATGACCTTGAACTTGTGATCCTCCTGCCTCAGCCTCCTGCACTGCTGGGATTCCAGGTGTGCCCCACTCTCCCAGCTAAAAACTTCTACAAACATAACAATATGGATACCACCATGTTAATTATTTGAAAGCATAGACAAATGTTTAAGATCCGCTTCAGAGAAAAGTTTGTCTAGGATTAAAAAGAGAGGACAAACATATATATACACATACATGCATATAAGCATACATGTATAAGTATACATACACATACCTATATGCACACACACATTAGGCTACATGTATGTGGCAGATCTGCTAGTTCTTTCACAGATTAGAAATTAGAACCTTAAAAACAGCTCAGTACAATTCCATCAATCAAACATAGGGTATTAATCTAAGAAATTTGCTGACACGAGGAAACATAAAGTGCTCGTTATTAAAGACTGCCAATATTTTGCAGCTTCTCCAACAGGTAATAAAACGATAAGTACAGAGTACATCACAGCCCTAATAAAATTGGAAGGTCTTCTCAGTCTGACAGGGTAAGAAATAAAACACAGACAATCTACCCATAAATGAATAACCTAATATCAATCACGTCCCTGCTCTCATGCAAAAGCTAAGGGCAGATCACATATTTATTTTTCTTCTTAGTACAAACTATTACTCATGGCAGAAATTTCAGGATTGCTACTTGCGGAACTGCTACTCTTTTGTGTCATTTAAAGTGTTATTTGAAAGTTATGACCAATATGCAGTTTGTTGTGCTCTACATCAGATTTGAGATAGCTCTGTGGTAACAATGCATTTGATATTTTTAATAAAGTCTAAGTCAAACCTAAGCACTTCAAAGAGTTGAAAAAAATTTATGCTGTATTGGATTCTTGAACAATTCACAATGGCAACCTCCAAAATACCCAAAAGTGAGAGGGAGGAATTTAACAACAAAATAAAAATTGTATTAATGTAAAAATACTTGGTATTCTAATAATCCAAAATCCCCAGTAATGCTGGAGGCGTTGGCCCATTCCTGTAATCCCAGCTGCTCAGGATGCAAAGACAGGAGGACTGCAAGATCAAAGCCACCCTCAGCAATGGCGAGGCGCTAAGCAACTCAGTGGGACCCTGTCTCTAAATAAAACACAAAACAGAGCTAGGGATGTGGCTCAGTGGCCGAGTGCCCCTGAGTTCAATCCCCAGTACAAAAAAAAAAAAGTCCCCAGACAGAGATTTTGTGTTGTGTTAAACCTGTTAAGATTGTATTTCTTCCTGTTAAAGTCCACAGCAGACATTCTTTGGTCATTCGGGGAATGAGCTTTCTCTATGCTGGGTTCCACCCTTCTCCAAACCCTAAGAGGTCTCTCCATGGAGTCAGGTCATGGAAGGAGAGTGGAGATTGCCATGCGAGGTTCCTGTGCGCCACGCTAAGATCGGTGCACAGTAGGAGGCCAGTTCCCTTGGCCAGCACGGAGTGAAAGCAAGGCGCTGCGGAGGAGGTCTGGGCTGCGCTCACCAGCAGGAGAAATCCGCCTCTGCGGGACTCTGGTCTTGCTGCTGCGCACTGTCCAGTCCCCACAGCTCCATCTCATTCGTCCTTTCACTCACAGATTGTGAGTCACCGCAAACCCCGAATCCCATCCTGGCCCTGTACGAAGCGCAGACTTGAGGACGTCTGAGTCAGTGCCGTCAATCACTTCAGACGTGTGAACCCCACTGCAAGTCGCCTGTCCCTCTGCGCTCTAACATCCCTGAGGGACAGGACGAGGCAACCACAGTGAGGAAAGGACAAACCAGAGGACAGCAGTCCCCCCAGGAAGGCGCAGTGAGATTCCTCTGTTGGGGTGGGAGGAATCGGTCCTCTGGAGGGTGCGCCTCACTCTGTCCTGCAGGGTCCTGGCTCTGCCTCAGGCCTTTCTCTTGGTTATCCCTCACCGGATGCTGGACACTCATCGGGGCTGGGTGCGCAGACCAGGGAGCAGTGCAGCTCTCACACTGCGGGTTTGGAGGTTCAGAGGTTCGTGCAGGGATGAACAGGAAAAGGCTGTTTTAGTTTTAGCTCATGGTTTCCTTGACAATATAATGTCATCAAAATATTATAGACTTAACGTTTCATTTCCAGACATTTTTATGTGCTAGTAACAACACCCAAAGATCTTTCTTAGTGCTACTTCTCAAATTGATTTATTTCATTGTTTCCTTGTCCCCATGTATGACTCTCTCTCTTTCCTTTTTTTCTGTCAAGATAATTGTGGTTACCCTAAAGCTAACTGAAAATTGGAAGGGAAAGCCATATATATAATCTTGTTTAGGCTGCGGGCCTGAATCCGTTTTTTCAGTTCATAAGTTTTCCTGGGCCTTTGTTGCTGGGAACTTTCTCAAGTATACATGTTACTGTTTGGGGTCCAGAGGCAGTTGGATTTTCCAAAATCTGTCAGGATTTTGACCACTGTGGTTTCTCCACTCCCATTTTTTGTGTTTGAAAACGAGCCAGTTCTTATTTGGTCTCACCTCTTTCTTATGACGCCTCACTGAAGGCACCAAGAACAGCAAACACTCTCATTCTGAACCTCTCCAGCCTCTCCCAATAGTCACAGTCTCAGTGGGCAAGAAGTTTGCCTTCCAAATTGTCACAGGTAACATGAGAAAAAAATGTTTCATAGAATTCTTACCCTGTTCAGCCTCCTGGCCTTTTCTGTCTGGTTCCCTCCACCCTTGCTGCCTGGGGTTCTACTCGCTACTTCCATGAGTTCAGCTTCTTTAGCTTCCTCAGATGGTATCACCTCACTCCTAGAACCAATTCTGGAATTTCTGTACCTGGAAAACACTATTTGCTGCAACATATCAAATAGAAAACCTCAGGGGCTTGGTTTTGGATCACACAAGGCCTGCAGGTCCTCCTTCCTGGCGAGTGGCTTCTAGTGAAATCCCCTCTTCCTATGAAACGACCTTCCTCTGTGTCCTCACAGTCTTTCCATCCAGACAAGGAGACCAGAAAGGGAGACAGGACAGCTGCAGGCAGGTAGGTAGGAGAACAGGGCTGGGCTAGTGTTCTCCAGCTGGAGCTGGGTGAAGTGGCTGTGCTGAACACCAGGGAAGACGGAAAACCATCCAGAAGGGCAAAGCTTGGCGAGTACCTGCCACGTTGTCAGATGAAGAAAGCAAAGCTCTCCTGAATGACGTACAAAGAGAGGGAGAAGTGAAAAGTTCTTGTTCCACAAGATCTCATCTTACTCCTCTGTGGGAAAGTCAGTAGAATTATAATCAAACTGAGGAAACACCTAGAGAACTTAACCGTATCACAGAGGAAAACATACTGAAACAGCAATGTGGCCTATGGAAGGACAGCAGCTTTATGTTCAGTGCATTTGCCAACTAGGAGGTGGCGTCTCCTTAGCCAGGTGAAGCATCCACTGCCGGTGGGGGCAGGAGGGAAGTGCTCACATGCACACTCTCTTGGGGGACCCCCAGTCAAGTGCAGCCCTTCCACGGGGATTTTGATAATAGGACTAAAGACCATTATGTTAATATCCTTTGATCCAGGAATTTATACTGATGAGATAATTAGAATGTTCACAGAGATGGAAGTACAAGAATAGTTATCATAGCACATTTTAAAATAGAGGAAAAACTATTAAATGCCATCCAAGTAGAGATAGATTAAATAAATTATGTCCTTAAAAGTAGAATTTAAAACAGCATCAAAATGCAAACTACTTATTGGCAGAGAAAGAGGTGCCAATATATAATGACTAATGAACACCAGCAGATATGATATGATTTCATTTTACTAGTAGCATATATGAGTACATGGAGAAGGGAGAGGGAGAAAATTTATGGAAGAATGATTACAAAATATGAAGAGTAAAATTTGGGGTAGTCTAAAAGATCATTCATTTTCCCAATCAATGGTTCATTAGAGCTCAGATTATTTTATTTTTGCAGGATGGTGCTATTTAGAAATTGTGAATTACATTGGCTCAAATGCCTTCACTTTCATTTTCAGCAAATATTTTCCCACTGAAAATATGCAAATTTCAATTTACCCATACTGTCTTAATAAAATATGTATTCCTTTCTTTTACCTTCTTTGTATGTTTAAATGTTCATTTCATTCTTACAAACCTTCTTTAGTTTGTTTTTCAATTAAGGCAATATTTCACCAATCGCCGAGCAAAGGTTAAGATATTTCTGGATATGAATGTAGGTGATTTTTTAAAACTTTCATTTCATTTTCAGCCTGAAGTAAATGGGAAAAATAATTTGTGGACAATGACTTAGAAGACCCTTTCCTACTGCTCTGTGATTCTTGACATGTATTGAAACTATGCACTTGAGTATGCTGGATTATAAAACTGAGATAACAATACCAATCTCAAAAGTGGTACGGCTTACCTTAGATTAATCGCTTTAAAGCTCTTAGCCTTACCATAAAAATTAATATTTAAAATATTTTTTCTTAAGGCTTGCTTCTCTGAAAGCATTTTGCAAAAGTAATTTCTTGATTTGCATAAACTTTGGGATGAAATTTTGGGATACAAAGCTCTGAATTGATTTTCTTTGGTTCATGTTTCTGGAACACTCCCCCCACCCCGCCCAAATCTTTGTTAAGTAGGTAACTCAGCAAAATTGCATAACCAAATATTCTCCATAAGTTACAGAAGGGTATAAACAGTGCCAGTGAAATTAAGTATTACTGTAATTTCTTTAACTTTGTAAAGCATATGGCATTGAAAAATTGACTTCTGGAGAAAATGCTAAGTTTTCAAAGAGGAAATCATCTAAATTTGAATTTCTTAAAAGTAATAGCTGACTAATTCATACTGCTTAAACTTTGCTAACATGGGGCATTATTTATGCTCCACTTAAAGAAAATGCAATTCAGATAAAATTGTTTGAAGCAACAAATACTCTGAATCTTTTGCAATAGTGAATGTTAGTATAATATTCATTAGTATAATAATTTTTTTTGCTCTTTTAATCTATTTACGCTTTATTTCCAGTTCATCGCCATTTATACTCAGCTTTCTTTTGATTGGTGTTTTGCATATCTTTTCCATCATTTAAATTTTAACCTATATGTATCTTTATATTGGAAGATTTATAAGCAGGATATAGTTAGGTCTTAATTTTCCAGCCATTCTGTTAATTGCTGTCTTTTATTTATTTTTTTTTTTTTTGTCTTTTAATTGGTGTTTGTGTTTTGTTTTGTTTTTTGGCACTAGGGATAACACCCAGGGCCTCCCACAGGATAGGTAACCTCTACCACTGAGATCTTAAATGGTTTTTCAAAACTATTTGTATTTAATATGATTATTGGTATGGTTGGGTTTAAATATACAGATTGCTATTTTGCTTTTGCTTCATTGCTCTTCATTCCTTTTCTTCTTCTGCCTTCTTTTGGATTACTTGAGAATGTTTTATGATTGTGTTTTATATCAGTTTGGGGCTTGTTAGCCGTAATAATTTGTTGTTAATTTAGTGGTTGCTTTAGGGTTCAGAGCAAACATTTCCAATGATCTCTGTCTACAGCTGGAAGGCACAGACACCACTGCCCTCCGATCCGCCCTCAGGCCTTCTGCTGTCCGTAGACCGGACTTCCACCTGCGGTCAACCCCGCTACATGGCTACTTCTGATCTAAACAGCAGATTATTGTTTTGAAGATTTAAATACTTAAAATATCAGACATTACCTAGAAAAATTAAGTAAAAAATTTACCCTAACAGTTCAGATTCCTAGTCTCCTTGCTTCTCTGTGTAGATTAGGTTTTCCCCTGGGTTCATTTTTCTCCTGTTAGAAGGACCTCTTCTAACATTTCTTTATGAATGTCTGCCAGTGAGAAATTTTTTCAACTTATGTCTGAACATAACAGGTTTTCCATCTTCATTCTTAAGAGTATTTTTTCAGGGTAAAGAATTAAAGGTTTACATTGTATGTGCACGCATGTGCACATGAGTGAATGTGCACAGCACATGTGTGTGTGCTTTAAAGAGGTTCCTCTACTGGCTTTTATCCTGCACTTTTCCACCCACAGGAAATCTGATATCATACTCATCTCCTTTCCTCTGTTCATAATATGGCATTTTTTCCCCTTTACATAGTTTTAAGATTGTCCCCCATTATTTCTTTTTTTGTTGTTGTTGTTGGGGGAAGTACTGGGGATTGAACTCAGGGGTACTCCACCACTGGACCACACCCCCGCCCTATTTTGTATTTTATTTAGAGACAGGGTCTCACTGAGTTGCTTAGTGCCTTGCTTTTGCTGAGGTTGGCTTTGAACTTGCGATCTTCTTACTTCAGCCTCCCAAGCCACTAGGATTATAGGCGTGCGCCACCGCACTGGGCTCCCATTACTTCTTTTATACAATTTTATTTTCTTCATATTTCTTGTGCTTGGGTTTTACTGATCTTAGATCTGTGGTTCTATAGTGTTTACCAACTCTGGACATTTTCAACCAGTATCTTTTCTAATTTATCTACCACTCCTTGACTGAATTACACTCTATTGCGGGCACTTCTATCTGCCTCACAGCTCATTCATGCTCTTTTCATTTTTTTCTTAATTCTTTTTTTTCTCTCCTTTTCCTTGATAGTTTCCATTGTTGGTTTCAAGTTCACTGATCTTTTCTTCTGTAATATCTAATCTCTATTTAATTTCATATAGTGTTCTTTTCATCTCAGATACTATAGTTTCCATCTCATGGTTTTCATCTATTGTGTCTTCTAACATGTAAGATGTTTTCTCTAACTCCCTGGATACATGGGATACAATTATAAGAATTGCTTTAATCTCATTTCAATTGTGGAATTTCTGAGGGAATTCCAAGACTGATTTTTCTCCTTATTTTGGGTATATTTCTTTGTATCTTTGTATGTCCAATAATTTCTATTGGTTGCCAGGCATTTTTGACCTTACTTTTTGTATGCCAAAAATTATAGCACACCTACAAATCTTGAGATTTGTCCGGGACATGGTTAATACATTTGGGTTACGTGGAATTAATTTAAGACCTTTTCAGGTCTTTCTTTTAAGCTCTGTTAGGTGATCCAAAGTTGGCATTGTGACCAGGGTTCGTTTTTCCCATAGGTATAGAAGATGCTTTTTAGTACTCCAGTAGATACCCCTTGAATTAGATTTCCAACCCTGGCCACTGGAAACAGGAACTACTTCTCTTCTGGAGCCTTGGTCTCTCTACCATTTTACAAATTCTGGTTCTCCTTTCCCCCATCTCTGGTAGAGTCCTTAGAAAAATGTGCTAATAGTCAGGGGGACCTTCTGCAGATCTCCATGGGGCCGTCTATGCACCTTGCTCCTCTCTCATGCTTTTCCCTGTGAACTATAACTGATTTCATGCCTTGAATTCCAGCTTCATCTCCTGAAAGGAGTGACCTGCTGGGTTCTGCTGGGGTCCTGCCTTGGTGACTTTCCCCAAACAATAAGCTGAGGCTACTGTAGGCCTCACCTTGCCTGTTTGCATTCTTGGAGATCACTGCCTATTATGATTTGGATACGAGCTCCTGTTAGTGTAGAAATATTCCCAGGTGAAGCAATTGGATTGTGAAAACTGTAACCTAATCAGTCGGTCCTAGTTTAAACAGACTAACTGTGTGGTAATTGTAGACAGGTGGGCTGTGGCTAGAGGAGATGGGTCACTGGGGGTGTGCCCTGAAAGAGTGCAGCTTTCCCCATTCTCTCTTCTTCCTGATTGCACTAAACTGAGCTACTTTCCTTCCTGGGCCCTTCCCCCACAATGTGCAGCCTCACCTCAGGTCCAGAGCAATGGAGTCGGCTGTTTATGGACTGAGACCTCTGACACCCCAAATAAACTCTCCCTCCTCCAAGCTGTTCTTGCAGGTATTTTGGTCACAGTAACACAAAAGCTGACCAAGACACTGCCTTTTGTTGCCTGATGTCTCAGGGAGAAGGAGTAATGCAGCTCCTGCTGTTCTCCCTCGCCTGGAAATGGATTACAAATTATTTTGAAGGCATTTTCTTATTCACTAGCAAAAAAAAAAAAAAAAAGAAAGAAAGAAAGAAAAAAGAAATAGTACTTATTTTAAAGGAAGCAGGACCAGTTTTGTTCATGACTTTCTTTTCCTTGCTTTCTCAATTCCAAGACTTGCTTATTTTGACATTCTTTGAGATGGTTAAATATTTTAAATTTCAAATTCTGGATTAAGCTGCTACAATATTTGAAGGGAGTTGATAGCAAAGTAGGAAAGGATCAGAGAAGTAAATATCAGCCCAAATAAAAGGAACAATGGATTTTCTTCCCTTTTAGAGTCTGCCTGCAGAAATAAGACAGCTATACAGTATTATAATGAGAGTAAGTATTAGATTATGTTTTCTATAGAATTCCTTGTAACTAGATCAACTCAGTATTATTGATAAAGCCCATTCCTTTCTAGAAGTAGAAATCTTTTCTGTTTTTAAAACAGTGTTGGGACCTCAGGGGTCAAGCTGAAAGAGGCCCCCTGGGCATTTCCACAGGCCAGGCTAGGCCTACTGCTCCATGTGTCCTTTTGGAAAACAATTGACAGTGTCGGTTAAGAGACTGAGACACAAAAATGTTTTTTTGTTGGGGCAAGTTAATACATTTAAATATTTGCTACTTAGATTTCCTTGAGTCCATACATTTTAATCAGGGACATCTTTAATGAAGTATTTCAAAGTTGAATGATTCCATAAAGGCACAAAAAAAAAAAAAAAAGAAAAGAAGAGAAAATAATTCTCCTAGACCACCAAGTTTGTATTGAACTGTTTTAACCCACAATATAACTAAAATATATGCAAATAAAATTAGTAGATATTTTGTTATAAAACACCTACTTTACTATCGGACAGGTTACAAGTGCTTTAAAAGTATCTGTTAATGAATAAAAAAACTGATAAAAATCTAGATAGGGAATTATTAAGTTTATAACCGTAAGTAACCCCAAAACAAAGCAGATTTCCAGATCATGTATCTACAGCACAAATCCCCCTGTCAATCAGTACACTCTGTTGGCAAGACAGAAGCAGCTCCACTGTGGTGGAAGCAGAAGTGACGCCATGATTACTATGTGGACTTGCTCTCCCTTCAGGTTCAGCACAGCTTTGCCACCTCAGGCCTTGCTCCCACTCAAGCCTCACGTCCAATTCCTCTCCCCAGGTCACTGAGCCACCTTCATTCACACAGCACACTGTGACACTGTTAGCCTGCAACTGTAAATGCACATTACAAAACCAGACTGCACCGTGAGTGAGGTCCTAGCGTTGTAGTCTCCTGCACATATACTTTGGGCCCAAATAGCATTTGGCCCAAAAATGTGCTCACTCCATATGCGTGGTGAGAGGAAGGAAGGAAAGAAAGGAAGGTCGGCAGAGCTGCAGGCTTCTTATTTGTTCATTAGCCCAAAGTAAACACGGTGAATGTGTGCTCCATAAGCTGTACTTGGCTGGAGGGCCAGCATTCATTTACAAGGCAGCCTTCCTCACGATACTTCAGAATATGCTAAGGTTAAACTTTAGATCAGTGTCTAAAGTAAATGTACAAAATGAGATACTTCCTTAGAAATCACATGCACCCAATAATAAATACAGGAATCCAAATGGTTTCACATTGCCAGTTTTGCCTAGAACTTGAGGATAGAAGATTGTGGTTAAAACAAACTGCTACTGCTGCTACTACCAATAATAATAGCAATACCCCAGGCAAGAACAACATCTCACTGAAGCCTCTGAGGGATCTGCCAGCACTGCAGACACTGCCTAATGTTTAGCAGGAATTTGGGGGTGTGCTGGGAACTCTGAAGTACAGATTAAGTGTCCAAAATGGCTCTGTCAACAAGCTGTGTGTCCCCCACATGGCAGACATTGGAAACTGGTCCAGGCTGAGTGGCGGCAAAGCCAAGCCACACAGACCAGCAGGAATTGTAGCAGAGGCCAGCTAGCCCCACGACCAGCTGCTTGTCCAGAAGCAGAGAAAGACATCATGAGGCAAACAGGAAGAAACCAAGAGAGCCAGATACCGAGCCTCGCAGGCCATGCTTAGGGAGAGATCAGGGTTTGTGCAAATGTGCAACAGAACACTGAGCCAGAAAAATAGTTTTGGTTGATTTAATGCTAGTTTATGGTGACTCCAGGGAGCTGTGGCTTGGGGAGACACAGGTGAAACATAAAACGCTGACTTGGAGTTTGCAGCTATCAATTTCACCTGAGTACTTAGCAGGTCAATTAGGAAGTTTTAAACACCAACTAAAAAGAAAAACAATGTGTGGCTTTTTTGCAGAGGTTTTGCCACAGGCCGAGCAGACTGCAGTGAGCCAAGGGAAGCTCCAAGTCCCCTCGCTTGTGCAGCTCCTCCTCCTCAGGAGGCACGGAGCCGGCCACCTCTGCTCTCTGGTGCTGAGCTGGGTGCCATCTTTGATCCCAAAGAGAAAAACATGAGAGGGTTGCTTGTTTCTCCCTCCCAAGAAGAGTCCTACTCTTCTCCCTCCTTTGAGGACCACAGTGACCCAGGTTCACAGCCAGCTCATTGCTGGTGGTGGGGGTCAGAGGCCTGTTGTTGGAGGGACAGCAAGGGAGGAAGTGCCCCAACGGCCTATATGACTTGAGCAAGGACATGCACATGAGAAATGAGCAGTGAGGCAAAAAAAACTTTTCTAAACTGTCAATTGTAAAATCCAAGTCTTCATCAGACATGCTCCAGGAGAATCTGATCATCCTTCTTGTTTTCCCATTGAAAATAACCTTATGCAATGGGTACCCTGAAGAGAGGCTCAGGGAAGGTGCAGCTAAGACACGCACTGGAAAGGTACTGGCCACCCTAGGAGCTTAATAATAATGCCATCTTCTGGATTTTATTACTTTGTAGTAATTGTCATCTCCTTCACTTATTTTATTATAAGTCAATATTAAATTTCTTACCTAATTTTATGTTCTCTTCTACTTTTCCCCAATATACATAAATATATTTCACTTTGTTTCAAGCCTTCTTTACGAGGTGTCCTTTTATAAATTTCATGAAATAAAAAGTTTATACAGAATTACTTTAAAGTAGTTTTTTGTTTGTTTTTGTTTTTGTTTTTACTTTTGGGTGGTTTTCTTTTCTTATTAGAGTTGGAAATCAGTTTCTTTACGAGCTGGTAATGCTATGGAGACTTGCTGACCATCAAGTTTTCCCTTGTGCTTTGAGAGGTCTTCAGATGAAGTTTCCAAAGTGTCTCTGTCTTGGCTTCCCAAAGATTCATTCTCTAAATTGTCTCCAGAATCTTCAATTCTGCCTTGAAGCCTGGTGCAGTTAAACTGGGCACTCTGGGAATGACAGCTTTTACTTCATCCACAGAGTCAGTGGCGTTTTTTGAACCCAATGCTAGCACACATTGTAAGGTAATGACAGGGGCGAGTGTCCCACTGAGGCAGGAACCTGACAGGAACAGTTCTGCTTACACCTAACTGAATCAAGTGCGCTGTGATGTTGACTGGCTTGACTGACCTACACACTGGAACCAAGAGCAGTGCACCCCTTTCCAGGGCTCTGGTGACTTCATTAACCCCGATGGCAAGCTGCTTCCTGATCTGCACAGGTGTCCATCCTGACACTTGCTGGTTGGCTCTGGCCTTTTGTCCTTCAGATCCTCACTGGTATCAACCTCTAGGCTGCATCTTTCTATCCTGTGCTTCTGTATAAAAGGTTGTTTGTTTTTTTTTCTTATCCTCAATTTTCCAAACTCCAATGGATTAAAACTTCAGTCCCAGTGTCTGTAATATGAAGTGCACGTCCTCCCTCTCCAGGCGCCCCGACAGACAGCACAGGGGGTGCTCAACCATGGCACGTCCTCCCTCTCCAGGCGCCCCAACAGGCAGCACAGGGGGTGCTCAAGCGTGTCTTTACAACCAGAGGTCTTGTCCTGAGAACGGATCCCTCTGCCCATGCTTGAGGGGCTGCAGGCATTTTAAAAATCAATTAATTGCAATGTAGTCAAGGGACAGTATAATAATAGGCAGTTACTTCTCTGCTCTGCAGAATCTCCTTCCGGCGTCTTTGTGCCCCTCTGACTCACGATCGGACTCATGTCGCTCCTTATGTTCTTTCCTTTAAGAAGGCTTCCCAAGATAAAGAAGCTCCAGTCCCCACAATACCTACGTCCATCTTTGGTCCCAAAGAAAGACTGGACCATGCTGGTAGTAACCTTATAGAGGTCCTGCACCTGCTTCCTCATGGCTTGACACAATGGTGGGTGGGCTACATGATTTCTAAGGACCTTTTAAATGTTGAAGTATATGGGTACTAGTTTGTACTAATTAAGTTGAATAGGCAAGGTAGACAAAACAGTTATGTAGAATCTGCTTTAAAATAATTCAGAAGTGAAGCTAAAACATCATATATCACAACAGACATGGAAAAACATTATTTAATATATCAAATTGGATGTGCACATAATTTAAAAGTACCTGTACTATAAAAATTAATAAATTTTACGACTGGGGTTGTGGCTTAGTGGTATAGCACTTGCCTAGCATGTGTGAGGCATTGGGTTTGATCCTCAGCACCACATAAAAATAAAGGTCTATTGACAATTAAAAACAATTTTTAAAAATACTATATTTATAGTTAAATCTCTTCTATTATTATAGCTATTTCAGATAAATTGTGTAATTATTATATTCTCTTCAAACATTCTTCAAATATCATTGTCTTTTTAAAAGCATATGCAATTTGTAACATATACACATATACATATATAAAGAATTGATTATAGATATAGATATGTATAGAATTTATTACAAGCAATATTACATAGGCATATACCTTTAATACATATTAAGTTATCTTTGAGAGTCTAAAATGTTTTGATCATGGGAAACAGGGGAACACCAAGTCAAATGTAGACTCTTGATTAGGTTGGTACCTTAGTCTGTTTAGGCTGCAATGATAAAATATAATAAATTAGGTAGCTGAAATAGCAGGAATTTCTTGAACATTGAATCTGAAAGGTTCAGTATTAGAATGTGGGCAGGTTCAGTGCTTGCTGGATCAGAAGTGGCACCTTCTCACTGGGTCCTCATGTGGCAGGAGGATGAATAAACTGGGGCCATTTTCATAAGGACCCTAATCTTATTCTGGTGGCCCCACTCTCATGACCTAATCACTTCCCAAAGGCCCACTTCCTAAGACCATCACCTCGGAGGAGTTAGGAAAGTTTCCAGGGGAAACAAACATTCAGACCATGACAGTCGGTAAACCTCCTGGCCTGCTACGTGCCTGGTGCCATGCCAAATGAGTATCAGCCAAACAAATGCAGAGAGAGAGATCTTGCCTTCAAGGCAGTAGGGAGATGATATATGCAATGAAAGGCAGTAGGGAGATGATATATGCAATGAAAATATTACATTCTGGTGTCTACAATAATAAAAGAAAAATCTGTAGCAAGATGCCCAAGTAGTACTAAGAGCAATTCATTCACTCATAAAATCAGATGAATTTTATAAAGGTGTTTAAGCCTTGAAGTATTATCTGAGTATGTTTTTAGTCATAGACTACAAGAAAGATGAAAAAAAGTACAAATAAAGAAGCATAGCTAAATCCAATAGGGATGGAAAGTATTAAGCGGTTTTGAGATGGAGGATTAAAGAAGATGTAGAGTAGGACAACAGAGAAGATCCAACATGACACAGGAGAAAATGATCGTCCTGCAAAGCGAACACTTTGACTTTTCTCCCACGCCATTATTTAACTAACACTAAAAAGAAAACAAGTAAAAATTGGTACACAGTGTTATCACAATGATCAAAATAAATAAAAACAGAAGGGCATGGTGGTACACACCTGTAATCCTAGCAACTCAGGAGGCTCAGGTAGGAGAAGCAGAAGTTTAAGGCCAACCTCAGCACTTAACAAAACCCTGTCTCAAAGTAAAAATGAAAAAGGGTTGGGGTGTATCTCAGTCCTGGGTTCAATCCTTGGTACAACAACAACAACAACATCAACAAATATGTGTGTGTGTGTGTGTATGCATGTGTCTGTGTGTGTGTAAAAGAATCTATGTAAAAATAATTCCTTAACTAAAAAGCATTGCACACATATCTATCAATTTTCCTTTGAACCATTCCATATTTATGGATACATCTAAAAAAGGACTTCATTATTAAAAGTACAAAATCAAATGCTTTGATATTTGGATATTTAAGCTGATTTTTCCTACTGGAGGACCCCAGCCTTTTTGTTCATTGCCGAGTTTACAACTGAACTGACAATGTCTCGCAGATTCCTGGATCATGGATCAGAGGGTTAGAGAGAGCTGTCAGGTGTGAGCCATTTGCCAGTGGGTTCTACAAGATCTTATTTCCAGTCTGTCTTTAGTGAGCCCATGGGAAAAAGTGCCAATCTATCAAAAAGTTTTCCATCTATATCTATTACAAGCAGATGATAATAATATATGTGAGAAAATTCATGTGGTGTGGAATTTCATGATTTCAGTTGTTTTTGTTAATGAAAATTGAATATTTAATTAATGATAGGAACAGAAAAAATGATTAAATAATGAATTTTGGTATGGTAAATGTGTTTGTTTTTTTTTTAAAACAAAGAGCTCTACCTTAATTCAGAACATGAGAGATCATTTAAAAAAAAAAAATCATGCTTTTTAGAAATTTCCAGCAAGAAGCCAGGATTTATCATTACCTTTATATGCGGATTTCTGAAAATGCCAAAAATAAGATTTTTGTTTACTTGAATCAATAATCTGTAAAATTAGAGAAATATCAAGTATCTAAATTTATTTATTCTTCTATGATATAGAAACTAACCAGAAACTAGCTGGCATTATTAATACATACATCTATTTTTAAAGTACACGTTATTTAGTTCTTGTTTTCTGTTTTTGGTAATGCGAGCAGTTTGTGCATTTTGAAAAGCAAGCTTGTTCCCTATGAGGATTCACAAAGTCCCTGGGAGAATTTTGTAAAACTCTCCCCAAAATAGGATGTTCTCTGCTTCCCAACTGGCAAACAGGAGTGAGACAGAATTCTCCCCTTTCTCAACAAAACCTTCTCACACTCCCTCTTAGCCAGCTGTCAATCCTCTGTAGCAAAAGATCTTGCCAGTGTTGTGCCTACTGCCTTTGGTTCCTGGGAATCCTGTTCCCAGTGGCCTTCGCCCCCACAATTCCATCCACTCTTCTCTGTAAGATTGCCAATGATTTCCATGTTGCTAAATCCACTCTTCAGTTCTCAGTTTTCAGAGGCCAAGTGTCTCTGTAACTTGACAATATTTCTATCTGCAGTTCCACCAACACCTCAAATGTAATAGATTTAAAACTCAAATCCTGCAATTCTCAACCCTTTAACTGCCTTTTCTTCTGTTCACATCTTTCCTATTACCAATTCTTTCCCATTCCCTGATCATCTTTTCCTTACAGAAATTCCAAAATCTGTCTTTCTGTACTCCCACTACACCTTCTGGAAAACTTACCCTCTGTTCCTTTCACCATTTAAGTTTAATCTTCACTCTGCTGCTTTTCCCTGCCCACTCCTTGGACTGGTCCTGTTTGCTGATCCCTAGACGCGGGCCATCCGCTGTCCACACTAGCTCAATTCCTCGTGGTTCCTCCAAACTTGAAATCCAAGGTTCAGTGTAAGGGGACTCTGCAGACCTTTTCATAATCAGCTCAAAGGCCTTCCCTCCTGAGCATTTTTAAAATGTGTTTTTGCATCCTGATTTTCCTGTTTGAAGAGTGATTATTTTCCTCATTTTTCCAAGAATATTATTTAGTCCAAGTTTTATTTTGTTCTTTGCATGGACTGCTTTAAGTTTGTTTGTTTGTTTGTTTGTTGTGTGTGTGTGTGTGTGTGTGTGTGTGTGAGAGAGAGAGAGAGAGAGAGAGAGAGAATTTCTTCAAATGTCTTGCGACCATTTATTTCCCATTAATTTTTAGGCTCCTATGATTTGCTATCTCAATTATGTTCCTGAAAACCTTAAAGCTTCTAGATTTTTGTTGCTCTTATCTGGGCATTGTGGCCAATACCTGTAATCCCAGCTACTCAGGAGGTTGAGGCAGGAGGATCAAGAGTTCAAGGTCAGCCTTAGAAACTTAATGAGACCCTGTCTCAAAATAAAATGCAAAGGTCTGGAGACGTAAAGAGCCCCAGGGTTCAATACCCAGCACCACAAAACCCAAAGAAGCAAAAACTCCAGGTTCTGCTGCTCTTGGTCATTCGCAGCTCTTTTGGATCTATGATCTTTTACAGCAACCCCTTTCTGTTGCTTTAGTGGGGCTACTGACGGACTAGAAATGAGTCCCTCTGGTTCAGTCTGTCCTGCTTACACAGAAGTCCTGTTACTTTGAACAATCCAGTTTAATTCTCCCTGAAAACACTCTGCTCTACCTTTCTGACTTTGCACGTTCCCTTCCATCTTATCTGTCTTTGCATCAAGCCCAAAACATCATGCAAAAACCTTTCACAAATCCTTCCCACCACTGGCCCACACTGAAGTGGTTTCTCCTCCCTGATCCCCCACAACAATTCACACTGTACTGCTCTGAAGGGTGGCTTTGTCCCTCTGTCACATTCCCTTGGGGCTCCACAGGGCAGTAGGAGTTCCATTCTCCTCCATCTGAGACATGGTCTCATGCACAGTGATAATCAAAAGATATTTAATTAACAAATAATGAATTGAATACAAGTTTCTTGGAAGTGTTTTGCTGCTAGTATGTTCCTATTATTCATTCAAAAGGAATTTCTCTTTATTTTTCAAATCATTACCTACTTTATCTTACAATGATAGCAGCAGCTGAGTATCCATTCCATGTGCTTCTCTTTTTCTTGATTGCACACGTTGATACTGATGATTAATTTTAACATAATTTAAGAAAGATGTACAAAAAGAGTACAAAAGAAATTCAGTCTCTTTGGGATTTCCCTAATAAGCCATTAGCTCTACAGGGGGCATTGCAGATTAGAACCGTAGACAGCGCCACTGATCCTATATTTTACCTATAAAAAAGTTCTCTGAATGTAATTCTTTGACAGTAGAGATTGTCCTGTAGAATTAGACCTATACCTTATATAAAGCTATAACTAAAGAAATTTATATATTTATCAAATTAAGTCTAAGAATTTAACCAAGATCATAAATAAAATTATGAACATAGCCAAGTGTTTGCCAACAGGTAGTCAGAGCTTTCACTGGGCCTCAGGAAATTCACTGGGCCTCAGGTGGTTTATAAGTCCATAAACAGTTGCCACACTTAGGATTATTCTTCAGGTTTCTTCTTAAGCCCATTAAAACCATCAGGTCTGTTAAGACAAAAGTAGTATGAGTGATCAAGCCTTGCTTAGACACCCCCTGAAAAGTGCCCTGCAGCTGATCATGAAGTGCCAAAGATGAGGAAGCATAACTAATGAAATGGAAAAAGAAAAATATATTGTATGTGGTTCAAAACACTGCATCAAATTTGTGCATCTCCACCTAAAGTCAATGGGAGAAAACCAGAGGACGTTCAGTGGTTTACCAGTTAAGGATAGTGAACAATGTAGCTAGTGTGTTTTAAATGACCCATGATGGCTGCCATAGGTCCAAGGCTCAGTTGGAGTGGCTCACGGAGGAATGAGCTTGAAATCTGGGCAGTGGTGCCAAGGAATACCAAGTCTGACATGAAAACACTTTAGCAAATGCCAAGTGAGATCAAACTATCTCAGAAAAGGGCTGTTGGTGCAATGTGGAATACAGAAGAGCAAAAATATTGCTGAAGACTGAAAGAACTGCATCCATAGAAAGCAGGGCTCAAAAGCCCATTGCAGCAGTGCTTCAGAATTTCTCCACCAAAATACAGAGACAACCTAAGTGGATGAGCATTGATTAATTTGCCTCAAAATTATATAGGTATTTCATGTACTCATGATAGTCCTGGAGTAGTTAATAGAAATTATAAGGGGGGCATAAAACTGCTATGAGTTTATCACATTGAAAATCTGAGGGTCCTTAAGTAAATAGAAGAATAACACCTGAAAAACAGACCCAGGGCCACTCTAACATGACGAACAGGAATCAATCACAATGATATCATTATCTACAACTTTCTTCACATATAAAATATACAACACTTGTATAGTGTTATTTGGTTCAAAAACAAAGTCTTCTGATAAGTTTTTTTCAAAAAAAAATTTTTTAAGTAGGGTAATGTTGGGCTCATATATATCTGCTTTACTGAATGATTCCCATAAAATTCAGATATTCAGAACTAAGGCGAAGAATGCTTTTAATGATTTATCAACTGCATATATGTTATGCCAATATTTATGTACGTAGATGCTTTCTTCTTACAGGTGCCTTATCAATGTCCTCTGAATCATCATGGCACCTCCTTCAGAGTAGAAAGTACTATCTGCATAGAAAAGGCACAGAGACCACAAAGGACAGCTAGTCCCTCCTACAACATACATGGGTCTTGAGCAGGCAATTCAACCTAACAATGCAATCTAGCTTGGAAATCAGGCATCCTAACATTTGCCTCTAGTCTAAGAGTACTAGTCAGGACAAGTTAGGACTTGGAGTCATAAGAAACTACCTCAAAGTTCCCACAAGCAGAACAAAATAAAGGATAAAGGCTTGTTCTTTCACAGAGGAAAAGCTGGTTGTGTCCACAGCCTCTTCTTTGGAGGACCTTGATCTACTGAGAGGCCTTAAATTGAAGATCTGAAGACCACAGTATAGTCTACTCTGGCCTCCAGGGAGGCTCTCTCACACACTGCTCTGACGTTTGTGATGTGACCTCAAGGCCTCCTCCAAGAAACTGCCTCCACAAATACCAGGGCAGAGAAACAGCCTGCAGGTTAGTATTGGACTAAGACATAAAAAATGGGCAAGTGGAAGGAAGTGTCATAAAGTTAATTTTAAAAAAATATAGAGAAAGGATCAATAATAGTCATGAAAAGTAGTCAAGAGAAGCTTCCCCTAGAAATCAAAGTTTGAGCTCACTTCTGAGTTAAAAATCCCCAAATAAAGTTCAACTTTAAGTGAGCAGTGCCAATCAAATGTGTGTTATAGTTAGAAACTATGCTTAAGAAAGCAAGAAAGGTTCAAAGATATTTTAAAGAAACAGAAAACATTACTAATATTTCAAAATTCAGTGAAAAAAATTCATTTGAACTTTAGTAATATTCACTTTCTTAGTCTTTCTGGGCTAAAAATAGAATCACTGACATAAGAAATAAAACTGAAGAAAAGATGTGATATTTAAAAAAGAGTATGGAAAAGAAGAATGAGGTGCTAACAGATGCTAAGTCACAGAAAATGTAAGGGGTATAAGACCTCAAATTAAAAGGCTGTGATTTTCCAAATCACCCAGATGCAAGATACCATCCTTTCTAACGTATCCCAAGCACAATGAGTAAAAAGAAACTTATGGTTTGGATACAAGGTGTTCTCCAAGAGCTCATGAGTGAGAAAATGAAGGAATGTTCAGAGGTGAAATGATTAGAAGAATTAGAACCTAATCAGTTGTATAATCCACTGATGGATTAATAATTTGAAAGTACTACTAGACAGCATTGTGACAACAGGTAGGTAGGTGTGGCTGGAGGAAGTAGGTCACTAGGGGCATGACCTTGGGTTGATATCTTCTCCCTGGATCTCCCCACCCCTCTGCTTTCTCTTCTGTTACATCCTCCTGCCATGTTGTTCTGCCTCCTCTTGGGCCCAGAGCTATGGAGTCCACTGACAATAAACTGAACCTCTGAAACTGTGAACCAAAATAATCTTTACCTCCTCTAAGTTGTTCTTGTCAGGTCTTTTGGTCACAGTGACGCAAAGCTGACTAAAACAGAAATCAATCAATGCCTGGAGATCAAAGCACAACTAGTTAATGAAAAAGACTCAGATAAAATTACAAGAACACCCAGAGAAAAAAAGTGGACCACCAGAAAATGAACAATAATTAGTCTAACAGCAGACTTCTTAACAAGAGAAGCTAAAAGGCTGTTGAACAGTATTCTTTGAAGTACTGAGAGAGAGTACCTATGTATCCTATAAATATGTATATATGTACATATATATATATACATACACATATATACAGAAAACTTATCTTTCAGAAATGCCACTAAAATGAGGGCATTTAAAAGGACATGTTGTTATGGTGTGGATGTGATGTGTCCCTCAAAAGCTCATGTGTGAGACAACTCAAGAACATCAGAAGTGAAACAATTGAGTAATGACAGCCTTAACCCAATCAGTGAATGAATTCCCTTTTGGGGATTAACTGAGTGGTAACTGAGGAGGGTAGTGCATGGCTGGAGGTGGGTCGTTGAGGGCGTGCCTTTGGGGTATATGCTTTGCATCTGGTGAATGGGGTCAGTCTGTTTCTTGATCATCATGTGAGCTGCTTCCACCCACCACATCGTTCTTCCATGATGTCCTGCATCACATCAAGCGCCAAGGAATGGAGCCGACTGTCTATGGACTGAGACCTCTGAAACTGTGAGTCCCAAAATAAACTTTTCCCCCTTTAAAATTGTTCTTGTCAGGTTTTTTAGTCACAGCAGAGAAAAAGCTGATTAAAACACATATACGATGACTTTATCATCAAGAAACCCTTGTTGAAGCATAAAAAATACTCTCACAAGAAGGAACAGAGTTTCTAAAGAATGAGATGCAATAAAGAATGCTGAGCAAAGACCAGTTTGAGCATATATGATATCCAAACACTTACCGAAAACAGCCAATACCATGTCTAATTTGTGATTTTAAAAAGGGAGAGAACTAAAACACTGGAACAGAACAGAGGTAAGTCACTAGGATACTGATCACAGTGTTCTAACACTACATATACTCTAAGGAAAAGAAGGAAAAAGAGTTTATATTTTACTAAGGAACATGTGCAAGATAAAAGTGAAAGGACAATAACTAAAAGAATAGAAATAGTATTCTCCCAAAGGATATAATAAGTAAAAAATAATCAGTTAAAATAGCAATAAAATAAGAAAATGGTCACAGAATAAGAAAAATAAAATTCTTAAGTAATAAGGTAGAAATAACTCTAAATGTGTCAATTATCATAATAAATGTAAATAGGTTAAATTCTCCCCAAACTGTCATAAAGAGTAAATTTTTAAATCCCAGTTTATTTGTTCTGAGGGAGAAATAAAACAAAAACCAAGGATATGAAAATATTATAGGAAAAGATGGAAAAAATATTCCAGGAAAATATTAAGTAGAAGAAAGTTGGAATAACCACATTGAATAAACTTCAAAGAAAAAGAAAAAAAAACATATTTACAGTTTTAAAAAAGGTCCAATGCATAAGAATCACAGGTTTTAATCACCAGGAGGGTATGATGATTCTACACTCCATGTACAGAATGAAATCTCAGTTGAAAATATATAATTCAAAATACAAAACAAGTGAAAGACCTAAGCAAATCTATTATTATATGGGGAAACCTCAGTCAGCTCTCTCCTTTACTGGTAAGTCAAGCAGATAAGCAGAAAACCCCAAATGAACAAATTCATAATATGTATATACATATAAAATATAGAGCACTTAAACAATTCAATAACATTTTCATTCAGTATACCTCAAATCTTTATAAACATCTCTCATATATTAGACCATGAATATGTCTCTATAATATCAGAGATCCTGTGATTTCCTCATGTTGCAATTAAGTTAAAGCTAAAGAGAACTTCAGTTTACAATCATTGCATCTTAAAACAATACGTAGATCAAAAAATAAATCACAATGGGAATTCAAAAATTCTGCAAATTGAACACCAAGGAAAATACTATAGGAAAAGTGTCTGAGAGTCAGTCCTTAGAGGGATTGTGTGTATGTGTGTGTGTGTATGTGTGTGTTGCTGGGATTGAATGTAGGTCTTCCCACGTTCTAGAGAAACACTCAACTGGAACAGGGTCTTGCTAAGGTGTCCAGGATGACCTAAAACATGATACCCCTGACTTCGACTTCCAAGTCTCTGGGGATGTCACCATGCCAGGCTCTTAGAGGGGATTTTATAACTCCAAACAAATGTTTAAAAAAGAAAAGCTAAATATCAATGAGTTAAATGCTCAACTTAAGTGCGAAAAAGAACAGAATAAAATCAAAGAAGTGAGAAATAAGGAGATAATACAGATGTCTGAAATAAAATATAAAAGATGAATAAAACTAATAAATTCAAAAAGTGGTTTCATAAATTCAAATATGTTAACAAAAATTGGTTAATAAAGTTTGCTTGATGTTTTTAGATTGATTTTAAAAAGCAGAAAGATAAACAATAAAAATGAAAATATGACCATAACCATAGATCAAAATTAAAAATATCACTACATTATAAATATTTTTATACCAGTAAATTTAAAAACTCAGATGAATAGAAAAGTCATAGAAAATATAGCTTAGAAAACTGATTTAAGAAGAAATGCCAAATTTCATACAAGTAATTTTGGGAAACAGTGTGGAATTTCCTTTAAAAACCTAAAAGTTTAATTCCAATTCTGGTATATGCACAAATGAATTACACTCAGTATATCAGAGACATCTCACTCCTGTATTCTCTGCAGCATTGCTCACAAGGCCAAGATGTGGAGACCATGCACGTGCACAGATGTATGGATAAAGAATGTGTGGTACAGACACACCATAGATGTAAGGAGCCTGACCAAGTGAAATAAGCCAGGTGCACAAGAACAAATTCCATGTGATTTTACGTGGAACCTAAAGAAGCTGAACTCATGGAAGACGAGAGTAGAATGGTGACTGGATTGGGAAGGGTGGAGCTGCTGGTCAATAGGGACAGTTTCAGTAGAAAGGAGGAATAAGTTCTGATGCTCTCTTGCTCAGCACAGTGAGTATAATTAAGGATTACATGCATTTTAAAATAGCTAGGAGAATTTTAAATGTTCCTACCTCAAAAAATTATCAAGGGCTGGGGATATAGCTCAGTTGGTAGAGTCCTTGCCTCGAAAGCTCAAGGCCCTGGGTTCAATCCCCAGCACCACACACACACAAAAAAAATCAATATCTTAAGTGATGTAAATTATTCCACAACATATACATGTATTGAAGTATTCCAGTAAACTACAGAAATACATACAATTATTATTTGTCTATTAAAAATTTAAAAAAGAAAGAATACCCAGATCAAATGCTCTTCCAGAATTGAAGAATTGGTTCTATTAAATTTTAAATAGCTACAAATACTTAATAAGGAAATGTCCCGATAATGTTCCAGGCATGTTCTACAAAATTTTGTGAGAAAAGATTACTTGAATCTTGCATAAGCTCTTTCAGAAAGGAAAATCCTGGGATGCTCTTCAATTAAAATATCAGTCAAAAAAAAGTGGTGGTGGGGATCAGGAAGGAAAATAAGCCAATCTCTCTCAGGAACAAAGTTTTAAAAAATGATTATACATGTTAATTAAAAATACAATATTTAAAGCATGAATAATAATAATGCTGTGCATTTATATTTCAAGCTGGGCTGACCTAGGAGAGGAGTTGAGCAGTCACACGTCAGCCTAGGTGGCTAAAGCAACAGCCTGGGAACAGAAGAGTTAAGGTTTTAACCACGGACTTTAATGATATAAACCAGAAGCTACAACCAAAGAGACCTCTGATTTTGCCTGTTCCATTTTCCCACATGGAATGGGCATAGGTCAAGGGTCAGATAGATCAGCAAATTGGGAGTTAGTTTCATGGTTGAGGGAGTCCTTTAGGGACCATGGGGTGTGGTGGGAGAGGAGAGGAAGAGGGAAGAACTAGGAGTAAAGTACTAGTTACTGAGTAAAGGTCAAGAAAAATATCTTCCAGGGTTTCCCCTCTTCCCTAGATAAGAAGGCCTGAAATTCCTTCCAGAAAGACTGACTGATATAAACTAAGTAGACAAAATCAAAAGGCCTCTTAGCCCTGTTGGGTCAAATGGGTCTAATATTTACACAGGTAAATCAGTTGGTAGGTACGAAGGAAAGTAGATAGAGAATAGATTAGTGGGTTAGAGAGGATAGATTGATAGCTCATGAAAGATCAATAGGTACACGATCCGTATATCGGTAGGTAGAAAGCTGTGTGTATATATAAATATAAATGTAAAGGTTTAGGCTCCTAAGTCTTCAGCCTTTCATTTTTATCTGTTCTTATTTGTATTTTAAATATTAATTTATACTTAAACATAAAACTCTCAGATGTGAAGGTGATCATATAAGCATAGTCCATTCAAATATAGCAGAGAGGGAGAACAATTAATATTAAGGGCAGCTGATATCTGATATATAAGAAATTTGCTATGAAGCAGTAAAAATTACTGCTTAATTTAGTGTTCTATCTCTGAACTTGCAAAGGGTAATTTAAGGATAACCCTACATTTTTGCTAGAGTAGACTACAAAGCAAACATTTCAACATTTCTACTTACGGATTGTCAAATCTCAAATTTGAGTTTAATGAATTAACCTATTATAAAGAATTTATGCTTGAGTACTGATTCAGTTATATGAAAATATTAGAAGAATGTTAGAAAATTCAAATTATTTCATCTATAATACAATTATTTAAACACTAATTATTGTGATGAAATTTATAAAGACAGTGATATGAAGCACCCCTTTTAAAAATAAAACCCAAGGTTTCCAAATAGACACTTGGACTGCTGACTAGCATTTCCAGAGGATGGTAGAATTTTAGAAAATACCCTGTAGGACTTGTTCAAGTAGCCATCATCACCTGAGAATTACAGGAGAAGGAGGACTCAGGAGCAAGAGAGTAACAAGCAACTGCTATTTAGAAATGAAGAAAAACAACACCATCTGTCTAATATGACATCAGAAGGAAATTCATTATTTAAGTTCTTACAGCAATGTTCTGGTGCACATTTAAAAGAAATAGCTAAATCCTGACAGTACCATCTACCTAGCTGTAAAAGGGTGTTAAGTTAATCCACAATTATTAGCTCATCAACAGTTGGAATACTACAATACTAATTTTCAGAAAACAGAGCACATGAGTATCATTAAACTCTACTGTAATTCTAAGTAATATTCAAAAAGGGTTGTGACTTTATGCTATGAAATAGTCCTTGACATTAATAATTCTTAAGCACTTTCTTTTATCATTTTGCTGATGTATGTTCTATTTTAAAATCAGAAGGATAATGGATGTGCTTCCTACACTGTAAATTAGGTTTTATATCAGAGTCTTGTCAGCGCTGTGACAGGTGACCTGAAAGTGGTCTTGCGCCACAGCCTCCTTCCCACTGCTTCTCAAGGAGAGAGGGTCAGTCTTAAGGAAAGTGCCAGAGAGTGCTGAGTCCCTCAGGAAACATCTTAGGACCATAACAACATTTACTGCAAGCCATAATCATTTTATGTTCTCTCTAACAGCTTAAAAGCTGAGCTATACTTTGCTGTCACATGTATTTTTATTAATCAAGGGCATTTAAAGTTTGAATGGATATTGTAAATTTAAAAGCCTGGGCACTTCTGATTTGTGTGAAGCAAGTCCTAAAATTCAGAAAAATACAATCCCTGCCAGGATCATTAATTGGTTTCATGAAAACAGAAGCTACATGTACCTTAGTGGATGATTTTGGTTAAATGTATTCTTAAATGTGATTAAAAAGAAAACCTGGCCCATCTTGTGTAATTACAGAGATAAAATAGTGCACATACATGGTAAACTAGTATAAATACTTAACATCAGAACATAAATCAAAGTTACATTTCACTGTAAAACAATATTATAATCGAATCCATAGAGTTTCTGTCTGAATGAAAAGATCATGTTTGAAAAATGCAAAACTAATCTGCCTCCTGAATTGACTGCTCACTGCTCTATATGTAGAATTGATTTTAAAATCTGATATCTTTAGCATGTCACAAGATACAAATAACCTGTTCTCATAATGTAAAATAGTATTCAAGATAAAAAAAAATCATGAAGTCAACCTCCACAGGTAATTACACACTGTTATGACCAAGAAATGTATAGTTTTTAAGTCTTTTTAAAAAATAAATTCTTATATTTATGACCTTTTTGAGCTAGAAATTATATGTAAAACACTGTAAAGAAAAGGAATCCCAGGTCTTTCTTGACCCTTATTCCTTAACTCACCACCCCTGAAAAAAAAAAAAAAAAGCTGTCCACTGTGGAAAGAGAAGGAGATACAAGGTTCTCAGCAAGGTCAAGGCCCTAAGTGACCCTTCACCAATGAGCGTTCAATGTTTCCACAGAAGAGACACACGCTCTGCGAAACCTGGCAGTTCTCACTGTTTTCTTGGCCTGGAGTAAGAGGATTCCATTCTCAGCCTAGTGAAGACTTGAAATAGCACATCGGAATAAATTTCTTTCTCCATATTCCCTCTGCCACCTTGATAAAGCCTCACAAGATGGATTGACTCACTCAACACTTAGAGAACCTACTAACTGCCAGTTAATATCTTTCAGGACGGTGTTGTGACAGTGAATGTAAAATCCATTCTCCCTGACCACACAGATCTTTGTGCTAGATCTATTTGTTTTCTTGTATCTTTGAGGACACTGTATGTAAATTTAGTATTAGGCTTTTGAAATTCCCCCTATTGAGTATTATATTTCAGGAAATTCACTTAATACTTGTAATTCAATTTATCCATCTGTAAAATTAGAAATTACTACCTAAAATATGGGATGGTAAATTAAAGGAGATAATAACTAGCTTATGCATGGTACAGATACCAGAGTGGTGTGAAACATTCAAATCCAAAACTCCCTATGGTTTCTAAAGACAATAAAATGCTTCACATTGGCAGGAAAATAAATCTTAATCCTGCTTTAACTATTTAAAGAGTAGTATAGTTAAGAGGAAAAGGAAAAGCAATTTTTAAAACTTTTGCCAGCTCTTCTACATTGCTAAAGCCATAAACAGCACTTTGTTTAGCACTGCCCACAAAGGACTCATTTGGATAAGCAGAGGTGAGCCCAGGGACAAGACTAGTGGGACACTAAGTGGCATGTTGGGTCAAATGGAGGAATCAGGGATTCTAGGGGCGTGTGAGGAAGAAGACTGACCCCCAGCAACGCAGGGAGTGTGAAGGCACCAGCCACAGTGGGCATGCTGGAGCCTGGGCAGAGGGGTCAGCAAGAAAGCCGGAGCACTTCATTCCTATTTCCTCACACACCTCCCTGCCTCTGACATGTCCACACCACCAGCCAATGCTGCCAGGTAACAGTCTCCTTTGACTCGGTTCGTATTTCCAATCTCCGCTGTGACCACCCTCACCTGACTCACCATCTCTTCTTGCCTTAGTGTCCAAGAGCTCCTTCCTCTGCCTGAAATCAGGACTGAAATTTTGGAACAGTGTCTGCATGGCACCACTTGAAGCCACATCCTTGCTTAGCCACCCCCCTGCCCTCTTCTCCTGCACTCTCTCCCTTCACAAGTGACTTGCCCAGGATCCCTGCCTCAGATTCTAATCTAGGGCACAACAGCCAAGACACATAAGTATCTGAAGATTTATTTTCAAGAAAAAGTCCTAATATTGGACTTTTAGAACAGTGTGTTAAATACAAATACTATTCTTACATTTATATTACTATCGATAAAAATAATAACTCATACTTAACCACATATTCTGTTGAGTGAATTATCAGAAATGTTATTCATCTAGGATAGATACCGAGCATGTTGTATTTGTAAGATCATCTCAATAGCTAGAAAATTATAAAGTAATCATCTATGTAAGACATAAATTTAAACAAATTGGACATAGAACATTATTACATCAAACTGATTAAGATGATTGAATGTAAAACTATAACAAATATTGTACTGAAGACTTTCTGGAACCAGGAAGAAGACAGTGATGCTCACCATTGCTACATATATTCAACAATGAACTGGGGACTAGACAATTCAGTAAGACAAGAAAAATGTTATATGAATTGGAAAAGGAGAAATAAAATTTTTATTCACATATGAAAAGTTCAAAAATTCAATACTTACCTAAATAAAATTAATAGATTAACTTCACAAGTCAAGTCTCCCATATTTAAAGAAAAAAAAAACTGTATATGTAAAAAAAAAAAAAAAGAAAGAAAAAAAACCCTCAAAAACCATACCACTTACATTGGCATACAAAGGTACTACGGAATAAATATTGAGAAATAGATCTCAGACTTCTATTGAGAATATTTTAAAACCTTGTGGAGAGATATAAAAGGAGACCTAAATGAGTAGAGCAATATATCATGCTCACGAATTCAAATGTCCATTATAACAAAGATGTCGACTCTTACCATCGATATATACATAGTACCATTCCAATCAAAATCAAAACATTTTTATTCCTCTGTAACTTAACAAATTCTATGTGGAAATTTAAAGTCTATATGGAAATGTAAAGGGTCTCGAATATCCAAGACACACCTAATGAACAAATACATTGAGAAGTGACTATTCCAGAGAGCAGCAGGCGACATAAAATAACAATAAGCAAGACAAATAGCATCATAGGAATAGAAAAAGAGCTGCCACAGTGAATAATGAGTTCAGACACAAACTGAAACACCTATGAAGGTTCAAACTGACGGCTCCGTCTTACTATTTCTCTAGTAGAGGTTGCACTGTGAAGTGACAGGAGTGTAGTGTTTCCAGAACATGGTGCCAGGGCAGTAACACACAAACTGCCAGAAGGACGCAGGCTCCCCAGCTTACTGCTTATTAAGAGTTAATTCCAGGTGGATCGGAGTCTGCATGTGACAAGTAAGGGTGTTTTTATAGCCCCAGGACAGAGAATGATTTCTTAAGCCAAAAAGCACTAGCCAGGAAGGAAAAGAGTGATAAATTTGACATTAAAATCAATAGGTTCCATCAGAAGATTCTACTGAGTAAAAACACAAGCAATAGAGGATGATATCTTTAAAAAATGCAAAAAAAAAAAAAGATCTCTAGTAAATAACGAGTTCCACAAACTAGTAATAAAAAGACAGGTTCCTATATTTTTTGACCATTTGTATTTCTTCTTGGAAGTGCTTGTTCAGTTCCTTTGTCCATTGATTGATTGGATTATTTGTTTTTTGGTGTTAAGTTTTTTGAGTTCTTTGTATATACTGGAGATTAATACTCTTATCTGAGATGCAGGTTTTAAATATTTAAAAGTGTCCAACATCTCTAGCAATTAGAGAAAAGTAAATTAAAACTACACTGAGATTCCATCTCACTCCAGTCAGAAGGGCAATTATAAATAATATAAGTTACAATAAGTGTTGGTGAGGACCTGGGGAGAAAGGTACTCCCATACACTGCTGGTGGGACTGTAAATTGATGCAACCACTCTGGAAGCTGTATGGTGATTCCTTAGAAAACCTGGAATGAAACCAACATTTGATCGAGTTATCCCACTCCTCGGTCTATACCGAAGGGACTTAAAATCAGCACACTACAGTGAGGCAGCTACTTCCATGTTTATAGCAGCTCAATTCACAATAGCCAAGCTATGGAACCAATCAAGGTGTCCTTCAACAGATGAATGGATAAAGAAAATGTGTTACATATACAAAATGGATTATTAGTCATAAAGAAGAATGAAATTATGGTATTTACCAGTAAATGGATGGAACTGGAAAATATCATACTAAGTGAAACAAACCATTCCCCAAAAAACTGAAGGCTGAAAATACTCTCTGATAATGTGGGTGTTAACCCACAACAAGAGAGGGGAAGAATAGAAGTTCATTGGATTGAACAAAGGGGAACGAAGGGAAGGGAGGGGGAGGAGAATAGGAAAGACAGTGGAATTAATCAGACATAACTTTCCTATCCTTGTATTTGAATACATGACCAGGGTAACTCTGCATCTCATACAACCACAAGAAAAGGATCCTAATTAGAATAAGTTAGACTTCATGTATGTATAAGATGTCAAAATACATTCTGCAGTCATGTATATCTAAAAAAGAATAACAACCACAAAAAGATAGGCGCCTAAAAGAAAACTGGGCAGAGTGTACACGGGATACTCCACAAAGGAGAAAGCTGAGTGTTCAGCAGACAAATGAAGAGCTGCTTAACCTGATTTTGAATCAGGGAGACAAAATGAGATTATAACATTAAACTTACATATAGTTCTCATATTTGCTCAAATTAAGAACTTTAGCATCAATGAATATATATATGTATACATTTTTGCTTAAAATTCACAAATTATTTCTGTAAAATCACAGATATTTGATTGCCTCTATAAAGGAGCAATGAACAGAGAGACTTCTCACTGTATGCTCTCTGACTTTTAAACCACCTATTTATTACCCATTCAAATACAACAATGAAGAGTGTACAATCTAGCACATGTATCCAGACAGACACTTTCCTCTCCTCTGCTTCACTAGTTCATTAAAACAAACTGGGTACCAGTGTGGATGGTATATAAAAATGGCTGCATATTTTTTTGCTTATGTTCCAGTTCTTAAAAGATAGATGAGAACTCACTTCTAAAGTACGACATATTTATCCCTGAATAAGATGTTCTCAGTGGTTTCAAACCTTTCAGAAGTATGTGATGGTAGAGCGACATCAGCAAGATGGTGGAAGAGGGGTTCTCTGGATGCACCCCCACCAGAAGTCCACCTACCGCTTTCCACAGGGAAGAACACCATCGCGAACATCCTGGAACTCAAGAGTGAGGCTGAGACATCTGTACTGCACAGCCGGGAGAAGCTGAGATCAAAGGGTGAGAGAAGCAGCTCTTTGCACTTTACCTCACAACCCAGCTGACACCACACAGAGAACTCCCCGCACCCACAGTTTCTTCAGTGGCATAAGTGAGTTGGAGGCAGACTTTCTTCCCCACCCTTCCTTCTGTTGCACAGGAGGCCCACTGCCTTCTTGTCCCTTGGGAAACATTGGGATTGCCAGCACGGCCAAACCACCTGAGGCCTGTTAGGAACAATGGAGCAAGGAGTTCACAGTGACTGCAAAGCAAATACTGGCGCTGCTCTGCATTCCAGTGAAGGGACTGCCACACCCGAGGAAGGAGCCAGTACCACCACACTGCAGGAACAGGGCCCCTGGCTCTCGGAGGCATGGATTCCCATCCAGCTTCTGCACACAAATGCAGTGCTCTAATTAAGTCTTCTCCAGGTGGAGAAGCAATTGTAGGCAAGCAATTATGCATAGAAGGAACATCTGGATTTGAACAACTCCAGCAGTGGGGACATGATCTCGAAGTTCTAGGACTTGCATTAAGTCTTCTTCAGACACAGGAGAAACTGCAAGTCAATGAAAACCCATACAGGGAATATCTGGCCCCCCAAACCTTAGTGGTGGAGAGGTGATCCAAGGGCCCAGGGTGTGGCTCAGCAGTAGAACACTTGTCAGGCATGTGCGAGGCCCTGGGTTTAATCACTAGCACCTGGGGGAAAATAGGAGCGTGAAGAGGGGGTTCCTACTAAGTCCTGGTGCTCTCATTGTTTTCCCAGCCACCAGGCACCTGCAGGTTAGCAATGAGCACGCATCTGACTCTGCTCAACCCCAGCTACAGAGCAGTGACCTAACCAAACCTTAGTGCTCTGCTTACACCTACCATAGGCCAGTAGTCAAGCCCAGGTCCACAGATATCTGTAGAGCACAGACTAGGGACCAGCCTACCCATGTGGCCAAACAGGAACCTAAGAGACCTAATTCAGTGTCACAGCCCACCACATGACACTGACCAACTACAAATATTTAACAATACTGTCCAGCCTGGAAAGACAACCTGCAATCCAGTTCAACAGAGATAATCACAGAGCCTACCAGCAGCCCCACATGATGACAGAATCCAGTCAGTGGTCTCACTAACCATGGAGCACTGCCACCTGACTTCAGAGAACAGGAAAAGACTCAGAGAACTTGACACAAAGGTCTGTCTTTCCAAGCCAAATGTGGTGGTGCACACCTGTAATCCCAGCAGCTCAGGAGGCTGAGGCAGAAGGATCCCAAGTTCAAAGCCAGCCTTAGCAAAAGCAAGGTGTTAAGGAACTCAGTGAGACCCTACCTCTAAATAAAATACAACAAGTAGGGCTGGGGATGTAGCTCAGTGGCTGAGTGCCCCTGAGTTCCATCCCCCTTAACCTCCCCCCGCCAAAACAGGTCTGTCTTTCCAGTGTTTCTACCAGCTAACTATCTAGAATCTTAGGTTGTACTAAAGAGTTTAGGTCTATTACCACCAAGCAGATATCTGCAAAGGACAGCGGAGGTGGCCATCTCCTCAAATGTACAGATACCAATGTAAGGATGCAAGGATGATAAAAAATCAGGGTAATGTAACACCACCAAAATAAACTAAAAACACTTCAGTAACAGACCCAGAAGAAACTCAGATGTACAAAATAAATGACAAATCAGAAATATTCTCTTAATGAATATAATAGAATTACAAAAATATAGATAGAAAATTAAAGGAAAATGGAAAATAAATCATGGACAGAATGAAAAGCTTGATAAATAAAAACAATAAACATCTTTAAGGATATAATACCTGAAATGAAAATTCAATAGGAACTACAGTAGATGACTTGATCAAGAAGAAGAAAATCATCAATGCACCTGAAGAAAGGACATCTGAAATTATCCAATCAGAGGACAAAAAGAATAGGAAGGAAAAAAGACTCTAGGATGATTATGGAAATTATGGGACATAATTAAGCAAACCCCCTTCACATAATAGAGCGTAAAGGAAAAGAAAGACAAAGGCCTAGGAAGCATAATTTAAGGAAATAAAGGGTAAAATTTTTCCCCAATATGAGGAAATATGACAATATTTGGTTCAGGAATCTCAACCCAGAGGAGTTCACCAACACACATTGTAAGCAAAGTATTAAAAATCATAAACAAAGAAAAAATAGAGAAAGCATTAAAATATAAAAAATGTGTTGCATTCAAGGGAACTACATTAGAGCTTTCTGTGGATTTCTTAATATAAATCCTGCAGGCCAGGACATATGGGACTATATATTCAAAATACTGGAAAAAATAACCTGCCAACCATGAGTATTTACCTGGCAAGGCTATCCTTCAGAAACAAGAGGAAATAAATGTTTTTTTCCAGACAAACAAAGCTAAGGGTGTTTGTCTAGATCTACTTCACCAGAACTGCCAAAGAGAGGTCTTTAATTTGAAAGGAAAGATCATTAATAATAAAAATCACATTAACGTATAGGTATGTCATACAGAGAATTTTTCTACTACTGAAAGGGTGGTGCATAAAGCAAGTTTATTACCACTGGGAGAAGAAAAAGACAAAACTATTAAAAACAACTGTAATTACAATAAATTGTTAAGTGATACAAAGTACAAAAACAAAAATTTTTATATCAAAATCATAAACTGTGGAGGGGGAGGGAAGGAAAGTGCAGAGTATTTGTATGAGTAAAGGCAAGTTATCATCATTTAAAGTAGCTGTTATAAGGAGATTTTATGTAAGCCTCAAGTGACGAAACAAAGACTTACAGTAGCTACACAAAGTGTAAATGAAAAGAGTCAAAGGACATCATCCAGAAACCATCAAAAAAAACCTCATCAAACCACAGAAAAAGTAAGCAAAAGAGGTAAAAACGAGGGGCCTACAGGACCATGAGAAAAATCAGAAAATGGCAGTAGCAAGTCCTTACCTATCAGTAACTGTCTTGAATGTAAATTCTCCGATATGAAGACACAAAGTTGTTGACTATTTAAAAACCAATATATACAAACTGATATGCTGCCTACAGAGACTTTCTTACCCACACAAAGGGAAAGTGACATGATAGAAAAGATATACCATGTAAATGGAAACAAAAAGAGAACAAGGGTAGCTATATTTATATTGGACAAAATAGACTTAAATTCAAAAGCTATTTTAAAAGAGATAAAGAAGGTCATTACATAAAGGTAAAGGGGTTAATTCATTAGCAAGCATAAAAATTATAAATATGTTAGCACCCAACACTGGAAAACCTTAATACTTAAAAGATTATTAAGTGATTTGAAGGGAGAGATAGACTGCAATACTCTAAGAGAAGGGGCCCTGAATACCCCAGTTTCAACAAGGGACAGATTATATTGACAGAAAATCAATAACAACCATGTCTTGAATTATACTTCAGAACAAATGGACCTAACACACATATATAAGAACATTTCATCCAACAGCAGCAGAATACATCTTCTTTACAAGGGTACATGGAACATTTTCATGAATAAATAGGAAATCTGAATAGTTCAATCATGACATTGAATCAGTAATAAAAAGTCTCACCAAAGAAAAGCATGCTTGGGTTCTGATTCATCTGATTCTACTAAACACTTAAAGATGAACTAATATGAATTCTTCCCAAACTCTTAAAAAAATCCAAGTAGAGGGAATACTTCCAAACGTATTTTCTGAGGCTAATATTATCCTGATACCAAAGCCAGACAATGACACTATAAGGAAAGGAGAGTACGGGTCAGTAATCCTGATGAACTTAGATGTAAGAATCAGAAAACTTGGAATGGACCCACCTTTTGACCCAGTTATGCCACTCCTCAGTTTATACCCAAAGGACTTAAAATTAGCCTACTACAGTAATGCAGCCATATCAATGTTTATAGCAGCTCAATTCACAATAGCTAGATTGTGGAACCAACCTAGATGCCCTTCAACAGATGAATGGATAAAGAAGCTGTGGTGTATGTACACAATGGAATACTATTCAGCCATAAAGAAGAATAATATTATGGCATTTGCATATAAATGGATGGAATTGGAGAAAATCATACTAAGTGAAACAAGTCAATCCCCAAAAACCAAAGGCCGAATGTTTTCCCTGATAAGTGGATAATGATATATAATTGGGTGGAGGGGTGGAGGTGAGAGAAGAATGGAGGTACTTTAGATTATGTAGAGGGAAATAAAAGGCAGAGGGGGATATGAAAAATGGTGGAATGAGAGAGACATCATTACCCTATGTACACGTATGATTACATGAAAGGTATGAATCCTCATTGTGCACAACCATAGAAATTAAAAGTTGTACTCCATTTGTGTATACTGAATCAAAATGCAGTCTGTAAAAATTAAAAAATAAAAAAGAATCATCAAAAAATTAGCAAATTAAATTCAAGAATGATTTAGTGGGATTTATCACTGGGATGCCAGGTTGGTTCAACATACACAGATCAACAAATGTAATAAATGACATTTCCAAAATGAAGGATAAAACTCATGCTCATCTCAACAGATGCAGAGAAAGACTATGACAAAATTCAACACATTTTCATGATTTAAAACACTTAACAGAATCAACAGTATAGAGGAAGTGACCCTAACCCAGTAAGGACAATGTCTGACAAACTTATAGCTAGCATCATTATTAATAGTGAAAAGCTTAAAACTTTTCCTTTAATTTCAGGGATAAAATAAAGATTCTTTCACCATGTCATTTCAAATAGTACAGGGAGTCCTCATCAGAGCAATTAAGCAAGATTAAAAAATAAATAAAAGGCATTCTAATATGAAAGTAGGTGTGAAATTATCTTCATTTGTGGATGATATCATCTTTCATGTAGAGAACACTAAAGTCTCCACCAGAAACTCTTGAGTAACATTGCATAACATGAATTCAAGAGACAAAAATCAGTAGCATTTCTATACTAATAATGAGCGATTCCAAAAGGAAATTAAGAAAACAATCTCATTTACAATAGTAACAACAATTTACTTAGATGTAAATTTAAGCAAGGAATAAAGGATCTGTATGTGCAAAACTATAAAACACTCATGAAAGAAACTAAAGAAAACACAAATAAATGAAAAGATATTCTTGTTCATGGATTGGAACAATTACCATTGTGAAGACTTCCATACTACCTAAAGTCATGCACAAATTGAATGCAATCCATATCAAAGTTCTAATACCATTTTTTCAAAGAAATGTGGGCGAAACTATCTTTTGATTCATATGGAAACACATAAAACCCTGAATATCTAAAAACAATCATGAGCAAAAAGAACAAAGCTGGAGGTATCACTCCCCCTGATTTCATAACATATTATAAAGAGTTTATGATCAAACATATGAACAAACTAAGAAGTATAGAAAACCAGAAATAAAGTCCTGCATTCACAGTCAGCTGAGTTTTGACAAAGGTACTACCAACACACAGTGGGGAAGATAGTCTTTTCAATAAATGGTTTTGGGAAAGCTGGATATTCACATATAGAAGGATAAAATTAGACCCTTATCTCACATCATATGTTAAAAAAATAAGCTCACGTAATTAAAGACTTAAATATCAGACCTGAGACTATAAAGCTCCAAGACGAAAACTAGGTGAAGTTTCCTGACCTGGGTCTGGGCGATGATTGCTAGTGTATGACACCAAGAGCACAGGCAGCAAAGGCAGAAGCAGACAGACAGGATGACATCACACTGACAAGCTTCTGCACAGCCATGAAAACAATGAGCCAAGTGAAAGGGCTATCGACCCCTGCCCAGATATATGGCTTACAAATGTCTTCCGCACTGAAAGGTAGTGGCTCATATCCAGAATATACAAGGAACCAGAACAACTCAACAGCCGGAAAACACCCAGAGAAACAACAGCTGCACTCCATTTGTGTACAATGAATCAAAATAAATAAATTTTAAAAAAGGGCAAAGAACATGAAGAGACATTTCTTAAAAGAAGACATACAAATAATAGTGACTAGGTATAGTTTAAAAAGATCTTTAGCATCCCTGTTATTAAGGAAATGCAAATCAAAACCACAAAGAGATATTTCTTCACATCCTTTAGAATGGCTTTCATAAAAAGATGAAAAAGATAAGTGTTAGGGTGTGGATGAAAGGGAGCATTGTGTCTGGTAATGTAAGTTAGTATAGCCACTATGGAAAAACAAAAAATAGAACTAGCAAATGACCCAAAAATCTAATTCTGGGTGTACATCCAAAGGAACTGAAATCAACATGTCAAAGGAATATCTGCACTCTCACGTTCATGGAGGCATTATTCACTATAGTCAAACTACAGGAGCAATCTAAGCTCACATCAGTGAAGGGTGGATAAAGAAAAGACAGTAGACATACAAGATGGCATACAATCCAACCTGTTAAGGGTGAGTGGGGGTGGGGGGTCGGATCCCGTCATCATTTGCAACAATTTGGAAAAATCCACAGGAAGTTATGCTAAGTGAAATAAGCAGGCACAGCAGACAAACAGTGCATGATCTCACATGTGGAATCCAACAAAATCAAGCTCACAGCATACAGAGTAGAATGAGGGGTACCAGAGGCTGGGAGCATGGGGAAAAGGGGAAAGGAAGTTGCTGATCAAGGAATTCAAGTTTCAGATAGATAAGAGGAACAGGTTTTAAGATCGGTGGCACAGCAGAGTGACTATACAGTCAATAACAAGATCTATTTCAACATAACGAAGGATGAATTTCAAATGCCTTACCATGAAAAGTGATAGGTGAGTGAGGTGATGGAGATGTTAATTAGCTTGATTTAATCATGCCATATTGTGTACATACATCAAAACATTACATTCTACCCCATAAAATGTATAAAATTTGTCAATCAAAAAATAACAAATCGGGCTGGGGATGTAGCTCAGTTGGTAGAGTGCCTTGCAAGCACAAAGTCCTGGGTTCGATCCCCAGCATCAACCACAACAACAACAAAAATTATAAATCATTAAAATAAGAACAAATACAAGCCTGCATAACAACCCTAAAAATGGAGTAAGAGGTGGAATGAAGAACTCAACCCTACATTCCAAATATCTTGCATATAAATCTCAACAATATTAAATAGGTAATACATTATTTAGATTATGTCCCACATACATTTTAATATTTTTCTGCTAAAGCAACTTTCTTTGCTCTGTGTCTAGCTCTATTTATAAAAATAGAACTAAAGAAAGCACAACCATTTTCTTATCCCAGACACTCCAGAAGTAATGGGTCTCTTTTCAACATGGGTTTAAAGCACATGGAGACTGTCTGTCATGCTAACCTTCATCAGTAAGATTGGTCTCGTAAATCTTTGGTTTCCTAGATTTGAGGAGTCTTGGAAATGTTTATTAAACTGTAGAAGTCATGGAAAATTTTCTGCATTTGTTCTTATTGAGTCAGGCAATTAATGGAAGTCTCCAGAAAATTCCAGAAAGTCAATGTTAAAGGACATTTATACTCAGGAATATGAGCTGACAGACACCTCCCCATTGCCCATCTTCCTGCCCCTGCCTCTGCCGGGGTCACATTCCTCTTCTGTGCTTTGACTTCACCTTCATTCTTTTGGTCAATCTTCATAGTCTCAACTCTCATGTAAGTCTTTTAAAGACAAGTAGAGTTCATTTTTGTTTCCACATTCTAAAAGGCATAATATTACCTTCTGTGTGTGTGTGTGTAAGTAAAAGAGACCTTCAATTCTATGCTGCCTGTAGTATCAGATGTTAAGTTTCTTCACCTGAAATTTTTGCACCTATTTTGTGTCCTCCAGGTCAGTTTCAGATGATTGGCTTCTAAATAATTAATATTTTACTATGCTTCATGTTTTTCCTAAGATGTCTTGTAACTGTGAATGAAATAGAAAGTAATTTCCCTTTATGAAAAAAAATAGTTCAACATGGAAACAAATTAGACATGTGACAAAGGCATCTGATGTCAAATATGCTAGAGGACAACTATCACAAAGCAGCATTCTAGAGAGAAGCATTGGGGATGAGGGTGGGCATGTTATCAATGTACTGTTCCAATGACAGGCATTCAGGATGGCAAACAACTGTTAACAGGACTTCTTCCATCACGTGTTTTCTTCAACCAGCAATACACTCTTCCAGTTTCCACGGCAACCCAATCAATTCCTGATTACAGATGCAAGCAGAGCAATTTAGACCCAGATGAGGAAAAATGAAGAGTATATTTGTAGATTTAGAGAAAATTTCAAATTAGCCTGTCACTCATCTGAGAGGCTCTATTTGATATTCACAATTAAGATCAAGACTAAAAAACTTAAAAGGAAATTTTCTAGCTGAAAGTATACCAGATTTTTCAGAAAACCCTTATTTTTCTTTTTATGTCTTGCAAAGACAGAAATGATTTCAGAACTGCTGCTAGATGAATGGTAATTATAGCAATTGAACTGAATACAGAAACAAATGACAATTAGACACCAATGTGTGAACGACTAAAAGGAACATGAATAATCTCAGTGAACTCTATTTGTTTGGATTAATAAATTTAGTTCCCAAATCACAATCTAAACTCTTTAGATATGAATTTTTCTTCTTAGATTTTTACTATTTTAACCATAATGATCATCATTATGAACAGCTACAGAAATACTAATATGATTAGATGAGATGTTATACTAATTCTAAAGTAAATAGCTTTAATTATATACGTCAACCCATTTAATGTGTATGGTTTCAAAAACACCTTTCACTAGAGCAAAAACTTTAGCAGAAGATTTTTCCTTATTGAATCAAGTACATTTGTAACCAGGGTAAAGTACAATGAAAACATATAAATCCTTGGGAAAAATACACAAAATAGTCCCTAAGTGACTGATCAGCATTAATATGCCCTCCTAAGCACATAACTCACATCACCAGTGGCCATGGGTCCAAGAGGAGAGCAGAATCCTCCAAAGCCCCGAAGTCTGTAAGGACATGGTTCATAGGACAGGCCAATTGCACACCAGCACCATATCGTCAGTATTTCCCGCATGTGGCTTCCATGTCACAGAGGAGGCCTTTCATTTCATGACCACGTTTCACTTACTCTCCTCAGAAGTTGCAGTGTTTCCATCCAACAAGAGCATCTGAGGCTTTGCCAGTTCAAATCCAAAGTCACACATTGATGGAGACTATATTATGGAAAACTATAATATGCAAAATGCAAAGTGCACTATAGTCACCTTTAAAGATTTCCTGAAAGTTTATGTCATTATCTAAAGATAGACAACCTAGTTATAAACACCTAGTCTAGCTTTCCAAAACAAGATTACATTATTTTGTAATTGGGGCAAATCAATTGACCACGGGGGTCGAGGGATCTATTCATTTTGTTCAAGTTTCAGGAATACAGCTTATGATGTTAGAAAAATTTTAATGAGTAAAATGACAGTGTGAATGTTTGAGAAATAATTTTTCTGAATGCTATAAAAATTTATTGGTTCATTATTCCAGTTTAATGTGCTATCATTCAAATTTTCGAAATTCCCTGACTAAATTGCATATATGCATCTAGGTCAGCATGAGAGCTAGCTTTGGCCCTAGGCTGAAATAAATTTATGGTTCCTTATAAAATGTGAAGGAATTCTAAGATATTGTTGAAAGAAAATAAATGAAGGCAGACATAAATTTAAGTTTTATGTGCAAGGAACAAATAAATCCCAACACATGAAGCAAAATGTTAATGTACTAACTACTTAGTTCTGAAAGAAACTAAATGTCACTATGTGCTGAGTGACACACCATGGAGAAACTGAATGCAAACCTTTTGGGAGAAAAATGATGAAGACTTTGTTTTCATAATCTAACTAAGTATGCTTCAGTACAGCTCATGGGATAACCATGCCAGCAGCATGTGAACAGTGTGTAAGTCAATGACACAAACCTGAGGTGGGTGCTTTCACATTGAGGGTGCTGCTACACACAATGACCATGTTTGCACCTACTAAACTGCAAAATATACCTTCTTTTATTCAATGCCTAAGAAAACAATCTCATGCAAGAAGCAGGCTTATTGATACTCCATGACATCTTTTGAATGCCTCTGAGATGACAAGGATGCACTTGTTCATTGCCATTAATAACTTCAGGTGCCAGCTGGGAGAAAAGCTGACATTGTGGGCTTTCCAGACTCTGCTTCCTGAATGTTGGTGCAGCTGGTCTCCTCTGAGGCAAGAACTCGGGAGAAATAAATACATATCCACTCAAAGACTTTCACACCAATGTTCAGGGTGGCTTTCAGAAATAGCCACACTGAACACAACCCAAATGTCCATCTACAGTAAGTAGTTAAACTGCTATATTCACACAAATGGAACACATTTAGCAGTAAAAAAAGGAATGAAACAGTGACACTCTCAATGGCATGGATGCATCTTGAAATAGTTATGCTCACTGAAAAATAAGCTAAGGGGGAAGTGTACTCTGTATAGTTGGATTCACATAAAATTCTAATGTATTACAAATCCATCAGCAGTGACAGAAAGCAGACCATTGGCGAACCAGGGATGAGGGAGGGAGAGAGTGTATGTAGCTACAAGGAGACACAGGAGACCTGCAGTGGACAGAGACGGGCATGGCCTTGACTGTTTGCACAGCTTGGCTTCACAGTTGTATGTGCATGTCAGCACTTACCACCTTCCATACTTGAATATATGTAGCACACTGTTGGTACCTCCACTAAGCTTTTTTTTTAAAAAAAACAAAAAAGAAACAGTAATATAAGAATATTATTTACAGATTTGAAAAAAAGTACATTAAAATCTTTAAAATAAGCAATAGACAAAAGTGGCAGAACTGGAGGAATGGGGACCTCGGCAGAGGATGGGAGCCGAGAAGTCCGGACTAGCCCGGGTCTACCACTTCACCTTTGAACTCTGTGCATGCAGCCTACCCATGTTTTTATTTATTTTTTTAACAATTCTTTTCAATTTGGAACAGAGATGTTCAAATTGTATAGTAAGAAAGAGATTAAATGACTCTTCTACAATAAACTGGATATAAATTCAAAGTTGGTTTTTCCAATGTTTCAATAAATTTCAGCAGATTCACTCCAATCCTCTTTACTTAATAATAGATGCTACTTGTTTGTGGATGACTGACCAGAGTCAGACATTAGATCTATAAAAACCAGAGAGTAAATTTAACTGGCTGAACTAATTATTTTATACAATAGTTAAGCCTATAATGAAATGGAAACTGTCAACATTGACTTTGCAATAAGATACAATGTTTTAGCCTGCTTAGTGTCCCACTCCAGAGTACTCTCCCCACTTTCCAAAGTATGTTCTGAGAGCCTGGACAACTCCTACCAGGAGATTCAGGGTTCTGGGGATCTTGTGAAATTAAGGTCAGTCTTTCAACTGCCTGCCTCTTGTTACTAACCATTTCTGGGTGCACCTCAGTTCACTTTGGGAACCTAGGTTTGGATTCTGTCTCTCCACCTTAAAGTCCTACCCTGGTCAGCCCATCTGGCTGATTCTGCCTCTGCCCGCACAAGCTCTGGACAAAGCTGGTGTTTGTTCTGCATAAGTCACCAGAGACATTTCCCAGATGTCTAACAACCCACTGAGCTGGTACTGTCACACCTTTGATGGACTCCTGAGGCTTCTGGTTCTTGGTTTTACTAAAATACCATTCCTGGGATCTTATTGTAGCATCAAATGTTCGTAAGTTTCAAATCAATCAAATCAGCTTTCCTCTTAAAACCAGAAGGCCAAATGGAACATAGAGAAAGGCCTTTTTACCTGTAAGCAAGTTCTTACTCAATTAATCTCCTGTCCTTTTCCTGTAGGTGATGAATAGTAAGGAAATGTGGAATGGCTGCAGATGGGCATTGACAGTGGAATTACTGTCACAGAGGAAGTTAGGATCATGCAAGTGGGAGACACTTGCTGCTGAGCATCTCCTTTGTCCATGACTGCAAAGCACTGACAGGAGGGGAGACAAAAACCTTCACAGTTGACCTCATACAGGCTGTATTAGATGATTCTCCTACACATTTTCACACTTGGTCCCGGTCTGTAAATCACTATGAAGTGTGTATCAGGTAGTGAGAATCAGCAAATGCGACATATTATTTACTCAAGAAATTTCAATGGGAAGTAAAGAATAAACATAGCATCTGTCATTGTTTAAAATTTCAAATATTTATCTTATATAGCTGTCTCTGTTCTGTATCTAGGACCCCCACATCATATCAAATTCTAAACTACATTTAAATAGAATACAGGAACCAATTCACATGTTTTGGGGTTCATGTGAAAATATTTAACACTGTGTCACTTACTCAATTCTGAAAGAAAGGTACAGTTTTATCATATAAGGTAACTTCTTTTTAATACAAAGTGCAGGACAGAGGGGATTTGGTAAAGAATTTACTATTTGTTGTAGGATTACTTATTCATTGTGACTATCATGTACAATAGACAATCTGTAAAATATAGTTCTCATGGATTCTTCCAAGAAAAAAACACAAGAGGAAGGTAGTTGGTCATGATCTATCTTATATTTATTATTTTATTTGACATTTATTGTATAATCATATTTTTCTAGCATTAATTTCTCTAACCTGATATGTCAACGACTTTACTGTGAATTGATTTAGAAGCATAATTCTAAAATATAAAATGTTTACATAATTGTTCTCTATAATATAATCAATTTCCATATTTTTTTTCCAAAATGACAGTAAGGGTAAGAAAGCAAAGTTATGTATAATGACATCTTAAATGTCTGTTTAAGCTATGATTCTTCCATATAATGGAAATCTTAAAATTAATCTCTCCCTCAACATAACACTTCTTCTCTACCACAGACTAACTGCATTACCACGCTGAGGTCTTTACGTTTGATTCTTGGACCTCAGATATTAAACATAAATGTTTTTGTCTCACCCTGCACAGTCAGTGGTCACCCTGCTCATTACCTTCATGTGCTTCTCACCTGCATATGGCCACTGTCTGGTCAAGTAGGTGATCTCACAATCCTCACAGACTGACAGATGGATTAAAAATGAACTCTTATTAGGGAAGCCAAGCAAAATGCAAAGGTCTCTCCAGATCCTCTTTATAAAATGTCATTTAAGAGCACTAGATATGAAAAATACATATTGAAAATACATACATACACATCTTTTCCAGAAAATGAAATAACTGAAATACAATAGTCAAGTTCTTGAATTCTCAGTCCCTCAGGTTAAGTATGAGCAAAGACTGCTACCTACTATTAGGTCACTTTCAGTACTAAAGCAGAAATTTGACCAGTCTCATGATATGGACAAAGAGAAGTAAAATAATACATTTCAATGCAGATTTTTCCATTGATTCTCTGATACTAGTTTGAAACTTATTTTCTTTGTGTTTTTTTCTCTTTCAACATCAAAAGAGCCATGAACATTTAATGATATAAATTGATTTTTAGCAATAAGTTGCTTTAAAAATCTTTAAACAATTTAAATAACCTGTGAAAAATTACTTCATTATGGTCTATCAAGTAGGCATATTGAAAAGAAATTGGAGGAAATACTGAAACTTTCATGTCTATTTCAAACATACCTAAGATTGACCCAATCCTTACTATACATGACTTACATTTTTAAATATTAACAATATTTTAAAATAGATGCTCTGTATAATCTTTTGAACTAAAACAGGATATCTACATTTAACAATTCAGAACAATAATAAACAAGTGTCTTTTTTCAAATTCCTGTAGAAAGCTTCTAGAAAAAGATTCTTTTCTAGACTAAGACTTTAATATATGCCAAAGAGCTTAAACTATAGAAACTAAATTCATAACTCTTGAGGAACAAATGTATTTTAAAAATCATAATCAAAACATAATCTTAAAGCCCTGACCAGAGGGGAAAATAATTCCTCACAAATAACAACCACACAAAAGTAGAAAGCAAAAATACAATTACATACCCTTTTTAATAACAAGATAATGATTCTATTAAGAATAAAAAGCATTAAAAAAGAAAGGTATGAACTAATCTAAAAAACCTAAGAAGTAATACATAAAATAAATCATAATCAGAAGAATTAGAGTATTGATTCACAAGAATGTAAAGAGAAAAAGAAAAATCACAATTCTATCTAATCATGGAAAAATAAAAATTCATAAATTATTAATGAAAACACACTGGTAGATGGTGAAACTTATATTAATGATACATGTCTCCAATTTCATATACAGACAAAAAGCATATAAAAAAGTGGAAATAATTCAACAGTGAGAACTAGTGAAAAGGCTTGAGACTCTTTCCTCTTTCCTGTATTTTCTTAAGACCTTTCATAAGAATTTTTCCCTTTTCATGATGAAAATAATTTTTAAAACAGTTTTTAAGAACACCCAATGTTAATAAGAAAACAAACTCAAACAATACCAAGAAAACAAATTTTTAAAAAAGAGAAAAGGACAGATGTTTCTCAAAAAAAATATACAAATTTTCAAAAAATGTATGAAGAAATACCTATCACTAATAATCTGAGAAATGCAAATTAAAACTACAATAAGATTTCACCTCACACCTGCTAGAATGTCTGTTTTCAAGAAGAGGGAAGATAACTAGTGCTGGTGAGAATGTGCAGAAAAGAAAACCCTTGGTGGGAATGTAAATTGGTACAGTCTTTGTGGAAAGCAACCGTATGCAGATCGCTCAAAAAATTAGAAACAGAACTACCATGTGACCTAGCAATCCTACTACTGGGTATATTCAAATAGTTATGTGGCACATAATGACATTTTGGTCAACAATGAACTACGCATATGAAGGTGGTCCCATAAGATTATAATGAGCTAGAAAGTTCCTGTTGCCTAGTGCCAACACATGCTTGTGGTGATGCTGGCATAAACAGCACACTGCCCTGCCTGATGTATGAAGTGTAGCACACTCAATTATAAACAATACAGAATATTTGATAATGATAACAATGCATTTAGTGCACTATTAGAGTGTACTCCCTCTGCTTATAAAAACAAAAATTTTGTAAATTGTAAAACAGCATGCCACATTATGCTGCCAGCAGCCTCACACATTTCATGTTCACCAAGCCTTGTGACTTCATGGCGAGGCCAGGTCAAGTGGTTGCCCTAATCTATCTAATGGTCACATGATAATGAAACCACTTACGATGCATTTCAAAGGAAATGAAGTCAGTTTGTGGGAGAGATGGTCATCCCTATTCACTGCAGTGTTAACCACAATAGCCAACGTATGGAATCAAACTAAGTGTCCACCAATGGATGAACGGACGATGAAAATATGGCACGTATACACATGGAGCTCTACAAAAAGAAGTCCTGTCACTTGTGACAATATGATGAACCTGGAGGATAGTATGCTATGTAAAATAAGCCAGGCACAGAAAAGCAAATATCACATAATCTCACTTAGGTGCAGAGTCTAAAAACATCAAACTCTTAGAAGCAGAGAATAAAATGGTGCTACCAGGGTTGGAAGATGGGGAAATTGGAGTGATGTTGGTCAAAGAATACAAAATTTCAGTGAGAGAGGAGGAGTAAGTTCTAGAGAACTACAGTATAACATGGTTACTATAGTTAAAACAATGTATTGTATTCTGAACAATTGCTCAGAGAGCAGATTTAAGTGTCCTTAACAGAAGTATGTGAAAAAAGTAAAAATAACAAAGCTTAATAAATTATTTCCTGACTACAAATATGGTACATATATTTAGCTGTCTTCCTAAAGGAAGTTTTGTTTTCTTTTAGTTTACAGGAACATTGCTCTGTTCCAGTTGCCAAAACTCCAGGAGAGAGGCCCCTCCTCCAGTCCCAGCCAAACATAGCAATTCCCTCTCTCCATGTGACATGGACTGAATGTTTGGGATGCCCTAATCCCCAATGTGATGTCATCTGGAGATGGGGCCTTTGGGATGTAATTAGGGTTAGACCAGGTCTTAGGGTTGGGACCCTCATGATGAGATTTTAGTTGATTTTTAAGAAAAAGATGATGGTGGTGGGGGCAGATCCTTCATAAATACACACAGGGAGGGAGCCAGCAAGTCAGGAAGAGAGCCCTCACCAAGAACCAAATTTCTGGCACCTTGATCTTAGATTTCAACCTCCTGAGTTATAAGAAATAAACGTCTGTGTGCAAGACCCCCAGGCCATGGTATTTTGTTACGGCAGTCCAAGCACACTGCCGAGGCTCCACTTTGACAATGGTACCTGGTCTTGCTACCATTGGTAGAAGGGGTTTGTGGCAGATTACTAGGAATGACTTTGCTCTCTGATGAATGAAAGGGACATTGATAATTGAGAGTTGTTTCTCAAACTAAATGCATCATAATTAGATCATGTAAAAGAATATAAAGATGATTTAACATTAGAATGTCATCTATTAATAATTACTATAGCAACAAATTGAAAAAGAGAAACCTTGTGATCATCAACAGATGCAGAAATGTTTTCTGATAAAATTCAATATAAATGCAATTTTAAAAAACCTTAGCATATTAAGGATAGAAAAGATTGCTATTGTTCCCTAAATCATCCTATATATTCAATGCAGTTCTAATCAAACTCCAAACATTTTTTCATGAAATTTTACAGCCTATTTAAATTAAAACTCTATAGATGAAAAGAATTCAAGAATATCAAAGAGGAGGCAAAGAAATTGGGAAAATTCATGCTACCAGTCATAAAATGTGTAAAGCCATAACAATTACAACAGTGGCTCAGAGACAACAAACCCCACCACCGGGACTGAGACTCCCCAGTTACTATCCACACGTGGTAGTGGGCAGGTGGTTCTCTACGCTTAAATATCAAATTGAAATCTTGCCTCCCATCTTAAAAATATACTGGCATTTGAGTTTGTCTCTGTGTCCTCTATTCTGTACCATTGATCTACCTGCCTATTTTGGTACCAATACCATGCTGTTTTTATCACTATTGCTCTGTAATATAGTTGGAGGTCTGGTATTGTGAAACCCCCTGCTTCACTCTTCTTGCTAAGGATAGCTTTAGCAATTCTGGGTCTCTTATTCCTCCAAATGAATTTCATGATTGCTTGCTCTATTTCCATGAGGTCCATCATTGGGATTTTAATTGGAATTGCATTAAATTTGTATAGCATTTTTGGAAGTATGGCCATTTTGACAATATTAATTCTGCCTATCCAAGAACATGGGAGATCTTTCCATCTTCTCAGATGCTCTTTAACTTCTTTCTTTAGTGTTCTGTAGTTCTCAGTGTAGAGGTCTTTCACATCTTTTGTTAGATTGATTCCCAAGTATTTTATTTTTTTTGAGGTTAATGTGAATGGGGTACCACTCTGGAAAGCAGTGTGGAGATTCCTTAGAAAACTTGGAATGGATCCACCATTAGACCCTGCTATCCCACTCCTTGGCTTATATCCAAAGGACTTAAAATCAGATTGCCTCAGTGATGCAGCCACATCAATGTTCATAGCTGCTCAATTCACAATAGCTAGATTATGGAATCAACCTAGATGCCCTTCAGTGGATGAATGGATAAAGAAACTGTGGTATATATACACAATGGAATATTACTCAGCTATAAGGAAGAATAAAATTATGACATTTGTAGGTAAATGGATGATGTTGGAAACTGTTATGCTAAGTGAGATCAGCCAATCACATAAATCCAAAAGCCGAATGGTCTCTCTGATAAATGAATGATGATGCATAATGTGGGGAGGAAAGATGGCAAGAATGGAGGAAAGATAGCTAGCATAGAGGGAAGGGAGGGGTGGGGGCGGGTGGGGGGTAAAATTAATAACAGAGTGTGTGACAGATACCATTGCCCTGTGTAAATGCATGAACGCACAGATGGTGTGACTCTACTTTGTGTACAACCAGTGAAACAATAGCTGTACTCCATTTGTGTTCAATAAAAAAAAATAAATTAAAAAAAAAAAGAAACAGATGAAAGCAAAAGAAAGGGTATAGAATTAAAATGGGAAAGAACATCAAATCAAGTCTCACAAAGTAATTTCTGACCATATCTTCCCACAGGCTTTAAATAAACTGCTGGTTAAAAGCTATAGTAAATTCAAAAAAATATATACTGGCATTTGAATAATTATTATTGTATATGTGAACATTATAAGAATAAAGCATGTAGATGAAAACTTAGAATGTTAGGATGAAAGTATTTCTGAAGCTAGGCAAAAGAAGGGAAGAATATTATAAATAAAAATACCTAAATTAAATTTAAAATTTCTGTGCATCAAAAGAATGCAAAAAAATAGATAAAGCTGAGTCACAGACTGTATGTGGACCATATCTAGAACACATCCATATCCATAGTATGTAAGTATACCTGTAAACCAATAAGGCAAAACAGACAACCCAATGGAGAAAAAACAGGCGAGGATATGAACAGGTACATTTTAGAGCAAATGATTAAGAACCTATGAAAAGAAACCAATATACTAGTAATTGAGGAAATGCAAAATTAAAACAAGATACTATTTTATACTCTTCAGGTTGGTCCAATTTTTAGTTTGATACCACCAAATTCTGATTTGAGAAACAAGGATTTAGGGAAGGCTAATTCTTATTAGCCTTTGGTAACAGGAATTCTGTAGAAAGAAATCCGACACATTCTATTAAAGTTCAAGCTCTGCCTTACTATTCAGCAATTCCAAATCTGGTGAACTTTGGCCTACATGCACAGAGAACCACATACAAGGATGCTGTGATTATGCAATGCAGAAATCCAACATTTCTCAGTAAGAGAATTAATGAACAAATTGATTTCCAAGGGCAATGGAATAGGGATACAGTAGGTAAAACATTTCCTACACGTGATTCTGCTGTAATGAGACACCCATGTCTGAAGAATGATCATTCTGCAAAATGGCTGACAGAAATCACAAAGTGTAAGGGGAAATCACAAAGTATAAAGGGAAAATAATGAAGCAAATAATGTCTAGGAAGCCCTAAAAATCCATGCAATTTTGTAACCAGAGCATTAATAATTCTAATAAAAATTAACAGTAACAGTTAAAATACTAAATTCCTGGCCATTAGAAATGAAGTACTGGAATGAATATAGTGATTGACCATTTGAAAAAACAGAGGGGCAGAGATGGGGCTTGCCTCACTTTAGGACTTGCAGGAACAAGTGCGCAAGCAGAACGAGAGAGGAGAATCCATGGTGAGTGAGTGCTCCACCCATTAATCTCTTTCACTTTGCGTCATGCTGCATCCTCCTGTGTTAATATAGTTTTCATTCAGCTGCTGTTACTTGGTGACTCAAACTAATAACAAAATGGGGAAAAGCATATGTGAACTTCCTTTTACACTGAAAACATTTCCCTATTTATTAACACAATATGACCTAAGAGGCATACCATGAACTGTAACCAGGTGACAAAGCAACCCGAAGAACAAGTTCTAAATTTCAATCATCAATCAATCAATCATAAGGATGCAAGGATTCATTGCACACATGTGGGAATGATATACACAAAAATCAGGATCCTAGTTACCTCTGGGAATGGATGAATAGAGTAGGAATGAAGGGGATTAGCAAGGTCTCTATTTACTTTTACTTAAAAATATATGATGTTATTACAAAAAGTATTATTTATTAAGTCTAGATTGTAAAAACATGGTTAGTTACCATTTTCTACATTTGTATGTTTACATTTTCAAAATGTGCATGTGATTAAAATAAAATACATAAGATTTGAAAGAAATAAGAGGGTTAGTGGTGTGGCTAGATATAAAATAAATATAGAAACAATTGTTAAAAAAACATATATCTATAAACAGAGTGATAAACTATATGGCCACAAAACACTATTATAAGATGATTTGTTTCTGAGAGTGATTTATATGATCATTTTATCTCAAAGGGAAGTTCAGCTTCACATACTACTAAAAGGTTAAATGTGAGATTAAATAGGTAAAGGTTAAAATTTAAAATGAGCATTTTGGGTATGAATTAACAGGAATAATTACCTTCCTCAGTATTTTAAACATATTACCAAGTTACAATAATTAAAATTGCAAGATGTTGGTTAAAAATTTCTCTCAAATATTTCTGACTGTTATGTAGAATCATGACACAAAAAGAATATGCAAAACCTATGGAACATTGTGTAATAAATGTCTTTGGAAAAATTAAAAGCTAATTGAAATAGTTTTTTGAGATCTTCTTATCATACTATGTTCCCAAATACTTTCAGTCCCTAATTAAATACTAATTAAATCAATTCCAGAGCAATTAGAAAAATTAAATGGGAATCCTTCAGGATGGGTCAGGACTCAGTGGTTTTTAAGCTCTCCAGTTGATTCCAATTTGCAACCTGAAAACCAGAACCTTAGAAGTTCCAAATCCACTCCTAAAATGTACCATGAATGATTTCAGAGGTGCTAAGATTCTGGCTCCCTACACTGAGAAGGTAGGAAGGTGGGCAGCAGGCAGGGTCTAGGGCCTCAGACCACTGGAGGGAGCAGGACAGGCACAGGGAAGCACTGCAGGTGGCAGTACAAACCAATCTTTATTGGAGTCTGAAGATTCTTAAGATCTCTGACCCAGTAATTGACTTCAGAAATTATATTTCAAGGAAATACCTTAAAATATAGAAAAACCTTTTCTATATAAAATATTCAATAGTATGCATAATTACAAAAAATCGAGAACAGCTTGGGTGAAAAACTAATCATGGCGTATTCAGAATACAGTTTTAGGAAGGCTTTCAAATGCTGAGTCTGCAGTAACATGTAAAATATCAGCATTTTAGAGCAAATCTCCAAAATTTCATATAAATCATTATAATTATGCACAATGATACAAACATTCTTCATTAAGTAGGTAAATATACTTCATAAATATTTTACAAAAATACACAATTTACACAATGTTAAGCATGTACATAGTGGATAGAATTCACAAGATAACTATTTTTGACAAAGAAAGCAGAACACAAAGATTGAGACCTAATGATGGGGGAGCCTGGTCCTGGTTTCTGCCTTTTGCACACTCCCTAACTCCGCCTGTAGGGTCGCCCTGATCTGTCACATTATCTAAACAAGATCTGCCCTCCAGGAAGCCTTCCCCGATCTGGACTCTTCCGGGCCATGCAGCTCTGTGCTCTCGTAACACCGCTCACTTCTTCTCTGCCAACTTACTTAAATGGGAGTCATCTTGCTTCTATTATAAAATGACCTGAGAACCAGAGCTAAAAAAATATACAATCTCCACACTCCTGTAAGTTTTATGAATTCTATTTCCAGATTCCATTGGACCACCAAAAGCCCACATAGGTGGATTACATCAATTTAATCTCATGCAAAATCCTATTTGCCAAGATACATTTTAGTATCATGTACTTGGCCCCCACTGAAATCTTTTATGGATGAAATTTGTAACTGTATTTCTTGTAAGGAATAAGATGTAGGTATGGTGTGTTGCATGTATTTAAAATGCTACATGATCAATTTCTCTGAGAATTCAGAGTAGAAAAAGTATCAATTCCCTAAAGGGATGGATAGACTTCTTCTTGTGTGATAATGAGAAGTGTATAACGTTCCCCTTTCAGCATCAGATGCCAAGAAGCTCAGAATTAAATTTGAACGTTGATCGATAAATATACTGACCCTTATGAATGGCAAAATTGATTCTGTTCTTTGGACCAGGCTTTCTTCTTTAACTGTATTTTATTTAATTATTTCACTATTATTTGTTCTATTTTGTTTCTGATCATTCCAATATATTTTCAATGTCTTGTGTCTTAATCTATATTTATTTAATTGTGAGTCAATTGAAATTGATTTGAAGAACATATTTTAAAGAAATGCACCAATACTTTTGGGAGAATAACTTTCCCCCCACAGAGTGTACACTTGAAAAAGAGAGGAGATGAAAGTAACCACGGGGAATGGAGAGGCAATTCAGAGCAGGAAACCATACCTGCAATAAAGTATTTGCCAAATGCAGCACAACATTCAGAATCGAATATGAAAAAAGGATTAAGAACACATAAGCAAACCAAGCCAAGAGAAAAATGATCCAAAATCTTGAAAAGACACTTCACTGAAGAGCATATTCACAGGACCCGCAGATATATAAAAGTTTTTACTTCATTAGTCTCAAGAAAAATCAATATTAAATCCACTAGGAGATAACATTATATACCCACTAGAATACTTAAATGCAAAATAAAGAAAATGCCAAGTAAGAGAGAGCAAGTGGCACTATCACATAGAGCTGGCAAAAGGCTAAATTTAAAAAATCAATTGGAGAAACAATTTGGATAAATGCACTAACGTCTGACATATGCATAATTTAGGACCCAGCAACTCCATATCCAGGTATGTATCCTTGGACATTCATATAAATGCTCTCCAAAAACACAGAAGGAAATTTTCGTAGGAGCACTGTTTGTGACCATTTTAAATAGAAAGTCACACAAACACACACACCAAAAGGAAATGAATAAAGAAATTGTGATATGTTCACGCATAAAAATGTGCTTTCAGAATAAATATGAAGGATTCAGTTACAACTACAATCATATGCAACTACGTGCATGAATCTCACAAATACAATTTTGATGAGGGAAACCAGACACAAGAAAGTTACACACTTGATAATTCCACATATTTGTAAGGAAACCACAGGCCAAGGGAAGGGTGGGGGGAGGCAGGATGGGCCAACTTGGGGTGTCTCAGCAACAACTAGAAAGGGATAACACGGTTTTGTGGGGTTGACGACACTTCTCCACATGACTCACTTAGGACACATGCCCTTCCCTCCGTGCATATGGTACATTCATCAGCATCTAAAAAAATTCTCCAGAAGACTGAGTTTAAAAAAATTCTAGAAATCTAGGCCCTTCCTTTGCTCTGCCATTTATCTGAGATTTACATGTTCAGCAGAAGTCATCTTCCCTGCCTTTTCATAGGATTGGTTGGAAAAGACAAATGGAACAGACATGGCTAGCCCTGGCACATATAAAGGAATTGACATGTAATACCAATTGATTATTAATATGGCTAATTTAAAGATGATTGCTTAGTTATACCATACTCATGCACTACTTCCGTTGACAAAACACAAAAAAAATTAGCCTACACTATGTGCCAGGGTTGCTTCCTGAGCTAGGGTGCAGCAGAGAGCAAGAGAGTAGAACTCCAGCCTTCAAGCACATTCGGGGGCTGGAGGGGACCGTGGGGGCTGCAGTGCTGAACAGAGTGGCAGGAGTCCTCACTGAGGAGTGCAGGTTTGAGGAGAAGTCTGCAGCAGAAGAGGTGGTGACGTGAACTGCAGGGAGAGGGAAGTGGGAGGGCAAAGACAGAAGGCTTGTAACTGGGGCATCAAGGAGCAACCAGGAAGCCCCTTCTGATGGCCCTGGACAAGTGGGGGAGAACATTCTACCAGGCACGCACAAGCAAAGCAGAGGCAGATCACGCCAGCTTTGAAGGCGTGTAAGAAATTCAGATTTTACTCTGAGTGACATAAGTCAACTGAGGATTTTATAGATGAGCAACATCATGATTTGGCTGAGTTTTAAAGGGAGCTTTGGTCTCCTAAATTGGCATTGGTGGTTAAAAAAATTCTAATTAGAGACAAACATCAATCATAACAACAAGAAAGGGGGGGAGAATGAGATATGAAGAAAGGGTAGAATCGCTTTTCTTCATTCATCAAATGTTCACTGAGTACACTGTTGGTTCTGGGTAAAATTTAAAAATAAGTTAGATGTAGCTTTCTGTTCTCAGAGGGAATTTAGATAAGGGGGTAAAACATGAGCAGAAATATCCATAAAACAAACTAGAAAATAGTAAATGAAAGCTCAAGTGAACTTCTGTCATTGTAACCTTGGGTCCATATCCTAACTTACTTTCTGATACAGAGAGTATCTCCTTTGCTGAGATGAAGACAGTATAATACTGGGTTTCTGGTTTCTGGCCATGAGCTCTATCATACCCTAAAAAAGATCTTGAAGGGGAAAATGAATTATGAAATCTTTGAATTATTTTTATCCTTTTATTCTTTATAGGTACACATTGTAACAATAGGAATTTGAATAGAATTCTCTGCAGGGATTTCAGAGTTATTTATTTTCATATAGAATGCAATGAAAATTCATGGAAATAAAATAACTATAATTGTCATTGGGATATTAAAAACTTGCTACTTATTATTTTGTAAATAATTTTGTGTTTTCATCCACGCCAACACCTATTGTTTCGTGTATTCTTTATACTAGCCATTTTGTTTGGAGTGACATGAAATCTTAGGGTAGTTTTGATTTGCATTTCTCAGTGCAGCCACTCTGGAAAGCAGTATGGAGATTACTTAGAAAACTTGGAATGGACCCACCATTTGACCCAGCAATCCCACTCCTTGGCCTATACCCAAAGGATTTAAAATCACACACTACAGTGATGCAGCCACATCAATATTTATAGCATCTCAATTCACAATAGCTAGATTGTGGAATTGACCTAGATGCCCTTCAACAGATTAATGGATAAAGAAACTGTGGTATATATGCACATGGAATATTACTCAGCCTTAAAGAAGAATAAAATTATGGCATTTGCAGGTAAATGGATGGAGGTGGAGAGTGTCATGCTAAGTGAAATAAGCCAATCCCAAAAAACTGAAAGCCGAATGTTTTCTCTGTTAAGTGGATGCTGATACATAATGGGGGGTAGATAAGGGAAGAACAGAGGAACATTGGATTGTGTAGAGGGAAATGAGGGGAGGGGAGAGAATAGAGGGGAGGAAAGATGGTGGAATGAGAAAAACATCATTACCCTGTGTACATGTATGATTATACTAATGGTGTGACTCTACATCATGTATAATGAGAGAAATGAAAAATTGTACTCCATTTGTGTACAATGAATCAAATACATTCTGCTGTCATGTGTAACTAAATATAACAAACAATACAAAAAATAATTTTGTGTTCTCATACTCAAATTATGACTGCTTAAATAAGGGTTTTTGCGGCATAGCCCATCTGATCAAATTTGTTTATGATCAACTTTGCATACTTATTGTACCGTAGCACTCAGAGAAACATCTCGAGTCTGAATTCCCCTGGGTACCGTCCTACAAGTGTTGCATGAAGGAGCATTGAAATGGTGGCTCATCCAATCAATTGGGGTTTGATGAGGGAACTGAAGGTGAGCCCCAATGCCAGGAAAACGGTTGTGGGTGTTAGCTTCGGTAATGTGGGGTTACAACTGAGAAAAACTGGAAATTGGCAAATAGATTCTGAATAAAAGTACACCTTCAGAAAGAGAGGGATACCTTTACTTTATAATGCTGAAAAGGTTACATCACTAAAAACAAAAATGGTGAAATGCAAATACTGGGTGAGGAAAAGAAATCTCCTCTACCCTGTCCAGTTATTTTTTATGAAAAGTATTGCCTTTCTTTTATCAAGACCTCGTTATTGTTTTAGTAGTTTTACCTTAGAATACTAGGACAGAGATTTGTTTTTGCCCATCCCAAATGCCTAGAGTTATGATGAGGAAGTAGGGGGTGCTACCTAGAGAAAGAGAGAGAGAGAGAGAGGGAGACAGAGTTGTGGACTGATGGACAACTGTCTGCTTCTTAGAAGTCTGGTTTTTGTAAAATGAAGTTAAAAGATGACATGACATTTTGAGAATTCCAACAGAAAAACAGGTATTGCCACTAAAAGATTTTCCTTTAAAATATGAAAAAGTTAGGTAGTTTACCTGAAATTAATTGTTTACTTAAAAGACTGTTTCATAATCTTTCTTTTTTCAGTCTCGTGGACATACTTATTATATTTGAAAACACCGAAGTACCTGAGTTTGCAAAACTATGACCTCAGGTATAAGGCCATGTTAAAGAACTGACATGGGATAAGAATGCCTGAGCATAGTTTTAGAGAAAAACAAGAAAAATATGACTTTCAAAATATATTTGTGATGTTAAAATATAATTGGAAAATCACCAAAATTATAATCATAAAAATTGCGTAGAAGAAACACTGAGTGATTGGCTTGAAGACTCAAGGTATTCTGTAGGCTGACAACTGTCATCTTGACTCCCATGACAATTAAATCACATGGAAATCTCTGAGAAAGGGCTCCAGTTACCACAAGTAGAATTTTTAGTCTGCTTTCAAGTGTTTTAACTACCGCATATCAACTGACACACAACCCCAAAATGAGAATACCATTTTGTGTAGCAACTTTGTAATATGACCTAGAAGTCTACACGTAATCTGTTTCATTCATGATTTTTAAGGATGCAGTTTAGTAACGAAGTAATATTATGTCTGCAACATATAACTAAAACAAATAGTGCGAAGCTCATTTAACATAATGAACTGCCATGCAACAAGTCACATCCTCCCAGGCTGGAATTACGCAAACCTAAAAGTTGCACTTATGATTTAAGGTCTCACTCCCAGACAGGTGCTAACTCAGTAGAAAATCTGGTTTAGCATACCAAATTCAAAGCTATTAAACAAACAGAAAGGTTTAAAAAATTATCATTCATGGAGTTAAACCATTCCTGTGCATTTCAAATATTTCCCCTCAATGGTATTGAGTGTACTTTATTTTTATTGCCACAAATAATAGAAATATGAATTGTATTAAAAGGCAGAGATACTTGAACTAAAGCTTGAACTGTTTAAAATGCATTTAAAAGGTCTATCAGAATGTAGGTTTCACATTAAGTTGCCTTTCAGTATTGTAACTGGCTGATACCATTTTGTAAGAATGTTGTTAGAGTAAATTCTACTACATTCTAAAATGTCCTAGGTTGAATAGATAAGTTTATTATTGTGGATTATTTAATTACGTAGATTATTATGGTTCCCAGCTGTGTAACAGCACATGTCAAATTTTGCAAGAGTTTATGATTTCTAAGAACTCGCCTTCTATCAGGCCCTTTGCTGAATGGGGCTAGTTGAGGTTCATTAAGGAAAGGGGACCTTTCTCTGTGTAAATACTTAACAGTAATTTGGGGTGGTCTAGAAGCCATGAGTTACCAGGAAGGTGCTTGTAAATGGGCACGGTACCTCACTACCCAAGAGCCTTTCTAACGACCTAGCCTGCCCTCCACTCGCTGGTGGGCACCAAGGCATTGCCATTTTTGGCAGACTGCCCAGGACATGGGCTGGGAATTCATGGGGGCAGCCAACCTCTACACGTCGTGTCCCCTGCCAGGGAGCGAGTGCGTTCAATTGAGGAAGATCACTTACGACTGAGTTTTTCATCATGGCTTTGACTGTGAAGCCCTCAGAAACCAGGGAGTGAGGCTGGTGCACCGGGAGCGGCTGTTGTGCCAGCAGCTTGGTCCTCTTCGGCATCTTGTCTGGGCATTTGTTTAAGCTCAGGGTCTCTTTTTCTGCCACCATCTTCCTAGAAAATGTCTTGTTCTCATAAAAAGTGTAGTAAAAGAATCAGTGGGTTTTACGGATGTGAGCAGGAGGTCGGGAAAAAACGTAAAAAGGCGCGTTACTGGTAGAAATTCAACCCCTCGAGGTGCCCAGGTCGATCCAGGTGTTTGGCAGCACCTAGGTGAAGGGAGTTTAGGGGTGGGGAGGGGCAGGAAGAGGGCAGGACCGTAGCTAGTGCTGCAACAAGCTTCCAAAGGTAAGCCTCCCGGTTGCTAAGCGACTCGTCAACACTGCGTGCCCGAAGCCCCGCCCCTCCGTGACGTACGTTTCCTGGGCCTGAAGCCGGAAAGGACGCTGGCGTGAAGAGAAGCCACGCGACCAAACTACGACTCCCAGCAGGCCCCGGGCCGCGGGCCTCCTGCGCGTGCGCATCGGGCGCCGGGCGCGGGGGCGGGGAGGTCTGCAGGACTTAAGCTGTGGGAGAACCGCTGGTGGGAGGCGCGGGCGGCGCCGGTGCGCGCGCGGTCCCCGGCTTGCCCGGCAGCCGCCACCTGCCCAGTGACCATGATAGGTACGTGGGTGCCTGCCAGGTACAGCCTCTCTGCGCCGCCCCGCGCCCAGCTGTGGCGCAACGCCGCGCCCTGGCCGACCCGGAAACCTCGGGTGCCGGCCGGTGCCACCTGTCAGTGACTGGGCGCAAGTGTCGCGCCATCCTCCGCCCGCGCCGCCGGGCCCGCTCCTGGGCCCTCCCGGTGGGATGTCCAGGAGCATAAGTGTGTGTGCAGTCCCCGCCCCGCACCTCCGTGGCTAGACAGGGTTCCCTCGAAGACCCCTTGGCCAGGAAGAGCTGCGCGCAGCCGCGCCCCCGGGCTCTCGCAGCCTGCAGAGAGGGCCGCCCCGGCTGGGCCGACTGAGGTCGGTTCCCACGCGGACCACCAGCCCTCAAGGCGGCTGTCTTTCAGCTTAGAATAGTTAGGGACCCACCGTCTGAAGGACTCTAAGGAAAAACTTAGGCATTCGACTGGGGCATGATGTTTGGGGTCAAAAGAAATTCCTTCAGGTGGATGGATTCCTCCTTTTACATCTCTTCTTAAAGATTTGAAATGTAAGAATAATTGAGAGCAAAGATGACGTCTTCTGCACCTAGGTGCATTTTGGGAGTCCAACTTTGGAAGTAGCTATTAGAGTTGTTATAAACACTGCAAGGTCTAAGATCAGCAAAGGTCTTCTCTTCCAGGGTTAAGCCAAACGTTACTTTAGGTGCTATCCTCAAAAATTAGTGGAAGTGTGGTATGTGTGGAAAACATGGCTTATGGGGGTTTCATTATGCAAAGAATTGCTTCAGATCATGTACTGAAGGTTTGGTGATTTTGCTTGCACTTAATTGCAGCAAGCACTTTCGATGTCAGATGTCGTCTGTCCAGAAGAAAGACGAGAGTGGATTTTTATGCACAGAAAACACTTTTTATATCTGTTTTTATTTTTGCAACTAAGGTTCAAATGTTCAATATCCTATGCATTGTTGGGAGAATCATGCCAGTTAACTAATGTGGGCATTGCAGTAATGGTGAAACTTGAGGATGTTGTTCAATTTCTCTTACCTTTCTAGCATTTTATATGAGATTCACTCATAAGCACAAATGTGAACTGAATCAGGGAGCCAAGTAGAGGAGCAAAATCCATGCTGGCAGTATTTTACAGGAAAAGTGTAGCCTGTTCATTACTGTGAAGACAATTCCACACATTTTATTTTAATCCAGCTGGATCTAGTGGATGCATAATATTGAGAAGCAAATTTATTGTAAAGCTATGAAAAGAGGAGTTAGGATATAGAAAGCATCAGTTAGTTATAAATCATTATCTAATAGATTTTTTATTAATGATTTTATTAGGATGAAATACATATAGGCGGTTTTGTGTAGTTTTATCTGAAATCACTCTTCCAAGAAGGAAGAAGTATGATATTTAGATTCAGTGAGTAGGCAAATTCATTACTGTTAAAAACATGGAAAATTTAAAGTGAGTTTTAAAAAATGTCTTTTTCTTACTTCAGCTATTGTTCTGTGTATTGCTTATAAGTGTGTATTACAACATAAATGATTAAATCTTCACCCCCCTCCCACAGATAGTACTCATGATATAAAATCCGAGTGGACAGTGTGCAGCAGATTTTCTTATTCACCTAGTGGCATTGCCTCCTGGCCTTGGTGGCACTGCTACTTTTGGACTTGGGTGTGCTGTCTAGTGCTCAAGATAGACAAAAGTGAGAGCAAATGAAAGGAAGCCCTAGAGTGATGCGTTTATTTTTGTAACTAAACTTTGGGGCCTGGAAAGAAAGGCATTATAGTCTTTACCCGGTGATCTGCTGAAGATCAAAACACACATGAATATTTTTCTAAGATTGTTTTTTTCTGATGAGGTAGGAGTGCTACTCAGAGCGGGCCCTTTCATGCACTCCCTAAGTGTTACCCCCCTCCTTGATGCACATTATACTCTTCATTGAAATCCTGCCTGTTTTTTGAGGAAAACCACCAAGATTGGTTTCCTGCAAAAGGAAAGGAGACTGACTGTTACCTCACTACCAATATCTTCCCTTCACCTTCTGAAATCTGAGGATTCCCTTCCCAGCATTGAGACTATTTCAAAAGTACTTATATTTCCCACTCAGAATATGATTGATATGTTAAATGCCCTGGCCCAGACAGCTACAGAAACATAATTTAATTGAAGTCAATGAAAAATTGTGCCTTTGTGAGAGATGTGGAGGAGTTCAAGATAATATAAAGTGGGATAGAAAAGCTTAAGCAAATTCAATATAGAAAAATGTAATTTTGACTGCTCTATTAAAATTATATTTCACCTTTTTAAAAGTGAACAATTCTTTGTGTTTAAAATAGAATTTTAGTGATGATATTTGTGAAATGTTTAAATTTCCTATAGAATTAGGTATTTTGGTAGTAATCGGATATTAAAATGCATGGATATACATATGATAATGTTGCCAGTATTGAAATTTGAATTCAGTGTCTTTAAACAGATTTTTTAGTAGGAAAACCAAACAATAATTAGAAGAGAGTTTCTTCTATACCTTAAGGTAACATTTCTTAGGGAACTTACCTATCGCACATGCGGAGCCACTTTATTTCTACCTTGCCTGCTCTGATCGTGCAGTATTCCCCAATGATGAGTGCCCATTTCCCCTGGTGTGCCAACAAGTATTTTTGTTTTTGCCATTTTGCTAGGTGAACAGTAGTGTATCTTAATATTTAAAAAAGTTTATGAAGGAAGAAAAAGCCTTTCGCGTCTCATTTTATAATGCTTTAGTTTCCCAAAAGCAGATTCAAGGATGGAGTGCCTACTATGTGCTTTAGGTGCCAGAGACATAAGAGTGAACAGAAAAAGGTGGCTTGCCATCAGGCTCATGCTACTCTTGGCCCCCAGATCTACGTACTTCTTTTAAAGTTTGTATGCAGTAAAATTTAAAGTCTTGGGATTTGTACTTCAAGTTGAACTTACTGTGTATTGCTTCTTGCCCTGCTGTTTGAATAACTTTAGATGAAAGCATCTCCACATAGAAGTACCCAAAGCTCCTATTTATCATAAGGTACATCTGTGTCACAAAATAGATAAATAGGTTCTACTACACTTCTGCATAGAGGATTTCATGTAATTATACAGTTCTCTTTTGGGTCCAAAGACTCTGAAAGGACCTATGCCCTTTACAATTTTGGCCCTATTTCAGGGATTTTTTTGAAGTCTGCATTTTTTTGAACCCTCATAGCTTCATTGCTCAAAAATGATACAATGAAAGTACTTTGTATTAAGATATGCAAATCCATTCCTACCTCCAAAGCTTCTTTGAAAAATGTGAAAAGAAAAAAAGGAAAGAAAAGAAAAAGAAAGGAAGAGAAAGTTCTCCTTCAAATGCTTCATATTCATGAAAGCAGTTTTAATGCAAAATACTTTATTCTGTTAGCTTTCAGTTCTTTGATCAATGAAAATTGTTTCTTACCTGCTGTTTCTTCAGCCTTTAATTACAGCCTAGTGCTTATTCAATGTTTCTGTTTTAATTTGCATTTAATGAGCTCATTTTAAATGTTTCTTTGTAGTAATCTGAATGGTTTTTCTCTTAAATTTTGTGATATTAAAGAAAGAGACTTAGCTGACAGTTGGTTGATTTCGGTTGCAGCTACCCCACAGCTTATTTACTTCATCCTCTAGGAGACAATCTGGGTTAAAAAGAATTGCAGTAATAGGACTATTTCCCCCCAAGACTGTGTTTCTTAACTATTTAGGACTCGTACCAGGTTAACTTGGATATCTGTTTTCACTAAATAGAAGACTTGCTTCCTCAGAGTAGTAGATATTTCAATTCATAATAATGATTTCAGTGTCAATTCTTTGTAATGTACTGTATTAAGTGGTAGTGGTGCTGGGCGGGGTGGGTCCAGGTGGGGAGTGTATGTGTACATATTGCTTGTAGGGAAGGGACACAAATATGAGACCCTATCTCCCATGAATTTGTAATGATAAGACATTTATTTTTGGTATGGATTCCATCTGCTCACTCATATGAAGAGTGCAGTAATTAGAAAGGGGTATGTACTCTCAACACCCCCCCACACACACATGCTGCAACACAATCTGATATTTCATGCCTCTTCTCTTTTGCTCATGTAATTCTCTCAGATTAGAATGCTCTTCTTGGTTGTATATCTTGAGAATACTGTTCATCCCTTCAAGATCCATTTCAAGTGACACCAATTTTATGTATAGTTTTTCTTAAGATTTCTACTTGTGTTTCTCCTCTCACCCATTTCTCCATCTGAAGCAATTGGCTCCTCCTTTAGAATCAACCAAAATTTTGACCTATTTGTCAGGTCCTTGCTCACAGCCCAGACGACATGCAGCAAAAGGAAGACTTGCAAACCTAAAGGGTAGCGTTATAGTACAGGTGTATACTAAGAGGTATGGAGAGTGCAGGAATAGAGCCTGCCAGATCCACCTGCTTCCCAGTGGCGCCATTTGAGTTGTTTTGAAGAACAGTGGGAATTACCTAGGTGAAAGTGTCCTTCTAGAAGGAGGGAGCGACATATGCAGAGACATGAAGGGGAGAGGGAATGGAGTGAAGGGCCCCTGGTGAGGCTGGAGGGACGTAGCATATACACCATGTCAAACGGAGTGGGATTAAATATTGTGGTAGGGAGGTGTCACTGAACCGTTGTACAGAGAAGAGTTCCAGATAGACTGTGTGTTAGAAAAATGGCTGTGGCAGTAGTGGAGAGGTGTAGCCTAGTGCCACAAGGGCCAGGAAGTCCAGATGAAGTGCCAGGTAATTCTGCAGAATGATAGGGCAGTTATGGGGTGGGAGACGGCTTTTGTCAGGGAGATGACACTGATTTGCTATATCATTAAGTCATTTCTGATCAAGGACCATATTTCTAAAAAAAAAAATTTTTTTTTAATAAAATAAACTAATCTCTCTCACAGGTATTTTTTATATTTTTAAAGCTTTAAGTGCATTTAAGTGTTCTGGAAATAATCTGCATGTCCCTTGATATGTGACACATGATACTTAGGGTTCTGTTTATACTTTCTTCTCTACATGGAGAGAACAGTGTTGCAATGGCTCGTGCTGCTGAGTCACCCAGAGCAGCACAGGATGGAGTTCTTCCTCGAGGATACCTTATAACTTACGTGCCCAGCCACACCCTTGGACAAGTGCTTGTGTTTTTATTAGTACTGATGGGTTCTTGATTTTTCAACTTTACTGTAAGATTCAAGTGGAGCCCCCCCTCATGAAATTTCATGTAGAATCCTAATGTTAGAGAAGAGAATCTGTGTCCAACCTCCCCCATCCTTTGTGCCTCTACTCTTATCAAATGAGGAATAAGAAGCTAGGGTTAGGGAACTAGTTGTAGATGTTACAATGGAAGCATCTTCCTGCTTGCTTATGTGATTCATGAATACACCAGTCATTTATATCAATGAGTGTTTTGGAAATCTCAGTACATAGGTGACCTGAGATGAAACCCTGTTTCACTGCATGACAATTTTTAAAAGCTTTTTGTACCTGGAGGATAGATTCATTGTTCCGATGGTAGAAAGGTAGGAACCCAACACCCGACACAGTATTCACAGAGAAATGGACTATTAGTGATGATGGCCCCCTCTCATCCCTGTTTTCTATCCCCTCCTGTCTTTTCTCCTTTCTGTAACCGTTGATTCTCTCAGAGGCTGGCCTTGCAGCTTGGTGTCCTTTAGCTTGCAGGGCGCTGCTGAGTTCCCCGGGAGCTCTTTCCTCCCTGTTGTGGAGCACAACTTAAGAACAGATGGATCACCACTGAGAAGTTCAAATTTGAGAGTCTTTATCGCCGACTGACTGACGGTCTCACAAAAAACCCCAAAAATGGCTATTGGGGGAAGAGCCCTGACTATAGGGTTGCTGGGGTTTTTATACCATAAGTAAAGATGTTGGTACATTAATCATAGGTGGCTGTTGCTATGATTCAAAACTACAAACTAACATCCTGAGATCTAAAATCATAAGCAGAAGGGGAAGTGGGTCAAAACGACCTTAGTCGGGTACAGGGTACAAGTTAAAGAATGGTTACTAACATCCAGACTGTTGTTCTCTGACAGAGTACATTGCCCAGGAAAAATAGGAACCAAAAAGAGAACAATTTTGCATTATATGAGGATTGCCATTTTGTGTTGCCGAACATGCTGTGCTAAGCAACTCTTGGTGGGTACAGAGGCAGGGTGTTCCCACCAGAGAAGCATTTCCCACATGACATGGAGCCTCAGGGTAAAATGGAGCCTGTTTGGTCATTGCCCATATAGCCTGGCCCATAGCACTCACTTCCCACTGGAGTTGCCCAGGGCTTGAGTGCTGCTGCTGATGTGTGCCTGGGTTGTGGCAGGAATGGCCAGGCTTACCCTGGAGACACGCCCTGAACCCAAAGCTGTCTGCACAGAAAATATTTGTAGCCCCAGGTTCTGCATTTTACTTCTAGGGGAATCCAGCCCTGATTGCACTTTTTGTTTTTTCTCCTTGAGCCATAGTTTGGGGAGTGACGCACTCTGGGTCGCTAGAGGATAAGGGCACAGTTCGGTTTGTTACCTGAGAATTAAAGGTTTGGGAATAGCATCTCATGCTGTAGGTCTAACCTGGAGCTCAGCCTCCTTTCTCCCTGGAGCCCTTTCTTGCTTGCTGGTGAGTCCCCAGGAGTGAGAGGTACAGATTTAAGGAGAAGCAAGGCAGTACTGTATAAAGTGCTGCTCACCTGAGTTGCTGACCACAGACAGATGTAGACTGAACAAGCCAGTTGACATTCACCAAGTTTGGATAATTTGTTTCTAAAAGTGCTTGTACAAGATGATACCTGAATTCATAATATCAGATGGGAATTGTTTGTGTTTTATTGTGTGTTCAATTTAGATATAATCTATATGCCATAGACAGAAACTGATACAGTATGGTGGAGGTCTGGCATTGGCTTCTAGTGTTTGTTGTCCATTCATGAATTGGTGAAATGCCAATCAGTGGTAGTTAAGGGAATTTCTTCCTTTCTCTAGAATTTTCTTTCTTCATTGGCTGTCTTTTTTTTTTTTTAATATATGTGGATGGCATCTGTCACTTCTCAGTATATACAGAGTTTCTGTCCTAGATACTGATTTTTTCATCATCTTGATTTCAGAGAAGTGACCAGGTGATCATACTCCCAGAGTGTCCTGCTGAAGTTTCACACCAGGTCTCTATGCTTGCTTTTATATCCTAGTAATTTTGGGGTCTTGCAACATGTTTTAGAGTTCTATTTTGTTTTGGTTGTGAGAGAAGAGTCAGCTCTGGAATAAATTTTATTGCGGGGTCTAACTTCCAGGGAACTTCCTTGCTGGATTAATTCATGGTTGTCACAATTATTTGTGTATAAATTTATTAAGACTGTCTTCTGGCTTCTGTAAAATCACAGTTTAATCATTTTATGCCCATAGAATGCAAGTTGTACAAGTAAAGTTAGTCAGAGAAGGCTGCTGATGCCTTTTGGGGTCAGGTTTCTGAGGGTAATGAGATTTCTTGTATTTTTCCTCAAGAAATAATAACAGTGATAAACATTTATGATAAAGATGGATAAATATGTATGAATTCTTAATAACTGAGAATGATATTTTTAGAAAGTTTTAGTATGAGTTTAGTTACCATAACTGAAAGCTAGATACCAATCCCGTGCCATTTATATAAGTAAAAATATCAGGAATTGCACTCCTGACTTATTATGTTTGATTTGTGGGACTTTTTTCATTGTGATATCTGTGTTTTTCAGATATTCATCTTTAAGTGTATAGTATTTTAGAAATAACAAAAACAACATGATAGAAACAGAATCTTAAGAACAGGACAAATGCATCATTATTATAATATGTACCACACTGATTATACTTTTGTGATAAACTATATCAGATAAATTTTTAGTGGTAGCATTCTTTAGGTGATTTCATGTTCTGGGGAAAATAAGCCTTATAGCCAGAACTTTCCTTTCTTCAATATCTAACTTGGTTCAAAAATCTTACATTCTGAAGAGCCGTGGCTCTATTACTGTGTTAGTTTCTTGTTGCTGCTGCCAAGCATCACCAAAAATCTGGCTTAAAGCAACACACATCTTTCTGTTGTGGTTTAGATGTTAGCAGGGCTAGTTCCTTCTGGAAGGCACAGTGGAGTCCTCCCACCAGAGGCTGCTGGCATTCCCTGGCTCCTGATGCCATCACTGGACTTGGCTTCTCTGGTCTCATCTCCTTCCCCTTTACTGCAGTCAACTCTTCTCTCCACCTTCCTCTTCTAAGAACCTGAGTGGATACATTCAGGAAGACCAGGACAGTCTCCAAGTGTCCAGATCCACAACTTGATCACCTCTGCAAAGCCCCTGTGTCATGTCAGGTGACAATTATATTAGCCCACTGGTTACCAGTAATGCTTTGCCATTTGAAAGCATGGTTGTTAAGTGTGTTATGAAGGATGACAGGTGGAACCTATTGGCTCCGTGGTGATACTGCTGGATTTCGCCCTTTCTGAGGTCATTTAAAGGTAATACAGCTATGTTGTGTGTGAGGAATATAGTTGTTATTTTTTTCTCCCTCTCACCTCGTGGACTAGTTGGTGAAGGTGGCCAAGGACATAGCTCATTTTTCAAAGTAGTTTTCCCAGGTGGCAAAAGAACATGTGGATACTCTCCTGGACTAAGGTAGTGAATTACAGCTGGGTAATTTGATGTACCAGGTTGCTAATTTGTATCCTGTAGAGAAGAGGAAGCTTTGTTATGCTTTTGACAGGAAATATGACTTCACATTATAGCAGATGATCAGGGAAAGCAGGAGCAAATAACCATTTTATGTACATTTTGGTTTCTGATTTGAGAGTTTACTGTGAATGTTAGACACTTAATGCTCCTTTGGAATAGCTTAACATTGTCCTGCCCTTTGTAAATAATAGCTAATCTGGCTTTGTTGAAAATTACACAGTTAGAATTTTTAAATAAATTCTAGTAAAGTTGAGAAGGACAAAAGAACAAAATCTTGTAGCTTAATTTCCTTCAGAATTTTAAAGGTGTCAGTAGAGTTTGGTTTCATGAAGCAGTTTTAGCTGAAACATTTGGAAAGATATTCCCTTATACATTGTTAATAAAAATCTAAAGGAAATACGAAACAAATTTTAAGAGTAGATATAGAATTTGATTTGTGAAAAAATAAAAATTTGGCCTTTTGTTAGCAAAATGAAGTAAGCAAATACATGTTAAATTCAGTAGCATTTATTGAGATCCTAAGTTACAGGACCAGTATCAGGACTGATACTAGCTCAGTTACACTGGAGGTCTCACTGAAGTGAGAACACTGTGCACACATGTAAAATAATTATCAACCATAATCAACACTACAATGGAAGTGTGTTTGATTGTGTGAGAAAGCAGGGGCGCCTCCAGCACAGGTGGTGTGAGATGGACCTTCAGAGCTGAGTGATCTTCTAGGAGGTAAAAAAAGAAAACAGATTTCAAATAGAGGGACTAGGGAGGAAAACTAGAGGCTTGTTTGCAGAGGTTGTGCTGGGAAACTGAGAAGCATGGAGGAAGTGATGTGAGATCAGGGAGAAGAGGGGAAGGCAGCTCAGGGCAGTGTTCCACGCCATGCTGGGGAGTTTGGGTGTCATGCTGAGTAGTGAGGAATCCCTTGTTCTTAATGCTGGGAGTGGGCATGCTCCAATTTATTTTTAGAAGACTAACTTTGGCAGCAGGGCTATGTTGAATCTCACTTACTTACTTTTGGTTAACATGGATATTATGACCATGCTAATCTGTTCTACCCTAATTTAATAAAGAGCAGCATATTGGCAACAAATGGACAGACGGTGCTTGTTAAATTCCGAGGACCATTTGGGCAGAGGAAGCAAACTTTAATGCTTCACTGGTCAGTGGGCAGGTTAACACAGCTTCATGGATCAGGTCTCCTCCAAGGTAGTAAGTAGCAGGTGGCTGGGCCTGCGGCTGGAAAGAAGTGAATTCAGATTTAAAAATGGAAGCCTCACACCACTTGCCACTTAGGGTCTTCAAGCCATGAAGACAGTTATGTGTACTTTGATATAATCAGAGTGAACAAACCCTTCAGAAGTTTGTGTACTTTGGGTTATGGTTCCAGAATCATTTCCTGCTAAACTTTAAGACCTAATTCTGTGTGTTTACTTTCTGGCCTCAGTTCTTGAGGAAGGAAGAGTGCTGTGCTTAAATAATTTATGAATGAAACCAAGGAGGAATCAGAAGAGGGAGGTGCTGTGTTTGCCTCTCCTCCGTCTTCTGCAGTGTCCTTACAGGGTCCTCTTTGTTGGTACTCGGGTTGTAGCCTCATCTCATTTTGGGTTGTAGCCTCATCTCATTTTGGGTTGTAGCCTCATCTCATTTTTCTTTGTGGAGGTTAAACGCAGCAGAATCCCAGCTAACTGCTGAAATAGATGAAAGAATAAATAAGGAGGGGAAGTAACTATCTTGCTTGATGTTGGAAAATATTAAATATATTTAAAATGTTTCATATTTGAGGAGATGATTCATTGATTTTTAAGAGAGATTTTAATCTGTCACATTTTTCTTTGTAAAAAATTGGAGTTAGCCCAAGGATGATGATATATGTCCCCCAACCCCGTTCTTTACTTTTGTCTTTATTGTATCTCTTATATTGGGGAAGCTATTAAATTATTTTAATTTTGGCATAAACTGGGATTTTAAAGTGGTTACTCTCTGCAGAATGTTTAGAGTTTAAATCACATGGATATCCTTTCTTTTTCACCTTTAGCTTTTAACTTTGTAACAAAGGTGATTTTTTCTTTTCCTTCACTGAGGTCTGAATTTACTGAATTTACTTGTTTTCCTAATGCAGTTTTCTCTCTACGGAATACTCTCAGTTGAAACATATGCTCAAAGCTTCAAAGTAATTACAATGTCACTAAAAGCTTCATAATCACATTACTGAAACTAAATGTTAAAAAATTTGATTTTCCTTGATTCAATCATTTCAATTTAATTCTAGGCTACTGCGTGATTGATTGAGGAAACATGACAAGCCCAAGTCAAGGGGTGTTTATAATGGCCAAAGCCTTGTTGAGAAAACTCCAAGGCAATTTAATTTGGCAGGAATTTATTTTAATTATTCTGAGGTTCTTTCTTTCTTTCTTTCTTTCTTTCTTTCTTTCTTTCTTTCTTTCTTTCTTT
>JAJEJO010000852.1:723039-779962 GCA_020662805.1 Glaucomys volans | reverse complement strand
TTTCTTTCTTTCTTTCTTTCTTTCTTTCTTTCTTTCTTTCTTTCTTTAAATGGGAAAGGCCGATGTATTTTCTGGCATTCAGTGTGTGGCCTGCTCAGATGGGATCATTCAATCTGGAGGTTCAAGTTCCTTGTCTTCAACTCTCCCAGACAAAGACCCGGGGACACACAGCAAAGCTGAAGTTGTTTCCTAATTGTTCTAAAGGTATAAAGATGTTCTTTTGGGTTGTTTAAAAGATGGGTTTAGGGCCTGGGGTTGTGGCTCAGTGGTAGAGTGCTTGCCTAGCATGTGTGAGGCACTGGGCTCCATTCTTAGCACCACATATAAATAAATGAATAAAATAAAGGTCTATCAAAATCTAAAAAAAAAATTAAAAAAAATAAAAGACAGGTTTAGATTTTAAATTTGTTTGGAAGTTGGGAGTGGAGTCTGTGTGCCGTAGACACGCGCCCCTCCAGCAGTGCCTCCCTGTAATTAAATCCTGGGAGGCCAGCAGCCGCCCTTGCCTGCGAGCACACAGAACAGTCTCAGTAAACAGGGCCACTTTTTTCTCATCACTCACAGGGGGCAGAGAAATGATCATCCATCAATTTCATGTCTGTGGTTGTTCTGAAAAGCCATTTATTTTTACTTTTTAATGAATTATGGAGACAAATATGAAATTACCTTCTAAAGCAATATGAATTTTCCTAATTTTTAGCACTGTTTATGTTAATCACATAAGTTACAAAGCAGTAAATTTCAAATATTTATGGAGTGCATTTGATAGCTCCTCAGCTAGAAGTCTGGACATAGCATTGAAGTATTTTAATAATTGGTTTTATAATTCTGCCTCTTAAGTTATCATTCTGTAGTCACACAAAAATCATTTGGTAGCATTTGAGTCTTTTAAATTTCTGAAGGTGAATTGAACTTCTAGCCCTAAATATTTTACTTTTATAGGATTTTTGACAAAAGAAAATAAATTCATTGTATTTATCAGCTCTGTATTCCCTGAATTTGACATACATTTCCTGCCTTCCCTCCCCTATGACAGATGTGCTATTTTATAAATAATAGTCTTACCATTCTTCTATCTCCTTGAGGGTAGGTATACTGTTTGATTTATTGTACTTTTTTTTTTTGTACCAAGGATTGAACCCAAAGGTGCTTTACCACTGAGTGTCATCCCTAGCCGTTTTTCTTTATTTTTAAATTTTGAAACAGGGTCTCATAAATTGCTTAGGACCTCACTAAGTTTCCAAGACTGGCCTTGAACTTGATATCCTCCTGCCTCAGCCTTGAAAACCACTGAGATTAGAGGTATGCACTGCCATGCTCAGAGATTTATTGTACTTTTCTGAAATCAAGATTTGAATTCAAAACATATATACTGCAGATGCCTAGTAGATTCCTTATCCCCTTCCTTCTCCATCTACCCCATATCCCCCATCACCTCTCCCATCGAACTACAATATCAGAATATCTCCTCTACTTACTTTTTCACCTCCATACTGCAGTGTAGCACAGTGGTGGTAATATTACCCTTCATAGGGATTTTACTCTGGGGGAACTAGAATCGAAGTGGGGAACCTCAGTTGTCTGTGAAGGTACAACATGCTGGTTTAGGTTCTTGAAGATAGAGAGGTGATCTTGGTTTTGACATTTGAGTGTTAACAGCTTCCTCTTGCTCACATTAAAGAATATAGAAGATATGTATGTAATTTTGTATTTGAACATTAGGTTTGGGGTGCTTGCCTGAATTGGGCTTTCTATTATGTGCCAAAGGTCATTTAAGATGGAGGTAATCTGGGATTTGATATTTACTTCTGCATTAGTAAGCTAGCCTATTTAAATATATCATGGATGCAGGCAGAAGACATAAGCCTTAGAGACAGAGTACGTCATTACTGTGGTTTAGCAAATTATGTAAGTATCATCATGTTTACATCAGTTTCCTTTGCCTCCAAAGGGGTGATGTGCTATGGCCATAAGGATCTATGCATGCAGTAGGTTTGCATTGCAGATGGGGAACACTGAGTTTGAAGTATCTACCATTTTTGTAGCAAGGAGTAAGCAAACCTGCTCTTTGGGGATAAACATTACCTATTTCTAAAACTTATCAGTGACAGACAACACTGAGAAATGGCCAGAGTAGGAGTAGTCAGGATCATGCAGTCTTGGTATATCCAGCAAGACATGTGGGGAAATTGAGAGATACTTTCTCCTGAAACCTCATCCTACACCATCTTGGCATTTTGTGAACTTTCACATGAATATGCCACTCCTTGGTCACTGACTAATCAGACCAAGAGAGACTGGAACCACATCTATTCAGCTTGTCTTAGATAGCATTTAATTAGGACTGAAATCAATAGGATCCAAAGCAGCACGATGAGGCCAGCCTGCAGTATTGACTTCATCTAATATTTTCCTGCTCCCACATCTAACCAAAGTTTCTGGTTCAGACTCCTATGAATAAATCCCAGAGGGAGACCAAGGGTATTAATTCAGACAGCCTAAGTCAAGGCTGTTAACTAAACAAGGCTGTGCACAAGGTAGTTTAAAACATTGTGCTGATTTTTAATACCAGTGTCCATCATAATCATCATAATGGGGCAGTAGATGTTGCAGAAAGCAAGCTTCCTGTCCAGTGGAGAGCCATTCCATGGCTCATTTCAGCCACATAGAGCACACAGGTCACTGTGGTTTTGAATTTGTTGCTGCACTGATTGAAACCCTTGTTGCACTGGTTTCCTGAAGGCCACATAGAGTCAGTGAATAGCTGCGATCTAGACTGCCTTAACCTAAGACTGAGACTTGGAGAAGCCTGTGAATTGGTGTCAGATACAAACAAGGTTACCCCAGTTGGTGAGCTTGCCCAGGTATAAAAGGCAGGGCCATGTTTGGGAGACGATGTTAGTGGCAGAGTGACTCTAGAGCGGCCATATTTGTTTCTATTAGTAGGTTGATCCAGTCAGTCTAATTCAGTTCCACTCAGAGAATGGACCCTAACCATGGTCATCTGTATCAGTGACCAAGACTGATCAATAGCAGTAAATTGTTTTCATAGTTTGTGGCCCTATAGAGGGCCTTCTTTAATCTGCCAAATGGCAGACCAGATAGGCCATTAGTAGACATCAGGAGTCTATAAAATATCAAATGTTTGCTCCCTAGGGTCACAGTCTGACAAAGGAGACAGCTTTCAGCTTAGACCATTGTACTGACTGGCCCCTGCCAGTCTCTCCTGGGGTAGTCATTGGGCCTGGATGGCTGCTGCTGTTCAGAGCGTACATCAGTGGAGAGAGGCTCTGGGAGCCCTAGGAGCCAGTGGCTTGTTCGGGTGGGGATGGTGAAGGGGGAAGCTGCTGTTTTTATTCACACAATACTAAAATGAAGGTAGGGCCAGGCTGTTACACTTTTTTTGTTTTGGCACTGGGAACTGAACCTAGGGTCCTTTAACCACTGAAGCCACATCCCCAGCCCTTTTTTGTTTTTTATTTTGAGACAGGGCCTCGCTAAGTTCTTAGGGCCTTAGAAGTTGCTGAGGCTGGCTTTGAACTTGCAGTCCTCCTGCCTCACCCCCTCATCCCCCAGCTACTGGGATTATAGGCTTGCACCATCATGCTTAGCCTAGACTGGTAGGTTTTTTGTGTGTGTGTTTTTTTTTTTTTGCGGTGCTGGGGATTGAACCCAGGGCCTTGTGCATGCGAGGCAGGCACTCTACCAACTGAGCTATATCCCCAGCCTCTGAGTTATATCCCCAGCCCCAACTGGTAGGTTTTTAATATACCATTTCCATTTGACCAGCAAGTAGACCCTCTGCGAATGAGAATGTCAGGTGTTCATTTTCCACCAGAGCTTAGTTACAGGTTGTTATGGTTTGAATAGCTTCCCCAAAGTTCACATGTTGGAAATTTAATACCCAAAGTTTTATGTTAATGGTATTTGAGAGATGGGACATTGGTGAGGTGATCGGCCATGAGAACTGTCCCCAAGAATGGATTAACCCATCCATGGAGTAACATATGAATGAATTAGGGAGTTATCCTGGGAATGACTTTATTCTCAAAATGAGTTCTCTCTGGCTCCCCCCTTGCTCTGTTTTACCATGTGGCCCCCACTGGATGCCAGCACCGAGCCCTTAGACGTCCCAGCTTTCAGAACTTGGAGATAAATGCATCTCTATTATTCATAAGTTATCCAGTCTGTGTTATTCTGTATAGCACATGATTAAACAAAGGCACGGGTTAATAGCTATTGTTAAAAAAACAAAAAAACAGAGAGAGAGAAAGAGTAATGATGAACTTTGTGGCTCCGGCATGAGGGTGCTGCTGCTGCGTGGGCCGTGGCCTTTCTGCATGCAGCAGTTCTTGCTGTAGATTGGACGTGGGAGCCACTGCCACAGCCACAGCAAGTCAGTCCAAAGGGCTTCCCCAGAGGCCCTCAGCTCCCCACACCTCCTGAGAGGCCCCAGACCTCATCATGGAATTCTCTGTCCTTTCCCCTCAGGGACCCGGCAGAACGGAAACTTGTGCACCCATAACCAACAGTTTTGTCTCCTCCCTTTTCCATAACACCGGCTGAATGTGTATGGCTTTCAGATTCCTGTGGATGGAGAGACTTTAGATGCAGCCCAGTTATCTTTCTTCTTATAGCAGCTACGGTCAGAGTAGAGAGAGGGATCAGATAGTGTGGGGATGATATAACTCGGCTCCACATCAGTCAGCAAGGCACATTTACTGTTAGATCCAAGGAGTGGCCCAATTGGAGCTCAACTAATTGAACTTAGTGTTGTTGGTTCCTTCTAGGACCTATGTCAGGTAAAAAGGTCGTTATTCTTGCCATTACTATTTTAGCTGTGGGAGTTCCTCAGATAAGCAACCACATCCCTATAGCCTTTGTGCCGGGCCTTGCTGCCCTGTGGTCACAGTAGTGACCCACAGTAGTGATCCACAGGGAAGTACCCACTTCCACCCTGAAGTGGAGGAGAACAAGGGAACAACCAAGGGCCAAGTTGCCATGGATAGCTGGTTTCAATCCTACCTCTTTTACCTTCACTAGCAGGCAGGACAGGGAGGACTCAGTGTCCCCACCCCACCCCAGTGACCCTCATTTGGTCAAGAATATTGTCTCCCAGATCCTGGAGAGTTTTTCATGTCCCCAAATCTGATCTCTGGGCCCATCTCCTTCCTCCTCTAGACAGCCATATTTCTGTCAGCATCCCTTCCTTCACCAAAACTGGTCAGAGGTATGGTTTTGCTGTTTAGCCAGATGCTCTTTCATGTTGCTGGCAGAAGACTTGAGACTCCTGAATGAGAGAGGCAGGGTCTTGTGAGCCATGGCACAACAAGCAGCATGAGCACTGGCATGCGGGCCTCACCCAGTGCTGTGGTCCAGGTGGACGCTGCGTATGCGCAGGTCGGACTGCAGCTGAGGAACTCTGAGCTTGGAGAATTCCCTGCTTTTATAATAAGCAGTAAACAAGCCTGCTCTTTGTCCAGGGAGAGAGGTGTCTCTTCTTATCATCTGCAGCAGCCGTCCTGAGGAAGGGCTCAGGTAGTAGGCTGGCCAGTCCCTTGAAGTCTTGGCATACCCAGAAGGTAGGATGCAACGCACCAAGGAAGACTGGTATCCACGTCCCTTTAGCTTCCCCTTGACTGTATCAGAGCAGGCAGGATTTTGTTGTGAAGCTGCCCAGAATAGGGTTAGAAAAGTGATTGAAACTGAATGGCAAAGGCTGTTAGATTTTTGACCTTTGAATTAGTCCAATAATATTTTTAAAGTGGGAGGAAATTCAAGGTGTAGAGGAGAAAGATGATGATCCCTTTCACATTTCCCTTAATACATCAGCATTGTTTAGAATCAGTGTCAGAAAAGTCTTGGTAGGTTGTTTTCAAGGGAATCAGAGTTCCTGCTCATTTCTAAGATTATTGTAAATATAAAATTATCTTGCTCTGTTGCTTGCTTCTCAGTGGCACTTAGGGAAATTTTATATTAACTTTTTAGATAATTAGAATGAAGATATGATTTTCATTCCTATTAGCTTTCTTGCAGACTCTTTCAGTTTATTTGCTGGCCTTAATTGGGGCATAAAATCTGTAAGTTTCTAGCATACATATAGATGCAGTTTCTCACACTGTTTTCAACATTCTTACGGTCAATATTTATTTGGTTTTTGGGGGGCACAGATGGGCTGAGTCCTGGGAGTATAAAAATTAAAATATAGTAACATTTATTTATTTATTTATTTATTTATTTATTTATTTATTTATTTTGCGGTGCCGGAGATTGAACCCAGGGCCTTGCGCATGCAAGGCAAGCACTCTACCAACTGAGCTACATCCCCAGCCCCGATATAGTAATAATTTTTTATAGATTTCTCAAATATCTTTAAAATATGGTATTTCCTTTTGTGTCTGTCTTATTAGAGCCATATCCTTTATGCTCTTAAACTCATCAATGATTATTAAATAATATTATAATTATTAAAAGAAAAGCAGGTTATCACCCCACAGCTTCATTTGGAAACTTTTAATTTGGCTTAATAAGTAACATTTACATGTTGTTCATCTTAACAGAGGTGACTGGATGCCTTTCCATGGGGAATACATGGGGCCGTCCTCTTGATTTTGTCACAGTGGTCATTATTTGTGGCTTGAAGGGAAAAGTCTGCTTTTTTCATCAGGAAACACTCTTTACACACACCGGAAGTGCAACTCGGAATTCAATGAACTTTTCTATGAATATGTGGCTGTGTTCCTTGAGAAGTAAATTTTAGGTAGAAAAATCTCTTTGAAATTTTTGATCCAAGGATAAAATTATCTGGATTACTTTACTCTCGCTCTCTGTGGTAGCAAATAAAAGAGAAGTTTGTTTTCAAACATTTCAACTCCATCAGTAGATTGCTGTAGCATTTAGCTCTTGGTATGTTCTTAAGAATTGTTCAGTTGTTGATCTGTATCTGTATCTAGATCTCTGGTGGGTTCCGTTTACATTTTTCAAATAGAGAAAATAAACAAATAAAATATCGACTGATTTTATCCAGTGGTTGTGTTGTACGTTGTATTTTAAGTGCTGCTCCTGATGTGTCCCACTGTATCTTCACTACCTTTTGTGACCTTATTTTTGCCGCCCCCTCCCCCCCTTACTCTCAGGAAGCTGAACTCAGAGAGGTCGCATAGCTCGTCCAGGGTTGCAGTGAGTGACTCCCAGGTGGCGTGGCCTTGAAGCACATGCACTTGGACAGCCCTGCTGCGGGATCCCATGCTGCCCCTTTTTTATTTCCATGGTTCTCTTGCCTGGTCTCTTATTTCTTTCCTAACAGAACCCTCCTTCTTGCCTCTTGACTTAGTTTAGAGGATAAAATAGCAGATGAAGCTAAAAAGTTTCTTTGACTTATAACAATTTCCTCCAGAATTATCTTGTTGAAAGTAAATAGCCCATCTGGCTTCCTCTCTTCACAGAGCACAACTCCTGAGTGTGACTGATGCTGGCTGCACTCCATGCAGTGTGCCTGTGGCCCCAAGCAAGACGAGCACAATCTGTTTCTTCTGTTTCTAATAAAGGAAGAGAGTGCCTTCATTTGCCTCTTTAATTCATGGCTTGAATTTTATGTCCTTGTTTTTCACAATGGCCGCTTTCCTGCTGTGGCTTTCCCCCCAACATTCAGGTAAATTTGAAACTCCGTAATAAACGCTTTCCAATACAAGGACACTACAATGAAATAACACTTAAACTTGCACTTTAAAACCGTAGCAAGAGGTTGTTAGCTGTGTGACTCCCTTTGATTAGCAGGAGCTGAAGGCGATGATCGAAAGCTGTGTTTCTGCTGCCTGTTCTCTTCCCACTCTGAATGAACAGGAGTGTTTAGCCCTCTGCGCTGGATCCACGGGAGTCAGCAGCCAGGCTCTGCCCAACCTGAGAGTTTGCCTCTAAGTGCCTTAATTTAGCTCCTGAGTTTACTTCTGGGAAACAGCAGGGACCGTCCCTCAAGCCCTGATAATTGCCTTCCTACAGGGCCGACTGAGGGTAACAGAATGGGGATTTTAAAATTGAACCTGAGTTCTCCCTGGCCAAGAAGGTCATTTGATTCTCTCAGTGTCACAGAGCAGATAGCACTGTAAACTTTATAGACTGTTAAATGAATTCTTTTAATTTTTAATTTAGTTGTGGAACCAGACTTGGAGAGGCCTCCATGCAGTGTTTGATGCTATTTTTCCATGACTGACAACTCTTCTCCCTATCCCACTATTTTGAGGGAAGAGTTAAAAAACCCAGTTCCATGTTGGATATTGCTTGCTAAATCTCAATTCAGAGAGAGGCATACCTAGGTTTCTATACCTGAGAACATGTCTTCCTTAGAGTATAAGCAGGTTCCACTTAAATTAAGGGCACTTCTGATTTAAAGGGCAGGATTTCAGGCCCGGAATGTTTGGACTGGCCCTGCAGTCTTCAGTCTACATCAATGAAAATACAAGCACAAATATGTTGGGACATAGCTATGTCTAAGACATTTTTACCTTTGAGTTGCTATATTGTATCTTAATACATTTCCTTTCAATGTGTGTCTCTACACAGCTGACAAATGGAGTAGGATGATTTGATTCAGTTTAAAACTGATGAACTGAAGAACCATTATTTTGGGTAGATTTTTAACCATATAAATAAAAGATGAAGTCCTGAATTCCTTTTTTTATAATTCAGATGTGACCACCTTCCAGTACCTACTCTGTGCTCTATCTTACCAGGCCAATTCATCTATAGTGACTGGCTTTCTTTAAGAGAGTTCTCATCATCTCTGATTTACAGATGACTAAATCAGGCTTTTTTTTTCTTATCTAGAACACATTTTTTATTTTAGACATTCATCAAGTATTATAACACTGACTAAAATTTCTTACTGATTATGCTTTAAGAATTCATGTTTAGTCTGCATTTTTGGAACTCTGCTAAAAACATCTTAAAGTATCTGTTCAGCAACATATTCCAATGAACTCTGACACCTGGTTTGAATACTCCCAAATTTAATAGAATGGACTGAGATATTTACATATCTAATTATTTTACAGGAATCCCAAGAAAGACTGAAGTCCAGAATTTGGCTGACAATGATGATCTAGTTTAATTTCTGATGCTCAATCTTCTAAGAGTTGGTGGGGAGGAGTGATAGGGTTTGTCCATGGGAGGGAATGCAGGCAGGAGGCCTTGACTTCCTATAGGAAGGTTAGGGCAGTTTGTTCTCCCAGAATGCCACAGTCCCATGGTGGACTTTCTGGCCACTACCTCCTGCAGCCTGTGGTGCTTGATGGTGGCTGCTTTCCTACTGTGGCTTTTTCCCCCAACATTCAGGTAAATTTGAAACTCCATAATAAATGCTTTCCAATACAAGAGAATGTGTTCAGTGTTCTGTCTTCCAGGTGTTTAGACATAAATCTGTTGTGGTGTTAACCACAGGATTTAAAATAGAATTGAACAACACAGTTACAATTAATTAACATGGATTAGAGACAAAGAATGAATATAAAATGTTAAAGTCCAACATGGTAAAGATAAAATGTTTATAATATAAAATGTTCACATGTATTAAAAGTTTCCTATTTAAAAAGTAGAGATTTATTTCATCGTATTGTAGTTGACTTCATTGAAGTGTTCAAAGGTCAGAAGAATATTCCCTGGAGTGCTTTTTAAACCCAATGGCTTAATTTTCACTTTCAAGTTATAGAGAGTCTAATATTAATGTTTGTTTTGCTATAATATAGGTAAAGGTTGAATGTCTCTTAATAGAAAAATAAAATGTAAAATAAGATTTTCCTAGTAATCAGCACCCAGAATACTATCAAAAACCCACAGCAAAATCTTAAATAAACATTCGAATATTAGGTAGAAGTGGATTCATTAATTTTTACCTAAATGATTAAAACATGTGGCTTTAAACATGCCTTTATGGTTAAATAAGTTCCCTTAGATATCAATCAAAAGGGAGCATGCAGTGGAGGCTTTCGGTGACATTGATTCATTAGGAAAGCTCATTTAAGGAGTTAAACATCTCTCACTCGTCAGCACTGAGGTAATTATGCACTATTAATTCTCATGTCAGTTCAAAAAGTTCTATTTTAAAACTATTCATTTCATCAGTCCTGAGAACTGGGATAAGGTAGACAGCCCGCTGTAAACCAATTTAAGATGTGATTACATTGCTTTAGTCCTGCAATGCACGAATCAGAAAGTTGATTTAATGTGAATACAGCTTTTGAAATGTTTCTTACTTCATTTTAAGAGATGAATATGATTAGGCAACCTTGAGAGGACAAAGGAGTTGATGTAGAAGAAAGGAGCTTTAATTTATTCTGCCATTTGCAGAATCAAGATGGTGGGTGGGGAGGGCTGAGGGAGAAAATCTGGAAATGTTAGTTTTCTTTGTCTGTTTTATCTAAATGAAGCTTTTGTATGTATCTGCTTCCTGCATATTATTAATTGAGAATCAGAGTTATTTAAACCTCTTTACAATGAACATTTATAAAGAAAATAGAATATTTTTTTCAAAACAGGAATTTTTGATTAATTATTTAATTGCTTCCAAAGGAGCAATTTTAAATAAACAGAGACTCAATATATCATGGTAGATATTTGGAAACATTGATTTTGACATCTTGCTGTTTTTAGTATTTGAAGTTTATTAATAATGCAGATTTCGTGTAGGTGCTGATGTATAACATTTTTGTTTTTTAGGCTATTTTCCTAATTTCTTGACCTTGTAGAACAATGGTGAAGATAATTTTCAGCTCATTTTTAAAAGACACATCAATTTATGGGAGATGTGTAGTTCCACAAAGACATTATACTATGGTTTTTCAGCAGTTTGAATTGATTTTGTTTTTTAAGCACTTTAATAGAATATACATGGAAATTATTCATAAGAGAAACTATTCCCCACATACAATCATGAGCTTCCCTTGGTCTTATTTTGTGGGTGTACAGGTATGTGCTTCTCTCTGGAATTGAAGTTTTGGAAGTTATGGTTTTGATAACCCAAAAGTTCAGTGATGATGATAGAACTGATGTGTTGAACATTGAGTCTAGTTGTGCCTGACCTATAAAAAGATTCTTGCATGTTTGTCATCTTGACATTACTGCAAGCCCTCTGTGCTTTCAGTGGCACACAGCTGGGCTGGACTTTTGTAGTTTGATTGTTTTTTGTCACTTCAGAATAGTTACTACTGTATGAAAGTGACTATTGTCGTAAGGCTAATTCTAGTGCTGACCCATTGAGTCAGTTTTTTCTAAGAATGCCTCTCATATTTAAAACTTAATTTTACATTACTTAAACCTCTTACTTGGATTCTATCACAATTCTGATAAAAGTCCATTTCCATTCTTCCTTCTTGTCTTCTTGTATGATAGTTAAGTAAATCTTATGTTGCAACGTCTTTCACGGTCCCTCATTATAGTGTCTCATTGCAGCATTGCTTTGTAGTCCACTCCACTAGATATTTTTGTTGTTCATTACAGTTATAATCAGATTAGAGTTCGCATTTCTCACCAGTTGGCAATAAAGCAAAATAATCACACTTTATAAGTTCAACTTTGGTATATCTGAATTAATATTAGACCTTACGTTTTAATGGTAAGCGTTGCCTATTCCTCTATTCAGTAAGGTTTTGTTGACCTCTGGGTGGCCAGAGGCCAGCTGAAACTTTGTAAACAAAACCAATTTCAGACACAGACTTTGCTGTATAGGACTTTGTGCCTTACTGGGGGAGATTAAATATACACAAAAATAATCAATAGCAAAGTATGTCATGAGGCATTTAACAAAGGAAAATCCAATATGGGTTGGAATGATTGTTTATTCACCTAATGGGTGAAACTTGAATTGGACCCTGACAGGTGAATAGCATTTTTTAAATTGAGCAGAATAGAAAGAATAGAAGAAAAGGATGTGTGATGTTGAAGGATGGTTAGGAAATGAGTCAGTTTGAAGTAGGGCTTCATAAGTTAGCAGTTTTAGAATAGACCAATCAAAAGATGAAAAGCAAAGATGTTAACATTTAATACTTACTATTTATTGAGTGTTTTTCTTGAATTATGAGAATTATATTTTAGTTCTCAAAATATATACCTTCTATTTGATATTGTGATTTCAGTATCAAACATAGGAGCTAGTTGAAAGTCTTGCTGAGGGCTGCACTCGGAGCTAGTGGAGTTGCGCTCTGATGGTCACGTCTTGGTGTTCTGTCTCTGCCACTCCCCTGTAGGTGCTGTAGACCTCTGGGGCACCAGAGATTGCCTTGCCATTTGTGTGTGTTGAAGGTGCTCATGGCACCTTGTCATCCCTTTTCTACTCTCAACTCAGTTTCCTCACTTTTCTTAGTAATGACACTGCTCTTTCATTCACTCAGACTTAAAACACTAGAGTCCTTTTCTGTTCTTGAAATTGGCTTTTATTTCATATATGATGTTTAAGTGAAAAATGAAAGAAATGGTCCAAGAATAGCTCATATATTAAAATCTCTGTTCTTATTTCTATTTTACCATAGTAAGCCTAACTTCTTGATGATCTCCAGTGAACTGTGTATACTATCCATGTTCCACAACTGACTAGAGCTTATCTATTCAGGGTTTCAATTCCAGAAGGAGTTGATTCAGTTATCTAATCTTAGCTTTGTATATTGTGTCATAATTTGGCATTTTTTTGCGTACTTTTTTATCTCTGTATTTTAGCATTGATTATATATTCATTTGGGTTAATTTTTTCTTGTCAGTCTTTTTTTCTCTCAAATAAAATTATAAAAAAGCAAGGATGATTTCAAAGCCAAGGATGGTTTCACATACTTCCTTCATATCTTCCCCAAACTTTGCTCATCACCATAAGGTTATGCAGCATGTATGGGCTGGATTACATTACCTGGGACAGTCTAACACAGATTGTCCTGTAAGATGCCCATGGCCTTATGTCCATTCTGAGTCTCATGTTGCCACTGCCAACCTTTACCTAAACCATGAGTCATTATGGCAGCAATTTAATAACTCTTTCAAAATGATTAACAAACTCTTTCAATGGACAATGAAGAGCTCTTCAAAACATGTTAATGTTTCTATGAACTCCATCATCAAATCTAATTCTGTGAGTTATACTCTGAATCAGAAGCCATTTATAATAGTCTAGACCTAGATATATGCAAAACCAACTACCTGCGGGTGCTGGAGTGTAAAAAGAAGCAGGAAGACCAGTGGGTGTGCACACTGGCTTGGAAGAGGAGAGGAAGGGAGCTATAGAAATATTCCTTTTAGCATTCTTTAGTCTGTGGCCAAGTGCAGTTCCTGTGGCCCAGACACATGGGAACACCTTAGACTTTCTGGCCAGGGAACACAGAAAAGTGAACCCCTTTCACTTGGGACCCACCATCCTTAGTGATTGACCTGGTCCTCCGGAACTCCAGTGAGCCACATAGAGCTCCAGGCAGCAAGATGAAGAGGTAAGAGGCTGAGAAGAAAAAGAACGCAATCAGTGGGTCCTTTGTGAAGGATTTCCCCCACAGCCACCCAGTGACTTCCACTTAAATTTCTCTAACAAGGATTGCATCACATGCCCTTGGTTGTACATGAAGTTGGGAAATGTATTTTTTAAAATCTGGGCATGTTGCCACACCCAGTAGTGGCAGAGTTCTGCTAGAAAGAAGAAAGGGAAGGAGGTGTGGACTGACTGTGTGACCAGCAGGATCCACTAGTGGATGTGGATGTCTTATGTGTGTCACTCCTTCTTTCACTCACTGCACCTCTGCAGAGACCTCCAGGAAGGGAGGGGCAGGGGTTTATAAACTTAATATGCACAGGACTAAATGGAAGAATTAAGCTCAAGTGTGATTTCCATTGGAAAAGGAAACAAGTGAGGTAGCTGGATGTGGCCTGTGTTGCACCATTTCTTAGTTCTTCATGGCTCTTAGTGTGTTGGTTGACTTCCTCTCTTCAATCCTACTCAGGGTTGCACTTCCTACTCAGGCGGTGACTTAAGAACTTTGCTTATTGAATTTAGTGATAATAAGGAGAGAAGAGGACCATGTGGGCACCATGTCTGTTTTTCCTTTGACCTCTGAACACTAGGGCTTGCTGGTGCCTGGCACAGGGCCTGGCAAATACATGTTAACACAGGATTTCAAAAATTATCCTGCTAGTATTCTGATGCAATTAAATTATTTTTTCTTTTCTTTTTAATAAATTAACTTTACCCTGTCAGTTACTTTGTGGTAGGAGGATATGAATTTCCATTTTTTTCTTTTTTTTTTTTTTTTTCTTTTTTTTTTTATTGAACACAAATGGAGTACAGCTATTGTTTCACTGGTTGTACACAAAGTAGAGTCACACCATCTGTGCATTCATGCATGTACACAGGGCAATGGTATCTGTCACACATTCTGTTATTATTTTTACCCCTCACCCGCCCCCACCCCTCCCTTCCCTCTATGCTAGTTATCTTTCCTCCATTCCTACCATCTTTCCCCCCCACATTATGCATCATCATTCATTTATCAGAGAGACCATTCGGCTTTTGAATTTATGGGATTGGCTGATCTCACTTAGCATAACAGTTTCCAACATCATCCATTTACCTACAAATACCATAATTTTATTCTTCTTTATAGCTGAGTAATATTCCATTGTGTATATATACCACAGTTTCTTTATCCATTCATCTACTGAAGGGCATCTAGGTTGTTTCCAAAAATGCTATACAAATTCAATGCAATTCCAATTAAAATCCCAATGATGGACCTCATGGAAATAGAGCAAGCAATCATGAAATTCATTTGGAGGAATAAGAGACCCAGAATTGCTAAAGCTATCCTTAGCAAGAAGAGCGAAGCAGGGGGTTTCACAATACCAGACCTCCAACTATACTACAGAGCAATAGTAGCAGAAACAGCATGGTATTGGTACCAAAATAGACAGGTAGATCAATGGTACAGAATAGAGGACACAGAGACAAACCCAAATAAGTACAGGTATCTCATACTTGACAAAGGAGGCAAAAACATGCAATGGAGAAAAGACAGCCTCTTCAACAAATGGTGCTGGGAAAACTGGAAATCCATATGCAGCAAAATGAAACTAAATCCATTTTTTTCTTGACCTGAGACATTGTTTTTTTTAAAAAAATGTTCAAATCTATAACTTATTTTCATTGCTATCTTTTTTGTTGTTTTAGTATGTCTGTTTAATGTTGTGTTGTAGCAAACTGAAGGCCTTTTCAGTTTATTGAAAACCTGAAGGTCATCTGGAAGTGGGGAGAATGGTGTAATCACCTCTTCTGACCAATCACCCAAGCTTAAGGATTATCTTCTGTCTGGCTGATCTCTCATCTGTGTTTCCAATCACCAGTTCTCCTTAGCAACTAAGTTATTTGGGAGGAAACATTTGTATTCTAAATTTAACAAATGAACTACAAAGAAAATTATGGGACAGTGGAATATATTTGAGTCTAATTTGATATTAAGAAAATGTTAGTATTTATAGATATGTTATTGACATTGTGGAATACTTCAGAAGAGCTGTTTCCTTTTAGTGATGTGTTCCTGAAGAATTTATGGAATAAAATAATGTAATATCAAAATTTGTTTTTAAAAGTTTCTTCTTATCACAAATAATTTGAATAAACAATACATTGAAATTGGTATCAGATCTCTTCATGAATCTACGAATGCTCCTCCAAGAGTCTTTCCTCCCCAATCTTTGAAGCCTAATTGGGGAACAGGAACACACCCACCGTCTCAAAACCAGAGGTTTCAAGACAGAACCCCTAGGCAGAGAAGCGTGGGGACCCCTCTTCTCATGGGCCTGTCTTTCCTCATGCAGCAGAAGCACATCTTTTCTAGGCAGTCGAATTGATGCTTGGCCCCAAACAGAGATTTTAATGATTGTGAACTCTGACTATATTTTTCTGATTGTTTTCTTTCTAAAAATTTAGCAATCATGGGCACCGACACTTATTTTCTTTTTAAAATTTTATTTTTGCCCTCTGTCCATGATTTTTAAAATTTTTAGCATGTTTCCTATAATCTATTTGTTTATAAAGAACAGAGAAACCAACATTTGCTGATAACTTGCGCAGGATGCCTTGTGTATTTAGATGTTCACTGATTCTCCCCGCAGCTGTCATTTTGTACAGTCCTCTTGTGCAGCGACTTAGGCTCTGAGAGGAAGAACTGCTGCCATGGCCAGCAGTTAATAGGTCTCTAAGATTTGGACTCATAGTTTCTCTGACTCCAAATTCCATGTGCTTCTGATTCTACCATATCATACTATCAGTGCTTTCTGTTTTCATGAATGTAACTTGAAGCTTCTTTAACTTGTATACTTGTAACTTAAGTTTTCAAGCCAGAATGATATGTTGCTCAGATTCAGAAATAATTTCTTGAATTACAAAAGACCATTAAGGAGGCCCTCTATACTATTTAAATGTGCATACAGTGTGTCAGTGTAATCAAGAAGCATCCATTACCAACAGGTCATAAATCATATGGGTCAGTGAAGTCTAAAGAGTTCTAAAAAATGTCTTGCTGAGTTGGTGGAACTATGAATGAGAAAAATACACTGTGTAAGTAAAGGTTTTGAATATTTTTGCAGTTCTCATTTTACTAAGAAAACTGTGTCTTGGGATTTCTAAAAGGTGCTGTAAATTCTGTAACATTTCAGTGGCAATAGTAAGAGGTTAGATGTGACTCTTCATTTTTGAAATTTTAGGTTTTCTTAATGATAGTTACCATTACTGAGATCAATCAACCTTTAAAATATATTTTAGATTTTGAAGTAATGCTTCATACTCCTTCAATATCTCTGACCCAGAAACATTGACGCACTAATTTTTCTGAGTTAAAACTTTCTTTTTATCGTTTTGTCCTTGTTTAAATGGGCAAATGCTGGTTAAATGTCTGGGAGAATACAGAACTTTCAGGAAATGACACGAAGTATTGATTTACTTTATTCTTATTCCCTCAAGCAGAACAGCAGTAAAATATGTTCAATTTCTTCTCATTTTTATCTGCAGATTACACTGACTTGTGGTGCATTTGACAGGTGTGGACATGATAGGAACATATTGACATTTACTAGAATTTGACTTCAGAGTCTTAGAGATGAAAAGCCTATGACAAATTCAACTGGAGCTTTGTTCATGTGATCACTATGTGCTGAATGCTGGTTATAGACATGCATGCAGATCTGACCTAAGAAATCTAGTCAAGGCAATGCCTGTTAAACCGAAAGTTCACATTGAATAAGAAGCAACATAAAGCCTGCTGTAACTATTTTTGGAGGATTTAAAAAGTTGAACATATAACCTGAATTAATAATGTCAAAAAATATTAAGTGTAATTATATTCAAGTTGAGCTACATAATTTCATTTAAGACACTGATTTTTTTTAAAGTATAAAGGTTAAAATCCGACTTTGTTTAATTTTTATACAATATTCCAGTGTGTGTTTAACTCTTCTTTGGTTGGTCACAGGTGACTGAATTCTTTCAGGCTTATAATGTGTCTTTAGGAGTGACTTAATTTAATTTTGAATGGAGTTAAGAGTCTCCCAGCTTGGAGGTGCCTGTCTGCTCATTTGCCATTGCTCATTAGGAGCACCTAGCAAGCAAGCAGCTTTCCTAAGGACTTCCACAAAAGCCTGTACATTGTGTATGCTTATTCTTCATATTGACTTCTGTTTCTGAAAACTCTCATCATGCTGGATTTCCATGATCGTCCCTAACGTCTGGCATGTAGAATGAGAGATGTGATGGGATTGAGCTACTAATGGCAGCTATTGACAGAAATGCCCACCAGTACTCTATTTCCTTCTCTGTGTCCGATACACCAGATTCCTCCAGTATTTATCTCTAGAGCTGCACAAGGTCAATAGGCACAAATTTATTTAAAGTATACTCCTTAACATATGTAGATGATGTTAGAGAACTCATGGGCCAATTGAGTGAGCTCACTTATTCTTCCTAACTTGCCTCCCCTTTGAATCACTCGGTCACTGTGCACCTCTTCAAAAGGCCCTTTAAAAGAGGATGCAATAAACTCACTATGTGAAAGAGTTGCATCTAAGATTCAAGATAGTGAATTTGCTGGGCTTGGTGGTACACACCTGTAATCCCAGCGGCTCCAGAGGCTAAGGCAGGAAGATCATGAGTTCAAAGCCAGCCTCAGCAAAAGAGAGGTACTAAACAACTCAGTTAGAACCTGTCTCTAAATAAAATACAAAAAATAAGGCTGGGGATGTAGCTCAGTGGTTGAGTGCCCCTGAGATCAATACCTGGCACTCTCCAAAATACAAAAGATAGTAAATTTGAATGTTTTGTTTCATGAAAGCAAGGAGGTAGTTATTGGCATCTCATGTTTTAGTGATAGAAGAATAAACTTTAACTAATAGATAGTTCTCCTTTTCCAAGTTTGTGTTCCTTTAATGCATTTAGGGAAGGGACTGTCATAGATGGTGACTGTATGCAGTGATGCCTCCCCCTGTATATGTCACCTCCAGTTTCTGACAGACATTGGTGCGGCTGGCTCACTGATGGCTGTCAGCCCAAGACCAGGTTAGAAGAAGAACTTGAGAAACATTTTCTTTATTGTCAAAAGTAGAACAAACAACATACTTCTTTGATTCTTACACCTTTATGATGACTGTTGGATAAATCACCACCTCATCTCTACTGAGGATGCTGCATTGGTGGCAGATTTTATAAGATGACAGACAGGAAAGGAGGATTAGGAAGGGAGGCAAGTGACTACATCAGGAAGGACCTTGTGGAGCAACTAAATCTTCAGGAGTATATTTGTGAGGCACCTTAATCTCCTGCCTGGAGAATAGTCATTGGCAATGAGCTGAAAATTATCTACTTTGCATTTGGTTCATCTTATTCATTTTAAGTTGATTCCTATAATTGGCTTAAATTTCAAAGTTGCTTTTTATAATTATGGTTCAAATATATGGGATGATTCTTTCTGTTTACTTATTTCTACTGATAGCTGAAGACTGATTAGCTTAGGGGTTCAGTGGGCATTAGGTCCCTGAACAGAGAGTAGTCATGACCAAGGAGAGTCAAGTAAGCGTGATTGAAAATGATATCTCTGGGGAAGAAAGAATCTGGTCTGTTTGGGGATCCCAAGACCACCCTCAGTTCTCATGGTTTGCTAAAAGGACTCATAGGAATCAGAAATCTGTCATATTCACAATAATGACTTATTGCAGCAAAATGATGCAGATTGAAATCAACAAAGGTAAAAGGAGTGTAGGGCAGAATTAGGAGTTGTGAGCTTTCAGGCGTCCTTTCCCAGTGAGTTTGCCTGGACAGTGCCTGATTCTTCCACATTGACTCGTGGTAAAACATGCAGCATTGTCAACCACAAAAGGTCACTGAGCCTTGGTGTCCAGGGATTTTGTTGGGAGTCAGTCTCCTATGCATGGGGCACCTGTATGGATAACCATATGGGTTATTTAGTCTCCAGCCCCTCCAGAGGTTAAACAGTTACAGTGTGGCGCAGGGTCCCAGGTGAACAAAAACATGTGTTTTCCATAAATACATTGTTATATAAACTGGTGTGGCCAAGGCCCTGGGTATATAGGGACACTCTTATTGGGTAGGGTGTTCCAAGGTAGAGAAACATCACGGGAGCCACAGCACAGTCTTTTCTTGAGAATGTGCATGGTATGAACACATCAAGGCTGCTGTGTTACCCCTTTACTGCATGTCTGTGTGATGCACAGGGAAATGATATCTCAGTTGGGTTGAGGGTCTTAAAAACAAAGCAACAGTGATCTTTAAAAACTGGTGCATGTAGACACTTGACTTTTCATGATGACCTGTTGTCTTCAGAGCCTAGGAAGGGGGAGCTCAAGCAATAGTGAAATGGGCTGGAGCAGAGTATTTACATGGAAGATTTGTCTTTTCCCTCTCGCAGTATCCAAGACTGCTGCTGCTGCTTCAGTGGATAAGATACCTTCCTTCCATTTCTCATCATGGGTGTTGATTCAGGATGAATTTATTTATTGTTGGTTATTTGTTGAAACTTTTTTTGAAATTTGTGTTTTGAAAGTATGAGAATTCAATGAGAACAATACTTGTGAAAATCATTCATTAACAGATACTAAATACCTTTCACCAAACGTGTCCCATGAAACACTGGTTTCCAAAACTGTTAGTGGTTGGATAAAAGAATATGGGTTCACCAAGCTTGAGAAATACTGTTAATAAAGTTAACCATTTTTTTAAAACCTTTTCAGAGCCTTTCAGAAGAAAAAGCATGCCTTGATCCTTTAGGTGTTAGCCAAACTTCTTTAGCTGTAGGGCCTTTTATCTTGAGGTTGTTGGTAGAGCACAGAATGGTAGGTGCATTTAACCATGGTCTTTGTTCTTTGTTTGAAATCTCAAAACCAAGTTTTCTTTCTTTGAAGCACACTATTGAAATTATGCAGAAGTTGTTTTTCTGCACTAATCCATTAGGTAGCACATTTAATGATCTCTCTTATGTGATAGTGCCATATATTTTTAATTCACTGAAAAAAGTAAAATATTTGATGCTAAAATATCATACTGTGTTTAATATGAATATAAGCTAAGAAAGATACTTTTATAATTATCTAATGGGAATGATCTAGCTTTACATTTCCAACTATATATTTAGACAGTAAGGGTATTTGTTGAACAAACCTTTTTTTATTTATTTGTGAAAAGATTCCTTATTTATAATCTGATGCTTATCACATATGGAAAATAAAAATACCCATTTTCGTTTTGGTGAAGTTTTGTTTATTTTAAAGAGCTCAATAGGAGACAGATAAATGAATGTAATATTGATTTTGAAAACTCCATAACCTTCATGACCAAAGCTTTTAACTACAACATAAAGTGTCACATTCATGCCATGAGTACAGTCATTTAATAGTTTTTCTCTCTAATCATAGACTCAATAGCATAAAATTTGAAATTATAAATAAGAACTCAAGGGTTTTTTAATGATTTTTTTTCAATTTCTGTGCTTTTCTTTTTTTTTTTTTTTTTTCCAATTCTGGGGATTGAACCGAGGGTTTCATGCCTGCTAGGCAGTCGTTCCTCCACTGAGCTGCATCCCCAGCTCTTCTACACTTATTTTATCATAGGACATTCCATTAGTAAAAGGCAAAATAAAGTTGACCATCGGACTGGACACAGTTAGAATCTGAATGGAGAGACTGAAGGGGTCCACTTCGCGTAAGGGATGGCAGCAATACGTTAGATCATTCTCTGTATCCTTGTGTGACCTGCCAGCCCCTCATGGTGCAGGTGAGGGCTCTTACATAGTTATCGAAAGCTTTGCTTAGTTCCTGGTTGTCTCCAAGTTTTCTTGTTCTTAGTGCTGGAGACTCTTTCACCTGGTAACTAAGGTAGGTCATGTAATTCATGTGGAGATTGAGCTGGTAGATTTTGTTTTGTCCAGGATGAATGTAGAATAGCCTCTTCAGAATTGGCTTCAGTTCTGCTGATGAATGAAAGCTACTCCTTTTCCTTGATGATGCATTCATGTGCAGTAAAGGAATAAGAGACAATGAGCATCCAGCAAAGTGGACTTCAGAGACAGATAACTGCTGGGCACAGTGGCGCATGTCTATAATCCCAGTGGCTTTGGAGGCTGAGGCAGGAGGATCTTGAGTTCAAAGCCAGCCTCAGCAATGGCGAGGTGCTAAGCAACTCAGTGAAACCTGTCTCTAAATAAAATACAAAATAGGGCTAGGGATGTGGTTTAGTGGTTGAAGGCCCCTGAGTTCAATCCCTGATTAACCCCCTCCACACACACACAAAAAAGATTGCTTAATGACAACTTCTTTATTTAGTCTGTGTATCAGTGGACAAATTGCTTGACCATTCTGACACTGGGCACATAGGACTCTTAAGTAAGTTTTAGGTGTTATATGTAACTAGAGCAAGCTTACTATTTACTGACAATTAGAAAGTTCAAACTTTGAAACAATTTAGATTGGACTACATTCTAAAATAATATAAAATGTATTTCTTCAAATATATCTTCAAAAAATAAATGCTCTGACTTAACCCACATGAATATTTTCCATCTAGATGAGGAAATGCATCCTGTCCTATTCTTGAGTCTTCATGTACTCAGAATAAGGGCTTCTGACTTACATCGTGGATCTGAGACATATCGCCCAACATATGCACATTTGGCCAGCAGTATTTGCTTAGGTTTAGTCTCATTGGTTTTTTGAAATTGTTTTAACATGGCATGCACTCACGGGCCCCAGGCTTGCCACAGTCTGCTGCCTTTAACTGTTGTGTGACCCCCTCCCCGATTAGATTTCTGAGTCTGTGACCCCAGTTGTGTAAGATGAAATTTATCTGGCATAGCCTTCATACAGGAGATCCATGTGTCATGAGGACCATTTAAGATGGTATTCCTGTATTCCTTCCCCAAAGATGCGTGTTTTCAGACATAAAAACGCTAGGGGCCTTGTGTATTTTTGATAAATAGATAATGCTGGAACCCAGAAGAGATGTCATGTTCCTGCCAGGAAGCTTAGTTTGAGGAACTAATCACTGAACTGAGAGCATAATTATTCCCAATAGCACTGGCTCTGTGAACACAGTAGAGTGAAATTATTTTAGAAATATTTCTGTGTTAATACAACTGACACAATTCTAAATATGGTTGGATTTGCCCTAGCAGCTGTGTAAGCATACCTGAAGAATGCCCAGCAATTTTTTTATGGCTATTGTAGTTGGAGCTCTTTAACAGACCTTTAATGTCCTCAAAATTCATGGGAGACTTCTTCTTGTTTGACTTGTGTGTTGTTTATCTGCCCATCGCAGTTAACTTCCCTCAATAAGAATGATGCCCTCTGAGTAATGCCCCTGTTGTGAACTAAGAAAGACCCATGAATTATTAATAGCCCGCAGGGTTGCAGAGCCCTTGTAGGAATGAGAGCAGTGTGCTCTGTACGACAGTTCTGTTCACCTGATCTTGACAAATTAGGAGCATCTAAAACATACTCCTGCTTGTTAATACAAGAAGTGGGGGAAAGGTGACTTGGAGATGCATCAATATTTAGCCCTTTTGTAGAGTCTCAGAAGGATAATAGGGAACAGTGTTTCTTCATAAATAACTGTCTCTCCTATCTTTGTGGTTTAGTGTGGTAGGCTAATGCCTTTCTGTCAAGCAAAGCTTTATGGTTCAATTTCCACAGTACTCCTTGAGAAACAACTGGAAAAAAATAGTAAAAACACAATTATAAAGATGCCTACTCCATAATCATTTAGTCCTGTTTATAGAACTTGATCCTTTTCAAGTATATATTCTCCTATGTATTAGGCTGATAGGCAACGAGAGCAAATAAAACTCTTTACAGGAGTAGCAATTGTTTTATCAATAGCCTGGCTTATGTCGGAATCTTGACAGGAGGATTAGGAGTGGTAGCCACATTGAAATATAAAATATGTAATGCTGTGCTGCACATGGAGATGGGTTTTAAAACCTCAGTGTGTACACTTCTGGCACTTAATTTCAGTTACCACTGGAAATGTTTTAAGAAAGACAAAGACAATTGTAAATTTGTTAGATATTTATCTGGTACTATTGATCTATCATTCTTTTAATTAGTTATACTGTGGGCCTAATTTTTTCATTTTTCCTGAGAGATATTATACAGATGGTGAAGCATGTGAGTCTTTCACGTGGATCTCAGAGACCTCCCCTGCACACACTTATCCTCTCACTGCCACGTGGAGATCCAGAGTGTGCCCCAGTGGAGTCAATGCAGACTGAGTATGCCTTATCGGAATGCCTGGGCCCATAAGAGTTTCAGATTTTGAAGCTTTTTGGATTTAGGAATATTCCCATAGAATTTATGATTTAGTATCCCAATTGGAAAATCTAAACTCCAAAATCCTCTCAAATTTAAAAGTTTTTGAGCCAAACTCAAATTTTCAGATTTCAGATCATCCAATCACTGATGTTCAACCTGTATCCTTACCCAAAATCCCCACCTCTTGAAATACATCACTGTATATTAATTTTGCCTGTTCTTGGACTTCAGGTAGAGGGAATCATGCATTATGCTTTCTTTTATGCTTGTTTTCTTTTCAGTCAAATATTATGTCTATGAGATTTGTAATTTAGTACCATTTGTAATTTGGGCATTTGTTTTATGGCTTGATTTTTAATTCTGGATACTTATTTAAGGGAAATATTTTCCTGGTATGAGAAGAATAATTATGATAGATATCTTGATACTCAGGTATGTGTAAAAGCTATTACAGCTGTTAGAATCACTACCATAAGTTTTGTACTCCAAATCCAGGACCAAAAAAATTAGTGTTAATATAGGGTCTTCAAAACGTTCCTTGTCTGTTGTTCTGACTAATCTAAGAGAATGAGCTCTTCATTGTGTAAATTAACAAAATCTTAATATTCATAGTTACTTGATGGAGGTTGTAAATTGCCATTCTTGCGGTCATGCTGAGAATCAAATTGCATTTGTAGGCCGGCAACACCCTGTTCTGCCATCCCACTGCTATGATAATTAGAGAGCCTGCTAGGCTTGGCCTGTATAAAAAGTAGCACAGGTGGGAAAATTTACATACATGTCTTCCATAACAAACTGTTATAGTTTCAGAAAGTTAATTTTTGTATTTCATGTAGATTGCTCATAATCAACAGTGTGATTATTTTTCTATCATTTTTAAATATATATAACTTTTGCAATAAGATGGCCATGTCAGGAAGAGGCACGGCAATTTATGGACAATTAATCAAATTTTTCTGGCTTTATCTCATTTCTTTCCCATATGAAAAAATGAGAAGGAAACTATTTGTCTGGAAAAGACTTTTTAAACTCTCTATTCCTTCTGAGATGTCCTCAAGAATATAGTTTAGGTCCTTCTCTGCACACCTTTTAAATCTTCCTTTCATTGGATCATATTTTAGAAACATGTTAATTTGGTTAAGAATGTGCATAATACAGTTTCCACATGCTGACACACTGCCAAATGTTTAGAGGTCTTTTTCTTTCCTTTTTCTTTTTTGTAGTGCTGGGAATAGAACCCAGGGCCTCTCACATGCTGGAAAGCGCTCTGCCGTTGTACTCAGCCCTTCAGGGTCATTTTTCAATACTTATCAATTGTCAGTTGCTGCTCTGGATTGCATGTTGCCCACAAGTTTATATGTTGAAAGTATAACTCCCAATGTGATCCTATGTGGAGACGGGACCTTGGGGAGAGAATCAGGATAAGATAAAGTCATGAGGATCAGGAGATTGGAAGCCTTATAAGAAGAGACACCCGAAGGCCTGCTTGCTCTCTGCCTGGCGGGCTCGCTCTCTCTTCTTGCCCTCTGAGGACACAGAGAGAAGATGGCAGTCTGCAAGTCAGAGGAGAACTCTCACCAGTCCCAAACCATGCTGGTGCCCTGACTTGGGGCCACCAGATTTCAGAACTGTGAGGAAATAAACTGTGTTGTTCAAGCTACCCACTCTATGTCACAGGCTGATTATCCTTTATCCAAAACACTTGGGACCATGAGTATTTCATAGTGTAGATTTTTTTTTATTTTTAAATTTTGCATACACTTGGTTAAGCATCAGTAATCCAAATATCTTAAATGCAGAAATACTCCAAAATCTAAAACTTTTGAGCTTCATAGGTTAGGATTTGGAGCATTTTAGATTTGGAGTTTTAAATTAGGGTTTCTCAACCTGCATTTTGTTAGATGACTAATAAATTCAGAATGAAGTTTCCATTTGAATTCAGAATGAAGTAGTTTAGGTTACATTCTTAATATAAATCTTGCCAATATTGTTTTATTCTGATGATGTGGATTCTTCTTTGATGTAACTTAAAGATATAATTTATATATAATATTTCATAAGTGTTTATGATATAAAACAAAGAGCATGTGCAATTTGTATAAATTATATCTGTCATATTGATTAAGTAGTATGTCTGGACATCCTCCTACCTGTGTTCAAATCAGCCCCACCACTGGCGAGCTGTGGATCCTGAACCCATCACTTCTCTCCTCTGAGTACCAGGGCTCACATATCCAAGTAGTGGGTGAGACCTACTTGGCAGTGATGACTGAAAACGCCGCCAAGCATGCTTCCCAGACCTGCGCTGTAAAGGACCAGGGCCTGTTTGCACTTGTCTTCCCAGCAGGGTTGGTCACAGACTCTTGTGAGTACGTGTTCCACTGGAGATGGACACTATGTTTTAAAACTCTGTTTTATTAAACATAACCATTCAGAGGAACTGTGCTATCTCTACGGTACTCTAAAAAAGTATAGGAATATGTTTTAATATGTACTATTGTAATTTTACATTAAAAATATGAAAAGCATGCCAGTTCCTGGAAGGTGTAGTAATAGAGGAAAATGTACGATGAATGCAAGCTCGAAGTAGTCCTTTACACCTTTACCATTGGCATTAAATAAGTGAAAAACCAGCTTCCCTTTCCTCTGATACAAGCAGGTAACAAGTGATAAGTAGTTTAGCCAGAAAAAAGAGCAGAGGAAATCTACAAACTAAAATATGAATGTCTGAAATCATACCTGTGCTCACCACTACCAAAATCTTTATCTAGCTATATTCTTAAATTTTCTTCTTTCTATTTTATGTCTAGCTATGTGTCTTAAATTTTCCTCTTTCTGTTCTTTCCTGAGACCCAGAATTATGGACTATTTTCATTACCAAACTCAGGCTTCTCCCAATGGGACTCACCATACTTTGTCAGCAGACCCTCCCTTCCATAGCTTGCTTCCCCTGCCTTGTTGCCCATCTTGGTGAATGTCAACTGCAGACCAGCTTTGCTGTCTCTCTCCCTCCTATCATTAGTGCATTGCAGTAAATATTAGAAACATAGGGACCTCCTTTGGGCATGCAGCATAGAAAGTGAGCATGGTCACTCCAATGCCCATTCTGAAAGGAAAATGCATGGATTGTGGAATAGACAGCCATGCTTCAGGCCTTTCCAGCACTGTCTGGCGTGGGGATGTAGTAGCTCTTGCAACATGAACAAAAGTTAATTTGAAAAATACTGGATGTAGTACCAAATGGTGATGCAGATTTTCTCTAAAACAGAGGAAGTGATCAATAAAATGAAAAGTTTCAGTTTTGGTACTACTTTATCATAAGCATTCTAATGATTTTGCTAGAGCTGAGAAGTCCAATTCTTTTAGGCAACTTATCTTGCGACCTTGGTATTCCAGGAATGGTTCAATGCATTTGAAACCCCAGATACTTAATAAAATAAAGCAGTTCCTGAGGAGGATCACTCACACTGAATATAGAGATGGATGGTGGAATGGCAGATTTGGGAGAACTTTGTTAGTTTGGTGGGGAGATTGAGACAACGTGGGAAATGGCATTTGCAGAAGTTTAAAGTTTGATCTTTGGCCAGAAAATAACTTAAGTCTTAACAGTTACAATTTACTCTACCTCAGTTTTCTTGACAAAGAGTTCAGTTTTAAATCTCCAGGGTGGAAACACTAAGAAAATCAGAGGGTCTTCAACACACTTCAACAAAGATAACTGGCCTTTTGTAGTGTGCGGGCTGTGTTGGTAAAAGCCAAGTGCATATTCAAAATGAGGACAGCCTATTAATTTAAAGTTGATTGGAACATCTTCATGTAATGATGAGGATAAATCAAGAAAATTAAATAAACATTCTAATGGGAAATGTGTAATGTGTAATGGAATACAGCTGCACAAATATTGTTACAGATAAAACTTGCATTAATGACTACTCAGTGAATTGTATTCTTATTGCTTCATACTGTTGCAGTTTCTCAAATAAAAGACAAGTGCTTTTTTGCCCTTAAATATTTATCCCCTTAAGTGAATTTGATACTACTTGAGGTACTAGTTCTTCAAATGAATTTCTTCCTTTTTGGTCTTTTTTTTTTTCCAGAAAATTATAAAGGAAAAAACCACAGTTAAAAAAGGAAAATGTCATATCTGAAATTTCTTGTTCTGTTTTGTTTCTGCCTCTCTAATACAAGAAAAGGCCCATTTTTTTTTTTGAGGGTGAATTCTAGTTTTATTCAAGTTTATAACTCTCAAGACATGCTTTCTTTTTTAGCTGTCACAGGACCTCCCCACCCCCTTCCACGTTTTTTATTGGTGCACTGCAGTGGTGCACACGATGGGATTTGTTGTTGCATGGTTGTGTGTGCACACAGTATGACAGTGTGATTTGGCTCCAGCGCTTCCCTCCTCCTTCCCCACTTCCCACCCCTTGGTCCCTTTGTTATGGAAAAATACCAAAAATGATGGCACTGGAAAGAGACAGCAGCACCTGGAGCTGTGGAAGAGCAAGGTTTATTGAGCACTGGTGTGGGCTCAGCGGAGTCCTCTCCAAACGCTGAGCACTGCCCTGTCCTCAGTACCTTTACACAGTACAGACTTTAAGGTTTCAAGACTTCCTCATGCAATAGCCTGATGGCTCCCCCTGTCTCCAGGCAGCTCTGGTTCCTGCTATAGCTGCTGAGCAAGCATGACTGCAAGAGCAGAAAGGAGCAGGCTGCAGCTCTCAACAGATAAAAAGAAACCTCTTAGGAGGGAGTTGCTGCTTCACCCTTTCTCTGCTGCTCCCCTTTGATTTTTTGAGATTCCTCCACCCCCACCTTTCTTTTCCTTTTTCTTCTCTAGCTTCTGAATTTGAGAGTAAACATATGATCCTTGACCTTCTGAGTTTGAATTATTTTGCTTAACCCTATGGGCTCTAGTTCCATCCATTTTCCTACAAATGGCATAATTTTATTTTTTCTTTGTGACTGAATAAAACACCATTGGGTATATATACCACATTTTCTTTGTCCATTCATCCATTCATGGACACCTAGGCTGGATCCATAGTTTGGTTGTTCTGAATTATGCTGCTGTAAACATGTATTTGAATTTATCGCTATAGCATGATGACTTTAATTCTTCAGGATAAATACTGGGAAGTGGTATAGCTGGGTCGGATGGTGGTTCCACGTCTAGTCTTTTGAGGAACCTACATTCTCATTTCCATAGTGGTTATACTAATTAACAATCCTACCAAAAGGAACAGCGTGAAAGTGTTCCTTTTTATCCACACCCTCTCCAGCTTTGGTTATTATTTGTATTCTTGATGACTGCCATTCTGACTGGCAGGAGATAAAATTTCAGTGTAGTTTTGATTTGCATTTCCCTCACAGCTAATAATGTTGAACATTTTTTTTTTCATTTATTTGTTGGCCATTTGTAGTTCTTCTTTTGAGAAGTGTCTGTTTAATTCACTTGCCTATTTATTAATTGGGTTATTTAATTTTTTTGGTGTAAAGTTTTCTTGAGTTCTTTATATATTCTAGATATTAATCCTGTCAGAAGAGTAGCTAGCAAAGACTTTCTCCCATTCTGTAGGTTCTGTCTTCGCATTTCTTATTGCTTCCTTTACTGTGCAGCTTTTTAATTTGATGCCATCCCATTTATTAATTCTTGGCATTATTTTCTGAGCCTTAGGGACCCTGCTGGGAGCCCTTGCCTGTGCCTGCATGTTGGAACATTGGTCCTCTCTTTCCTTCTGGGAGTTGCCTCGTTTGTGTGGGCTAATTCCTAGGTCTTTGATTCATTTTGAGTTCATGTTTGTGCAGCATGAGGAAGAACGGTCGAGTTTCATTCTTCTACATAGAGATAACCAGTTTTCCCAGCACCCTTGCTAAAAAGGCAAAACATGCTTTTTGTATGACTTTCTTATTAGATACCAGAAATACCATCCCCAGGAAACTAGCCAAAGTACCTAACGAGTTACAGGTGATTTGCTAATAACCCATGCTCTAGTTATTTTTATAGCATATTCCATCCTTCGCATAGGCTTCCTGGATGAACTGAGGTTACTGGATCAGCGTAGAGGAACTGCAGACCTGTACGTTGTCAGTGATCCTTCTCCCCGTGGGTCATTTCTCTTCTAAGAACTGGCATCAGTTTTCTAGAGAAGCTCTCTCCAGTAGCATTTTCTGCCATGATACAAGTGCTCTCTCTGCTCTCTGATACTGATCACATGGGACTGTGGAGCACTTAAACTGTGCTTAGTGTGACTGAGAAACTGAGTTTTAAATTTAATTCCATTTTAATTAATTTAAATTTAATAGCCACTTATGACCAGAGGCTTACTGTGTAGGTCTGGGATGGTAGGTGTCTCTTCTTCATTATTGGAGAAGTAGGGCAGATGATCAAGAGCAAAATATCAGCTATTTCACATTTTATTATAATGCATGCTCATTAAATAACCCTTGTAAAATGTAAGAAAGCAACATATAAATATAAATTATTGTAGTCTTAATACCCCAATAAATCAATCATTCAAGTTTTTAAGTATACTGGTTTTCCTTACATCACTTTCATTCTATGACTCACCTTTAATATCTAATTGCCTTTGTACAACTCTGTATGTGAAAATTTTCTTTAATATTATGGAGTTATTTCATTTTTGTTTGCAAATGTAATTTAATACCTGTATATTGGTACACCAAGTGAATAGAATCCACCACAGGTTCTCCCCACCCCGGCTTTAGCACCAGAGATCAAACCCTGGGCACCACTCTTGCTAGGCAGGCACTCTACCACTGATCTACCATCCCAGATCATTTTTAAAAATTTTTATTTTTAGACAAGGTCTGTGTTACAATTGGGATCTTTTACATCCCCTGAAAAGCTCATGTATAAGGTGATATAGAAATGTTCAGAGGTAAACAGACTCATTATGAAAGCTGCAACCTCATCAGTAGATTGATTCATTTGGTGGACTAAAAATCTTAATGAATTGTTGGGTGGTAACTGTAGGCAGGTAGGGAGTGGCTCGAGGAAGTAGGTCATTGGGGATGTGCCTTTGGAAACTCCTGTCCCTGGCCCCTTCCTCCCTTGTTCTCTCTTCCCTTCTCTCGCTTTCTCCCCCTTCCCAGCTGCCATGAACTGAGTGGCACTCCACCACACACTTCCACCTTGAAGATCCGCCATACCTTGGGCCACGAGCAATGGAGTCACCTGACCATGGACTGAACCTTTGAAACCATGAGGCCAAAATGAACTTTTCTTCCTCTATCTTGTTCTTGTCAGATACTTTGGTCACAGTTGTGAAAAACTGACCAAGACAGTTCTGATAAATTGCCAAGGATGGCCTCAGGCTTGTGATCCTCCTGCCTTAGTCTCCCAAGTAGCTGGGATCACAGGCTGTGCCCCCGCACAGGTCATAGAGCCGTAGGTTCCCTGTGGTGGGGTGGGTGGGGTGCCTTCACTGTTGCTCTTCCACGTGGCACTGCCATCTGCATCTCTGTCTTTGACAACCTCTGGTAGGGTCACAGACATAGAATTTACTGGGTCAAAGGATATAAACATTTTAAGGTTAATGAAGATGTATGGCCATAATAATTTCCCAGGTTTCGTTACATTAAAAAATATTTTATCACATCCAATACTTCCACCAGGCATTCAACAGACCCATAGGTTTTGTTTAATTTCTATCTTAGCAATTTTACTTCATGATAAAATTGGCCCAAGTTATAATGATTCAAAAAGTTTTTTTAGTATTTTGGAAACAATACCTTTATTTTATTTATTTTTATGTGGTGCTGAGGATCGAATCCAGTGCCTCATATATGCTAGACAAGTGCGCCACCACTGAGCTTCAGCCCCACCAGTTATAACTATTTTTGATAAAGAGTTAAAAGTGTTACAATACTTGTTAAATTTTTCCCCTGATATACTTACTTTTTCTTTCACATTCTTTTTTTTTTATGGCAGAAAAGTAAACAAGAAAGTCCATGTGCTGTTTTGTGTGGTTAAGCAAAGCGAAAGCTTCCATTCTATCTTTAGAATGATTCGAAAACACGTGAATTGAGAGACCAAATGTGAGATTTCCTCTATTTTGCCTGCTTGTTGCAGTAACTTTTTGTTCTATTTGCTTTTGTCTCTTTTGTTTCTTATAATTATGTACTTGAAAGTGAAGGTTGAATCTAAAAGTGCCTTTTTCAATATTTATCACCTTGTGGCTGCTGTGAAAATAATGATAAAGAATTCAGAAAATAGCTTATATTAAATATCTCCTGTTGTGCACTGTTAAAAAAATTATGTTAGACACAGTGGTCAGAAAATGATCTACTGAAGATTGCTGTAAATAAACAAAGCCTGTAGATGAAAACGTGAATTTATGAGACCAATAAGGAGTGATTATTCACTCTATAAAAGTGTTTGTAGTGGGGTTATTACCTTAGTAGTGAGCTGCACTAGTGAATTTATGTTTTAGTTTTAAAAAATTTGATTTGCAAGCCTTTATGATCTTATCTTTTGTACTAAGTGAGTTTATCGGAATGCTGTAGGACTAAAACAGATATGGAACCTCTAAAAGATAAACTACTTACTGGTCTCCCATCAGTTTAGCAAGGCCACTCCTTAGAGTTAAAATTGCAATGAGAATTAAATTTTGCTTCTGTCAGCTAGCTTGGGTTTGTATCAAGTAATCTTGTTACCTCAACCTATATTCATATATGTGTATACTTGTTACCGTTAGAGGAATAAAATTAAAAAACTAAAGTATTTAATAATTTTGGAAAGGCAAAAAATAACATCTTAATGTTAAAGGAAATTGGATCAGAAACAAAAATGATAAAACCTAGATGGCAGTGATTTTCATGCTAGCATTGAAAAGGAAATATACTCAAGAAATGAACAAGGAAATTATAATAAGGGGAAGATTTTAAATGTGGATTCTTAGAATGTGGAGCTTGATCCCTTAATCTGACCTTACTGGCATGTTCTTCCTCAGAACTGGCATTTTTAAAGCTTCATGGATCAGGGGCAAAATAGGGAGTGTAACCAGGGAACAAAACTCACACCTTAATTTTTACTTGCTTGATGTTGACACTGGATCAAAGCATTTACTATTTTGAAAAAAGGTGATAGGACCAAATAAATATTGGGCAACATTTCTCTTAAACTGCCTTCCAGAATAGTTGAGGCATTAGTGCCTGTAATGTCATTAAGAGGCATAGTTATTTACCTCTGTCAGGCAAGACAGCCTTTTAAAAATATGTTCTGTTTAAAAGTCATAGATTTAACATAAAATGTAAAACTGCAAATTTTCTACATGAGATCATACATGATCTTAGTTACCCTGAAGTAGGCAAACATTTCTTAGGTATACCAAAAAAGCCTGATTCATGCAAAAAAACAAACAAACAAACAAAACAAAACCATAATGAACTAGATTTCTCCAACATTAAGAATTTCTGGTCTTCCAATCATGTTCTTAGGAGACAGGCAAGACTGCAAGGAGCATACTTGCAAATCACATCTGATAAAAGGAGTTGTATTTAGAATATGTAAAAATCTCTCAAAACTCAATGAATAATAAAAAGAACAATAAAGCATAGACAATAATGCAAGCAACTGCTTCACCAAAGGTGCCACATGCATGGCTCAATGTAAGTCCTCATGGAAAGGCAGATGGAACCACAACGGAATGCCTCTGTGCCCTATGAGAGCGTCTAAAATGAAAAGCACTGTTCAGGTCAAGTCTTGGGGAGAATGGAGAGCAACTGGGACTCTCATACGTCACAGCTGGGAGCAGAAAATGACAGGAACACTTTGGAAAAAAAACAGTCTGGCAGTTCTTAAGTAGTCAAACTTATAGCTGCCATATGCCTAGCCATTGCCCACCCAGACACTTGCCCGAGAGAAGGAAAGCAGTGCCCACACACAGACTCATGCACCAGTGCCCACAGCAGCTTTATTTGTCATATGCAGAAGCTGAAAGCAAATTGAATGCCCATCAGCCAGTGAAGGACTAAAAATTAGATGTGCATCCATGCAACAGAATGCCATTCAACAGTAAGAAGTCAGTTGTTGGTGCATGTGACGCAGGAAGGATTTCCAGAATCATGACATGGAAGAGAAGAAACCAGACAAAAACCCTTATGAACTGTGTTACTGTGCTTGTATGAATTCCAGAAAATGCAAACTAATCTAGCTTTCATGGGCAATTGGGAGGTGGGAAGACGTCTGGGAGAGGCCCCAGGAGAGGATTCCCAAGGCAGGAGGGAGCCTCCGTGATGATGTCTAGGGACTCATTACTTCCATGCTAGTAATGGTTTCATGGGTGTCTACACATATCCCAACAGGACAAGTTGGACATGATAACTGTGGGCAGCTTGTTATATGTCAGTTATGCCTCCATAAAGATTTTTAAAAATAGTCCTTTTAATCTATTTACTTAGGTAAGCTGTTTTTCAAATAAAATTTGCTGGCTAGCCAACAAAAACCCTTGCGCTGATGAAGGTGCAAATGTGAGTCTGCTTGACAATGGCATTTCACACTGGCAATTGGCAGACTGGCTCTGGCATCAGTCAGTCACCTGAGGATGAGTAAGTCCACCTCGGACAAAGTTCCAGACCACTATGATTGAGAGAACAAAACCTGAAATTCAGAAAAAAACAGCAGTTAGCAAATATTTTCTCTTGTCTCCCAGTTACACAAAAATACCAAGAGCCTTCCAAATCCACCATTTCAAAAATGCTAGCTTCGATGACCATTTCAGGTGCAGAGTGTGTTTTTCTTTGTTGCTTGTTTTTACTCTTCACAGCACTTTTCACAGATTGAGCACTGGTGGGCATAGAGCTGGAAGGCCCTGTAAACCAGGTCCTGCTGGTGAAGTTTTGCGGTGGTAGTGACGTAGCTTCGAGCCAGAGGTGTAAAGCTTAATCTCCTTCGCTGGCTGACTGCTTGGGTCCTGGACTGCCCTTCTTGTTAGACATTTCCGCCTCTCCTCTGTGTGCACCTTCACGTGGCCACTGCCATTCTCCTTGATCTCCTAGACCTTGTGATCAGATCATGGGGTTGTGAGGTTTTTGAAGACAGGGCTGGGGCTTTAGTTAACCAAGTTGTTAACCTAAGTCTGAGTAAGTACTGACTTGATGAAATACCTACAGTCTGTAAGAACTGGGTGGTGTCCTTTGCATGTAGTCAAAACCACGATGGTAACTGCAATGGTGTTTGCCAAACATTGCACTCTTAGCTGGTTCTGAGCACAGTGCAGTTAGTGTTACATGTGGACTGACTGGTGTTAATCTCGGAACCCTGTGGTGATGCTGCCCCACGTACTTCATTCTTCAGGTGAGGAAAATGAGGCCCAGAGTGAGGCAGCAATGTCCCCAGAGTCCTGCAATGCTACCTACTGGCAAAGTCAGGCTTATGCAGTATTTTTCTAGCATTTTCTACTGCATTCAGTGATTCATAGCTAATCTTGCATAATATGTGTACAGATGTGTTAGGTGCTATTGAGAGATGGAAAACATCTTTGACTCACAATCTAGGTATTGGTAACTTTGGCCTTGCTTGAAGCTCATAATATGTAGCTAAGTCACCTTCTTTCCTTTTTCTTCCTCTGTGGACCATGAGACCACTCCTCCATATAACAAGATTGCTGTCACTCATCTACCCATCCCCTCAGCCTGGATTCTTAGCACTTCTGGAAACTTCAGAGCCTACATTTTTGACCTGCAATTCTGGCCAGACATCTCTGCTGCTGCAGTCTGATTTATTATGCCATTTCTCTGAACTGACAACTCAGAAATCTTAAACTTGGCAAGCTCACTCTCTAACAATAAAGTTTTATTTTTTTCACCTCCACTGTTTCTTTTTTCCTAGTAAGTCAGATATGAAAACAGCAAGACATCTCTTCTTAAGCACTGTGCCTATCACCATTGTACTTAAATGATCCTTCCTGACACTTATGTCGCTACAAGCAGATGTGGCCAGTGGTTTCATCTTTGATCCTTCCATCATTAAACATTTGCAGGAATCCTCAGCTCATGTTATGACCAAGCACAGCTAAGGATTCAGCTTTTGTCTTTCTGTCACTGAAGTCTTCCTCTGTATGTATGACAAGCCCAGATGACTTCCACCATCCCCAACCCACCTCCAGACAAATACCTTTGTCCTTAGATTGTTTAAGAAGTTATGTCTTTCTTCCTGGGTTTGAAATTGGAGAATTTCAGATTTGACATAATTACATATACTAGTGTCTATTTCTGAACTTTCTAATCCAGTAATTTTTCTGTGTCTGAGTCAGCAATACATTATTGTGCTTTTATGATATATTTAAACATCTTCTAGGTCAGGGTCTCCCTTCACTGTTATTTTTAAAGATGGTTATTCTCTGATCTATTTCAGATGACTTTAGAAAAATTTCATTAGATTTTCCAAAATTATATTGTAGGGTTTTAGTAGAATTGCATTAAATCTACAAATCAATTAGAATTGATGATTTTAAACAAATTTTTCTTCCCACCCAGACACACGTATAGTTTGTCTGTTCTTTCACGTGTAGTTCTCTTCAGATAAGTCCTGTGAGAGATCACTTCAGTTGTTTTTTACTTTATTGATCACGTAAGTGGCATTGCTTTGGTCTTCCTTTGACCTTAAAAGTGCCCTCGTTGTGATTTCACCCAGCCCTGTGAAATCCACGTGCAGATTACTTCCTGACCTGCATGCTGAGTCGCTATGCCTGACCTCCATCTTTCTGTTGAACATTGTCACCCCTTGTGTTCCAGAGCTGCCCCAGATTCATTGTATCTAAAAGCAAATGCTCTCTCTCTGCTCTCCAAACATCCCCCCTTCTGTGAAACCACCCCTTCTTGATGGCATCACTGTCCTAGCGATACGAGGTCAGAACCCCTGACATCTCGGGCTGTCTGTCTGCCCGTTCTCTTGATGGAGCTTCCGCAGCATCTGCTGTATCTCGTTCCTTCTTTCCAGCCAGTGTAATCTGTTACCTGGATTACTGGCACTCCAGCCTCTGGTCTCTCTTGCTACTCTCTGAACCCCATCTGTCTTTGATGACAATTCTACTGAGGTCATTGTCACCCCAGCCTGCCTCTCCTCTGCTCACCTGGTGAAGTCCAGCAGCATCCATTGCTCCTGTTTGGCCCTGGCAGAATGTCACATCCTGTGTGCTCCCACCCTCACTCAGCCTCCTCATGCCTCCAGTCTGCAGAGTGACTCCCCAGTACCATGGAGACTCATCTGCTCTTCCCTGACCCTGGTACCTTATTGTCTGCATCTCTGCCCCTCAATAATTCACCATTTCCTCCTCTTCAAGGAACACTGTGCACGCCTCTATTATGGGATGTGTCACTTGAGTCACTGTTTTACGTTGGCACTTATGTGTTTCTTTCATTGTCATGTGAGGCGTTAGTTAACTGAGTTTGAACCTATGAAATAAATAGCGCCTGGAAGAATCGAGCAGTAACTTTTGCAGACAGTTAAAACTCTAAGGATAAATATAACGACAATATTTCCATACGTCGCGCTCTTGATGTGTTCGGACACCATGTAATCAGTGCTGTGTGGACTGGTTGTGGTAATTTCAGAGCCCTGTGGGGAGTGCTGTGGTGAGAGTTCTGTTCTTCAGGAAGCCACCGATTTCCCCGAGTCCCCAGTGCCAACAACTGGAGAAGTCAGGTCCCGCCCTGCCAGCTGGTGAGTCGTGTCAGCTTTTAACCACCTCTATGTCACTCCCTGCCAGTTCTCCACTTCACCACAACCTGCCTGACCAAAAGCCGAAACATATGATTGAAACTTGATGTAAGCATAGGTACTGATTCTGTTGTCTCACCCTTTCTTTGTATGGTTTGGATGTCGATTTTTTCTTTTCTTAAGTTGTTTTTTGTTGTTGTTGTTCGTTTGTTTGTTTTAAGAGCGAGGAGTGAGCCAAATAATCTTAGTGATGTTCCCAAGATAAAATGCTTAACTTCACATTATCTGCAGTCTCTACCACATCAGGTTCAAATCCTTCTGCCTGACTTTCTGGGGCTTCCAACACCTGGCCCCACTCTACTTCTGTGTTTGACTTACAGACACCCAGTGCCCACTAGGCCTGTCCACCAAGGCACCTCCCCAGCCTCACAGTACTGCTCTCCTGTGTCCTGTGTCTGCTCTGGTGGCCTGGCTTCCTGTCTCCATCACTGAACTTGCCTGGGCTGTGGACAATGCCCCTCATGATTTTCTGACTGATTTCCATTCATTCTTCAACATATAGGTTGACATTGGTTTATTTTCAAAATTCCATATATAGGATGTATAAATGATGTATACTTACAGGTCTGTATTTATATAGATATATGAAATATGTATTATTTCTACCAGGGATAAGTATACAACAGATAGTCAGTAAATACCCTCTTATAACTGACTAATAAATTCTGTGATCTGAAAATTTTAATTAGCAAGGTTTCAAAAGTACTTGATTTTCTCTTTAAGGAATAACTTATGATCCTGAGGGGTTTTAGTTTACTGTATATGCTGAGCAAAATGACTTCAACTCTTCTTTCCTATGTCTATAAGTAATGTTTCTTCAATAAGGAGTATAGTGGAAAGAATGTCAGAAGTGGATTTTTGTGCCCTTAATCCCATTAACTTGTTTTCTGGTGTTAGCTATATGGCTTATCCCCTTCATGTGTAAACAGATGGGATTGTACCAGCATATCCCTAAGATTCTGTTGCTCCAAAAGGCCATTAAAAATGAATTCCAGAGCATGTCTAGTGTCTTATAATAGGCAATGTTGACACCATCTACTGTGTTGGGCCTAATTAAAATATAACTTTATGTCTTAGTTTGCTTATAGGTTAATATTCTTATGAGTCACATAGTGTAAAAACTGTGTACATATAGATTGTAGCTGCAAAATATTATGGTCCGGCTAGTTGCTTCAGAGAGCTGGCAATTCTCTTAAGTTCTATAGGAAAAAATGTTAACTATGGTACATGTGATCTCAGATTTCCCCCGTTAGCTTTCATAACCTTGAAAAAAACTCTTCTCATTTCCCCCATAACACCCACATTGTTGAAGCAGAAAGCTCTGGTGGAGGTCAGGACTTGCTTCTAATTCAGGGCCCAGCATTCTGTCTGGCTACGACGCAGGAGCTTGACCTCTTTGTGTGGCTTTGCTGAGGTATTTGTCCCCTGTGAAAGCCAATACAGGCAGCAGCACCAGCATAGATAAAGAGCTGCGTCAGGTTGTATTTTAGTGGCAAGGCTGTTTTGTGGCCATGTTCTGCAGGCAGACTGGAGGTGACAGTATTATTTACTTTTGTTGCTCAGGGTCCAAAGAGAGAATAAATTGCTATTGATTTTTGAGATATTCCAGTGAAGGGTCTGCATGCCCTCAGCAGAGCTGGGTGGCAGGACAGCCAGTGCTGGCACAGAGACTGTCTGTTAAAATGAAAATTCATTTTCTTGTTATTGTCATAAAGATTTTTTTCATTCTTAGAGCCAGTTATAAGATGTAGCTGGGGTGGGGGGTGTTGCTATTATAAATGTTTTCTGTCCCCCTGAAAGAATGGACTTCAGCATGTTTCACAGCGTTTCGAAATTGACAAATAGAGTTGTGTGTGTGCACTTGCATATGTGTAATCATCTGGACTTAAAAGTGGTGTTTGATTCTGTTAGTATATTATCTGCTCTCCCAGGACACTTGTAGGTTTTTCAAATCTTTGGCTTCCCAAAGAAAGGAAGCTTGAGTTTTATCTCATCTTGTTTTAACTTGCAAGTGTGTTTCTAAAATGATGTATTTGCTTTCCTTGGGGATTTCTTAATTTGCACTCCTCCCCACCCCCACAGCCCCTGCCAGATTATCACTTCCTGGAATTCTGAGGATCCTACTTGTGTGCCCCCCAGGGGCCATACCAAAGGAATGACTGCAGTTTGGCTCATGCATTACTCATCAGTTATTTTTCTTAAATCAAAAATGCACTCCTGATTTAATTGTCTAGGATGACTCATGGTTTCAAGTATTTGTTTTGGGAAGTGAAAATTGTTGCAATCCAGAAATTCACTGCTATGCATAAACGTAGGAACTCAGTGTGAGGCTTGTCCTGGCATAGAGTGGGGAGGAGGTCACAAATGAGGAGATGGCCCTGAATTGGGAAGTGCTTTTTAAAAGAATAAAACTTATGAAATGATAAAGAGTTAGATCTGAATTTCTTTTTTTTCTTAATGTTTTTGTCAATGGACATTTATTATATTTATTTATCTATTTATTTATATATTTATTTATTTATTTATTTATTTATATGTGGTGCTGAAGATTGAATCCAGTGCCTCACACGTGCTAGGCAAGTGCTCTACCACTGAGCCACGACCCTAGTCCCTATATCTGAATTTCTTAAACTAAAGTTTATATTTTCATCCAGAACTCCAAATGAATAGTCCTCATAAAGACCTTATATTTTAAAGTAGGGGCATTTGGACCCAAGAAGACACACTTTAAGTGTTTTTAAGTGTCTCTATAATCATTTTACATTTCAGAGTATTACTAGTAGTGTAGTTAGATGTGATGGGGAGATGCCTACACATTTTTGACTTCACAAGTAGAAATCTCAAGCTTCTAAGTCAAGGACAGACTGGCATCCTCACCCTTCCCTGTGGCAAGGTGATCTCAGGAAAATAGCATGGATTTAAGACATGTAGGGCCTGGATTTCAAAACCCAGTTCTCCTACTTCCTCATGTGAGCATTTAGGCAAATGTTAAACCTCAGTAGGCCTTGGGATATTAAGTTCTGAGAAGGCAGTAACCGTATCTGTCTTAAAATGAAGATGAAGCCGTAATTGCAGGTGAAGGTACTTTTTACCATCAATTTGCCTAGGGTTTATCCTTTTGAAAAGTAAGTATTTTTGCAGTGATAAGAGCTAACGTTTGTTGAGTATTTATCATGTGCCAGATTCTGTCCCAAATGCTTTATGTGTGTTATCTAATCTTCATACCAACTCCAGAGGCAGGGGCTCACATCCATATCACAGAGATGAAGAAACTGAGGCAAAGGAATGAAGAATTTGCCCCTTTTTATGTGTGAAATGAAATAGTAATAACATGACACTGCAACTTAAATTCGACAACTTTCAGGGAACTTTTTGGCAACCTTTTTACCATTCTTATCATAACTCTCTTGCCTTAGCATACACGTACTAGTGTTAAATGCATTTTGAAAGTCTAACTAAAAGATTTCAAACATCATTCAGATTTTATATATGCTGTGTGAACTATATTCTCTGAGATTTACCCATTTCAATCTAAAAAACATTCCTGCTGGCTTTGCATTCTGATCTAGGAAGAAAGGAAATCTTATTTTTAATACTGAACTGAGAAAAACAAAATGCTAAAGTAAATCTGTCGTACAGAAATATAATTTGTGCCAATAAAAAGAATTGTTAAATTATCACTGTTGAGACTTAGCCAGCTCTCTGAATCACTGTGGATAATTGAGGCTTGACAGTTCTTAGTAATATTATCAAGAGTGTCTTTCAGAAGATAATTTTCTTTATTGCCTTTGATTAATTTGTAAGTAATTAGATGGAGTTTAGCAGTAACCTGATGTGTTCACTTATTAATATGGGTTTAAATTCATAATCCTAAGTACTTTGTGAGCTCATTTTAAAATGTCATCTTCATTTCACCTTTGAAATCAATGTTTGTGTATAGGGAAAATAGGATTAGTGAATTTGATTGTCCAGAAACTCTTGTCATGTTACAAGAGTGGTTATTGTTAAGTTCTAATGTGCAGGTGATAGATACCAGGTAGCTCATGGCACCAGGAAACCTCATTATATTATTTTACTGATATACTCTGGTGCTCGAACTTAATTACCAACTTAGCCTAAAAATGAGTTTTCTATTTTTAAGCCCTGACCTGATTTTTAAATTGGAGTGTGTACAAGGTATTTGTGGGAAAATAATTAAACCCAAGTTTGTTTTCAACGTAAAAACATTATGGAATGTTGCTCCATGTGAACAGCACAGTTCTTCTACTGAATTTATATTCTTATTTCCTGTGCTTTTCTCAGCTTCCAGAACATGTCACTCTTAAGTGCTGTGTGGAAATGAGAAATTTGTGCGCTGTGACTTGTTGATTTTTAGAAGTAATGGAAGAGCATTTGTGTATGCAGCAATGTCATTTTTTAAAAATGATGTTATAGTTCACATCTGTTACAGTCCCTTTGCAGATTTAATTATTTTCCCCATTTCAGTGGGAAAATTGAGGTTATTTATTCATAGTGTCACTCTTTATGTGCTATTATAATGATTCTCAGACTTTCAAAACTTACCTCGTTCTAGTCACACTGCGAAAAAACATGCATCTCATCGTGACAGAGACACAAGCTGCTGCCCTGTTTCCATAGAGACGTCTTAGCGCTGAACTGGGTAGGAGTGGACCAGAAGGGCTGTCTGTGGGGGTTCACCGTCCTGGCGGGTGGCTGAACTCAGCTGCATCCTCCATCCTTTTCTTCTTAGACTGTGTCAGTTTGGAGCAGGTACAGGTTCTAGGTTTTAGTTCTTCTTCTCTTTCCACTCGAGGAGACTGAGACTTGGTCATCCCTGTCCTACCTGCTTCTATTCTCTGCTTGTCTTCTCTTTTTCCCGGATGTGCGCACTTCTGTCTACCAGGAGCCAGTAGAGGCTCCAATCCAGGCACAGTCCTTTTGAAAACTACATGGAAGAGCATTTTAGAGCAGTATTTCTTATTTTTGCAGCTAATTCCTGGGAATACGGCAGTTTCAAGTTGGCACTGACTGTTCCCTAAATCGTGGTGGCCTGCCTGCTGCTCAGGAAGATTCCCAGTGTTTTTGCTCAGGTCTTTACTGTTGAGTGAAGTCTCTCCTGTACCTGTTCACCCTCACACGAGATGGTCGGGCTCCTACCTCCTCACTTGGAGAAGGGGGCAAGTCCCTGTGGCATTGGGTTAGTCTTTCCCTGCCACACTTTGCTCTCCTGTGAAATGGGACGGTAACAGTGCTCACCTCATAGGTTACTGTGAACCCTGGAAGAACTATCCATACAGCGTTTTGAGTGATTCTGATGAAAAGCTTTTCACTAAGTATTAGCCAATAGGGATGTAGGCCACTGGCTGCAGGTTGAACACAGCTGAACTGTAGGATGGAGGCGCCCTTGGAGACAGTTGAATTCTGCTCCCTGCTCCTCCTAATGCAAGGTGCTTCTCCTCTCTTTTATCCCAAGGCCCCTGGCACCCCTGATCCTTCCTCGTCAGCCTTATCTGCCTGCCTCCCACTTCCCCAGTCCCAGCCTTTGGAACAGAAAATCTCTGTAATTGCATTGAAATCTTTCCCGCCTCACATTCAACTAGTAGTTCTCCATGCCTTTGTTTCTGCTTTAAAAAATGTATGAGGGACTAGAAAATATATCAAATTTGTAGAAATGCATAGATTATTACTTCAGTCAGAGCTCTTCCTGTTTACCAACATATTACCTCTGCTGAATCTAGATTTCCAGGACACAGGACAATTAATGTGTCAGAGGGAAGAGCTCAGAATCATGTTTATTATTGCTAGCAAAGAACCTGCTGTGTTCAGGGTTCTCCACCCTGCCTCCATCACACCCCTGCTGGGTCTTCCAGAACAGTCCACACTAACGTTAATGTCCATGGCAACTCTATGTCACCTGTTTAATTTCTTATTACTTTACCATTCTACTTCAACCTGGTTTTATTCTCTTCAGCTTCTAGCTCTGTTTACACATTGGAACTTTCATAGAAATGATGTTAGAAACTTGTTCTTTGAGCTCCTGACTCAAATTGAGAAACGGAAGTGGGGTGGGGGCAATTGCTTCCTCATTCTAGTTTTTCTTGATTGAATGTTATGTACTGGCACCCAGAATTCTGGGTCACGAATTTCACCTCTTCAATTTTGGCAGTCAAAAACCTTGAGAACTCAATCCAGGAACCCTCATACACAAACTGAATAAAGGGAAGGGATTAAAGAGGCCCTCATCAATAGTTCACAAGCCCATAGTTTGGCTTGACCGTTTTGAAGGTCAGTGAGCAGAGCATGGCGATGACTGTCATTCATCTTGTCTACTTGACACACTTTGCTGAGTGACTGCTGGCACTGAATCTAGAGCGGTACTAGTGGTACATGGATGAAATAGAAAACTTTCCTCCCCAAATCCTCCCACTCACATGGGAAGGACAGACAAGTAGAATGAAGTGCAAAATGAGCACTGTCTCAGAGGCTTCTGTAAACAGGTGTGGAGTCAGAGAGAAGTGAGCAGTTATGCAAGGGGGTCGTGTAAGACTCCAGAAGAAAGTGGTGTGTGCATTCAATTTTGAAGGATCAGTTCCTGTTGCTTAGATGGAAAGGGGAGAACACGTAGAGGAATTGCCTGTAGGGTACTGATGGAATAAGGAACCTCAGAACAGCACGGAGGAAAGAGTCATGGCCTCCTGCCTGTCTTTGGAAGAGCCTGACAGTCAGCAGAGCCAGCTGACCTGGTTCAAGCAAGAAGGGCGATGCTTAGTTTTATTCCTAACGACTGGCAAAGCAGAGGAGGGAACGTATGCTCTAAACCTTAAAAACAGGAAGGTGATTTCTTTATTAGAATATTATTATGTTGTCGATTTTTTCAGAACTTGGACTTTATTTTGGAAGGAAACAGTTTTGTACTGTGTTGTAGGAGAAATTTGTGTTCTTTGAACATTCTAATGGTGTGAACAGGAAAAATGTATGAGATGGTTAATATAGAAGGATTACCATAAAGTACATTGCATTTTTTGCACCATGAATGAATTTCACAGGAGTTTTAATACCAGTTCTGATGTTTCATAATGATAAATTAATTTTATATAGACATGTTGTTTTTCTTTGCAGATAAAATCACACTGTCCAAGCAGATGTAATGTATTTTGGTATTCTCATTTTATCTGGTAAACTTTTTATAGTTCTCCAATTTTGTGAAAGCATATTACTTTTCCTTTTCCATGATGAAAATATAATAATGTAATGTTTCATGAAATGTATTTCTAAGAAGTGTGTAATACAACAGAGGGAGTTTGGTTTCATATCTTATTTTTCTGATGTAGGACTTCAGAAACAGAATAATATTCTGTTGGCACTTAATGGGTTAATGATTCATGGCATAAAACCCCATTTTTATGTTAAAGTAAAATTACTTTGAAAAATATGCTTTAATTGAAACCCCATTTAATGGTAAAATTGTTATTGATTATGATCAAAATGCCTAAGACAGTGATGAATTCATCTATTTCTATTTCAGGGGTGTTATAAATCTTTTAGTGGGAGCTGAAGAACGTGAACAAGATGAACATTTCAAATTATACTGGCACATTACTTATTATGTGTAACTTTCTTAATCTGTATACTGTGTAGGAATGGAAATGGCTTTTAAGAAGCAATGGAGAAAAGTAGCTCACACTGTTATGTATGCCACAAATCAAACGAGAATGAAACTTGTTCTAAGAGAAACTTAAAAATGTGAAGCTGGAATTTGACTGAATGATGCATTTGAGTTAAAGGAAGAAAGACATAAACTGCATAATTATCAAGTATGGCCACAAGGGAATACTATGTACAATTATAGAAAAGCAGCCCCTTGAACTCAAAAAACTTAGCAAGGTATTGTGATATTTAACCTTTCCATGATGTTTTCAAGGTGAGAAGGATCGTAATGATTGACCCACAAAAAGTTATTCTTTTAAAGCCCGCAAGCCACTATCACCCATGATGATTAGTTTTCAAAGTTGTATAGCTTGATTCTTTCCAACCTCTGAAGTCATAAAATATAAAATTTCTTCTCTTCCCCTCCAAAGAAGTGGTAAGACATGGGTGCGCTTTATATGTCATACAAATGTTAAAACACATGTACCCTTTTAAAAATCCTTCCTAAAGATCCTTGTAGTAAGCTTGTCTTGAGTTACACTTGCAATCCTGGTGGCTTCTGTGAGATGGCTGTTGTAAGGAATGGAATGCACAGATAACTTGTGTTCAGATCCTCAGGTTTCCATTCATGCTCAGGTTGTTTCTCCTGCCATAGATTGCCCTGCTATGAGCACCACAAATGATGTTCATTTTGCTTTCTTCTAAGTAAATAGTATCTCCTTTTCATCTGGTTTTTCACAAGCATTTTGTTAAGTATGTCTTTGCACAGAGCTGGAAAGAAGTTGAATAGATAGAATTCTTGCCAACTAAAAACTTATTTCAGATCATGAAACAAGAATAGAATATATTGTAAGAAATGTGCGAGAATAAATAGCCAGGGAACCAAAGCAACACAGAGTGATTTCAAGTGCATCTGGTTAAATTAGTGAGCATCAGGAACATCAGGTTACAACTACAGGGTTTGATTTTGTCACGAGTGGGCAAAATGCTGCACCCTTGTTGTAAATGGCCTCAAAATCTCAGAATCGTTCCTATCATATGTTATAGTATTATATTTTTATGAATTCTAAAATGCCTGCATCCTCTTCTTCCTAAGATCCTGGTAGGTCTAAAACATAAATATTTTAAGTTTTGAATTGCAGAAACCAAAGCCTCCATATGATAATGTTCCCCAATAATTTGGTGTTTGGTTTGGATCCAGAACTCATGTTCTTGCTACATTCCAACACCAGAGAGCCATGAATTGGCAGCAGTAAACAGCTCGATGAGTGGCCCCATCTGCCTGCCCTCTGAAGGATCTCCCACTTGCTTTTGGTGTGGCTTTCTTTGAGATAGATTTGTTACAGGTGTTTTCTTTCAGCCATTTTAATATACTGAGTGTAACTTGTTTAATCATGATGGAGAATGTGGCATAAACAGGGCTTAGAAAGAATATAACCCAAATAACCTGAGTACTTCTTCCAACTTAGCTGTCTAAACTAACTCATGAAGTAGTTCTTGGGCATAGTCATGTCATCACCACCATAGTGTTCAGTAAGAAGGGTGATGTTACTTATTGTAAGCTAAAGTTGGGCACATTGACTGCACTGGAGGACCCCAACCCCGTGCCCAATACACACACATAGCATTTCTCATTCCCATGGCCCTGCTGCTTTGCTCCCTATTTGGGTGTCTGAGGCAGAGTCCTCTAATGGCTAACTTGCCATTTATCAGGCCTGACTTTAGCAAGTTTTTCCAAATCCTTACTGAACATTTTCCCCTTACTTTTTTTTTCCTGGGCTGGGAGCGTAGTTCAGTGATAGAGCACTTGCTGAGCAGATGCTAAGGCTAGGTTTCAATCCCAGCATCTTAAAAATAAGTAAAACCGTCTCTGTTCATATGGGGGTTAGCAGTGGAACTTCTGATTTCAGGCACAGTTTTGGGAAATAAGGTGATCATAAATATGACTGGTCCCGTTGGAATAAGGCCTATCTGACATATGTATATCAAGGACTGATTTCTATTATCTGACTGAAATAGTCTTTATGTGTGATATATGAAAGAAAACTTGTAAGCTCTGGAATTTTAGTGAAAAAAAAATCACATTTTAAAGTTTTACCTTCATGCTGTGTTTATTGCTTAGTATTGATATTAAGCAAAACTACCCTATCTCCCCATCCCAGAAAAATACATGATTTTGTGTACTGGAGGAAAAAATTCAAACATAATCATATACATATACATTGGCATAAATATAATTCCCGTTGTTAGACTCTTTATTGTTATTATTGTCTGCTTCAGAGAAATTTGAGATGTGAACTCTGACAAAAATATTACCACAGTCTTATGTTGATATGAAATTATGACAAGAGTTAAATTTTTTGAAAGACAATTCGAAGTTCATGACCCTACAGCAAGCATAATCCATGCTGAGTGCACACATGTGTTTATCTAGGTGTGCATTTTATTGCACTTCCACTGGTGAGCACTACACATGCCTCTAGCAGCCTGGGTTCAACTTGCTGTGGGAACATAACTTTGACTTTCTCCATTAGTACGTAAATTCTCAACCCTTACGTTGTGATAATATTGTCACTGGATTTACTATTCAATCCTAAAAGTTCAATAGATAACTAGACCAATTTTTAAAGAAAAGTAGATAAAAATAAAATTTCCTTGGAATAGCCACACTGGAACAGGGTGAGTAGGCCCCTAAAGGCAGGCTGCACAGGGGAGCCTTAGCAAAGCTCACTGCACCCTCCTTCCTTCTCCCTCCCGGTCTTACCAGGTGGCCTGGGGAACACTTCATGGTAACATCTTCAGAACTAGGAACATGGCCCTGACTCTCCATCATCACGTAGGCCAGACCCCTCACGTCACATCTGGACACAAGCCCAAGCCCGCTGTGTGCTGCTGGTTGGATAGAACTCTCCATGACCTCTCCGGCTCTTCATGCAGGGCTTCCCTTGTCTGCTCAGCCCTTACTTCACAAGCAGCTGACCCTATGCTGCTTTGATGATAGCAGCTCCACAAAATAGCCATGTATATTTACAGTGATCACTTAAAGTCAGAAATTAAGTGAATGTGCTACATATATATATGTATATGTATGTATGTATGTATGTATGTATATACATACGTATATATATGTCTTTTGTATTAAAATAGTTAAGAATGCCTACAATGCTCAAAAAACTATTTAAATTCCTTGTTGAACTTAATTTTTAATACTGTTGAAAAAAGTAAGTAAAAAGCTTTACATTTTCTATATTGTGGAGTGTGTAGAAATGTCCTTTAATGCATTATTTTTTGTTTTGCACAAATCTAGAAGACAACATTTAAGAAAAAATGGTATTGTCAAATCCCTAGATACCATTGATGACTTCAACATTTAGTTCATGATAAAGAAGCAGCCTATAAAAGCTTGATATTTATTCTGTAAACCTTATATCAAACAGTATAAGCAGGAGGTGGGCTGCCATTTAAAATGAGAGAGAAGAGGAAACATTCCAGACCCAGAGCTCGCTGTGGTCTCCCTCCTGGCCTACATGTCTGGTCTCCTTGGTTCCTGGCCCAGTGGCCTCCACGCCTCTGCAGCAGGCGTTTCCTGGAGACTGGCACCTTGAGTGGCTCTCCCCTGCTGCCCTCCCCAGCTCTTCTAGAGAACTGTCATGTCAGAGTCAGAAAGAGCATAAATGTGTTCAAAAGTTGAGTCCTTTCAAGTTCACGAATTCCTTTTTTAATAAGAAAGCAGCAGCGTGATAAAATATCAAATGATCAGATCAGTTATTTGTTACAAAACACACTTATTACTAATTAAGCATGTAAACAAGAGGGGTTGATGGCAAGTGCTGGCATTGCTGGCATAGGCTGAAAGTGTGCCTCGTCATCCAGATGGGGCACCTGTGTAAGCTGAATATCGTTATCGGGTGGAAGTAGCAATGAAACAATGTGCTTTGTACTCCTTGCACACTGGCAAGAGAATTTCTTCCTTAGTCCAGGAAGATACCACCAAGAACACAGCAGGATTGCTGCGTGTTCCACACCATGTCCCCAGTGCCACCAGAGGCGCCCTAGGGTGAGGACCCCGGTGGGGCGGCGGGATCTAGTGCAGTGCAGCCTTACAGATGCTGGTGCTGATCCAAACTTGTTGATGTAGAAAGGCATCAACTTTCCTGCCAAGTTAAAATGCCAGGGTAAAGGTAGTATGGGTGTTACTAACTTTATAAGAAATGTGTTTGTACAGAAATGCCTCAGAAGGATACACACCAGAATGTTGAGTAGTTATCACTACCTGACATCTCAGTCCTCTATTTTCTTTTATAATAAGAGATTTATGGTACTTGTGTAAGATTTAGAATGGACACATTGTGTTTAGAGGTGCATGATCATTTCAAAGTCTTTTATTTTCCTAGTTCAAGTCTGTCAACAAGGTTACTAGTAATGGTTGTACTTCACTTGACTTGTAAATTAGTGGTTTTGAACTTGATAGTCTCACGTTTTCAGCATACAGTGCTCTTATGCGTGATCTGTACAAAGAGTAGGCACTTGAATGGGGCACAGAGGAAACACTTTCCAAATTCATTAATCAGAGTGCCTTTTGCAATGTACATGTTTTCTGCTTTGTAGAAGACCCTATGCCTTGTTGATGAGGGTGAACATATGCAAAATGCTAATGGATCAGATATCTCAGATGGAAAGGGCGTGTGAAATCCATAAAGTTGCAAAGTTTAAATATAATGTCATTCAGAGAGACAGTTGTGAATCAGTAAAAGCCTTCAGGATTAGTACTAATGGAGTAGCGATTGATAGCAGCTGAACAATAGATGCATTTTAAGGAACTGGGTTCTTTCATTGTCTTAGTAATTCTTTTAACTATCTAAAAAACTTATCTATACACTTACTTACATAGCACTAGTGATTTATGCAGATATGGCATGCAATCATGGATTTGAGTTTCTAAAAAGGAGAGCTAAATTATCCTTGCAGAAGAAATGTATTATATGGAATTTTGATAGATACAATTCCAAGACTTTTGGATGTCATGGTAATGGTTCACTAGATGAAACATTATGTACACTTTGCCTTGAAAACTTCTAGGAGAATTTTATGTTGCTTAGCTTCCTGTATTTTTTAAAATTTAATAATTGTTGGAATTATTAAGTGAATATAATGAAATTGATTGATGAGAAATTGGTGTAAGTTCACATAACTTTAAAGAACTTTGCTAATATAGATTTAGGGATTTTGATCATACACATTATTACTATAGTTAAATTTGTTTGCAGTACAAAGCAAATTCATAGTATCAGATGATCAGAATACCATGTGCCCCAAACATCTCCTAAGTTAGGAACTAAATGTTCCTAATCCTGGTTCTGCAAAAGATATGATAACCTACTATGCATCATTGAATCGATTGTTCATTTCTTCATTCATTTTTTCACCCTAGTTGACATGTACCCTTGCTAGGCACTGCTCTGTGTACTGTGGATATGATGTGAACAAGCCCGTCACAGGCAGAAGTGACACTGATCCCATGACAAGTGTACTGACACCAGTAGGATCAGTTAAGAAAGGTGTGCAGGAAAGGAGTCTTGAGGGAGGAGCCGACAGCTGGGCTCAGAAAGTAGGTGTTTTGCAAAGCAGAGAGAAGAGGGAACAGTTTGCTGAGGCTGTGTGCTGGGAGGGTACCTGGAGGAGGAGTGCTGGGGCTGGAGTGCCAAGTGGGGGAGGAGGGAGGACACCTGAGGCATGGGCAATTGTTTAAGGGTGAAGTCCTGTGTTGGAGATGAAGAGGAATGCAAAGTTGTCACAGGGGTGGGTTGGGATGGTGGTGGCCTTTGGAGCAGATGTGTTCTTCAAAACCAGTTCTCTGAGTGCAGTGAGAAGGGTGAGAGGGGGCGGGAAAGAATGAGAGGAGGTTGTTGCAGATTTGAGTTCATGTTCTGGTGGCAAAGACAGAGCTAATGTATAGGTCCGATGTTCAGAAGGGCAACTCAGTCATCAGGCAGGGCAGTTCCATCAATCATGTGACAGAGAGGTGGAAGGATAATACATTTTTTTTTTATGGTATGAAGATTTAGATTCAACTCAGGGTCTCCTGCAAGCCAAGCACTCTACCACTGAGGTACATCCTCAGCCCTTTTAAAATTTTATTTTGAGACAAGGTCTTGCAAAGTTACCCACGTTGGTCTTGAACTTTTGATCCTCCTGCCTCAGCATCTAGAGTAGCTGGGATCATAGGTGTGCACCTCCATGCCCAGCAACACCCACATTTTAGCTTAAGTAATTACATGTGTGATGAGGCCATTTACTGAGATCAGGATTTCTGGGGAAGACCTGGTCATAAAATGGCAGATAATTTCTGTCTTGCCTGCCAACTCCATTCAACCGGGAGTGCCTGCCTAGGGCTGCAGATTGAGAAGGAGCTTGAGGTTCACAGTGGAATATTTTGTGATCACCTACTTAATTTAAAAGTACTGAGTGCTTTTGTGCTTCTGTATTTACCGAATTAATTTTGCTGTAAAATGAACTCATACATATACAGCTGAGAAGTTGCCACCAAAGTGACAGTTTATTTAGAGCAATTGTTAGTGAACACTATCTGTGTGCTTGGTACTATTCTGTGTACCACTCCACTCTGCCATTTAACCCTACAATGTAGCACAGAAGTTAGAAAAATAGCTTGCCATTGGACCCTATCCTGCCCAAGAAGAATTCATACAGTGTGGGCCTAACTGGCCTTTCTGTAGAGGGATTTTCACCCAGAAGGTGAATTCCTGGTGCATAAGAACCCTGAGGAGAACATTGTGTCATGCCACTAATAGTCTCAATTACTATTAATGAATAATTAAAAGTCAGTTTACATTTCACTCAGCATGGTTATCTCTCATTTGTGGGTGTATGTGCATTCATAATTATTGGTTTGCAGCTCATGTTCTGTGTAAATGGATTGTAGCAGGGCTTGGAGGAGGAAATGCCATATGGGATTACGGTTAATGATGACCCAAGTCTGCCTCTCATTTTCTGCGTATCTATCTTGTAGCTCCAAAGACTTCCAAGTAATTGAATATTTCCTTTCTCTGATTGGATTCCGAAGGGACTTTTTTGTAATTTCGTTTTTCCTATTATAACCATAAAATTAAAATAATTCTCACAGTGCTACAATTCACTGCAGTTTCTTTTGAATCAAATTACATCTGAACAATTGTAAGAGCTAAGGAGAAAAATATTTTTTACTTACTTGCTCTAATTAGTATTAATTTGTATTTACTCTTTTGCTATAAACTCTTAGATCAGGGAGATATGGCTATTTATGTAAGACCACACAGTTATACTCTGCTGCTAGGTGAAGTTTCTGGAGGCAAAAATCTCTGCTGTTCATTTTTGAAAATGCTGGAATGAACCATTAAGCAAGATTGCCAGGGGATTCTTAAGTGCTTGTAGGTTAGTCCAACCGCAATGCCAAAATCATTAATATTTTGTAGTAATAAATTATCTTTTTATTATTTATGGAACATTCCCCATAGAATTAAAGAACAACTTTCAGACTTACTTCGTGAAATTATTAAAATTCATATCAGTGTGACCATACATAAAGAATTGGTTAGAAAGTCATATTAGGGTTTAATGCAAGAGAGTAGAATATTCTTTTTGTATGGAAAGATTGTGCATCTGTTTTTTAAACATTAAAGGAGTTGGTTTTCTCCTAATGAATCATAAACTTTGAAAATAAATTTTGAAGGTTAAATATTAATTTAAAAGATGTTACTGAATACTCCTATTTTTCTGAAGAAAGTAAATTAATCCTTTTCTTAGACAGCAAAATAAACTATTATTATCTAAAACCAGTTAAATGTGTGGTACAAATTTCTTGTGGGCTACAACTCAGGCTCCCTGGGCATGATCCCAGGCAGCTCCAGGCCAGCATGTGTTGATGCATGAGACGCTTTTCCACGGTGAATGGAGAACACCTTCAGGGTGCTCACAACACTGAAGGCCATAAAAGGCCTTCAAAAAGATTTGGAGTCTCTCCAAATGACTGTATGATTTTAGTATTCTAGTGCATTTTGTTGCTTCATTCCAAGGCAGAATGTTCAAATCTCTGTTTTTTTTCTTTAAAAAATTCAAAACCAATGAAATATGTTCTTCGTGGATTAAAAATCAGAGTATACAATGAATTATATTCGTGAGCAAAACTTTTCAACCTATCACTTTGTCTTTTCATGAGAAAACCTAAATTTTAAAGGAATGTAGCATATGCTTAGAAAAATCAGACAAAAGTTATGTAACTGTTTTTTCTTAAAGAAAAATGATTAAAGAGACCTAATGTATATTCTATGATTCATCTTCGTTTAGTGAACTTGGAATCTTAAAATGTTTCTTTTGAAGTTGTTTCAAGAATATTTAAGTCTAGCACTGTGGTAAAAGTCAATCTGCATTTTCTAAACTTCTAATGTCAAGTGTAATTTAACAAAGGGTATATTTTGATTGGATGCGGGACATAGGGTTGATTGAAGAACATATTACATAGTGGATTATAATATTTAAGAATATGGTTTAAAAAGTTTTATTTTATTTTCTGAAACCCAAATTAAGTATGTCTAGAATTTAGGCCCCTTGCAGTCATATTTGAGCAGAAAGGCAGAACAAAAGAAGATCACACATCAGTGGCATTTCCTGTGGAAAGGCTGGGATGTTCTTGCACCTCTGTTCAGTGTCAGTAAGATTATCTCCAGATTCTGATTGAACAGAACTAATCATTATGTGAGTATATAAAAATTAATATCGATTATACGTTTACTTTAGTCTGTGAATATAGTGGATTTTCTTTTGAGCATTTTCAGAGCAAACATTTTATCCAGAGTTTTTGTAGTGTTTTATGTTTTCTAAAGGCCATTAAAAATTCAATTTAATAATTTAATTATGTATTTCATAAGACTTACAGTTTCTTTTGAAGCAGCTACTTAATTTTCTAAACTACTTATGTAGGTTTATTAATTAAATCAAAGTACTTCCATATAATATTTGAGATTAGTAAATGTTTTCAAATACACAGAATCACAATTTTGACCAGTGATTTTGTAACAGTAATTACATTTAATAGACCGTCATCTTAAAGATATTTTCAAGGTCTAAGGTAATTTCAAAGTTTGAATTAATATTAAATTGAGCCAAATAATATTTTAGTTACATGCATTATTTCAAACCAGATAGAATATTAAGCACTGGCAATATAGCTCAGCAGTAGAGACTTTGTTTGGCATATGTGAGACCCTGGGTTCAATCCCCAGCACTGAAAAAAAAGTTAACTTTTAAAATTTAATAGGGTGTTGAAAGAATATTAAGCAAAGTTCAAAATTTCTGTATTTTTGGTTCTCATTTACATTAAGAACCAAAGTGAGGAGAATGGTCCTGAAGACACTGAGTGTGGATAGAAATTGTAGAATGTTTGCGGGAAGTGACTTTTATTTGCCTCGTTTTGTAATATCTGGATCTGAACAAAAATGATGAAATGTGTTAGACTTTTGGTAAACTTTGTTCTTTGTTGATAGGATTATTCACAGGAGGATTTAAGGAAATAAAAGGAACTCTTGAAGACTTTACTATAAAACTTTACATTAATACAAAACTAGAAAATGACTTCTCTCTGTTAAAATGATAAATTGGTCTCAGAGTTTATAGAGTATATAAAGAGGAATGAAAAAAGGAGGTTTTCCACCTGCTTAGTAATCTGTGTAACTCCAGGTAGTAGGGATTCTACATCTCAACAGGATAATTTTCTCTGTTTTATGTTGATTGTATCATATCCTTGGTTGTTTACAAAAGCAAAATAAACAAATGCAAACAAACAAGGAAACCCAAAGTGCCTCACTGGTAAAGACCCAGTTTCCCTATTTCTGAATAGCAGATATCTTCAGCTTGCCGCTCTGATTAATTAGGTAAGGATGTATTGTTTCTCATGCTCCCAGGAACCTGTCTTAATTAAGTGAAAACACTTTCTCTGACTTTCCCAGATGTGATCCTAAATTTAGAAAAAAGTTTCAGGGTATCTTTTACATCCATTGCTATCTTTGTTTTCCCAGAAAGCCTTGGAAAATCACAAAGATTGTTTCTTCACTTCTAGGTAGAAGGATTCTAGAAACAACTAGGTTTGCTTGATGGGCTCTATACTTTTCGAACAGCTCAAAGTATGGGGAGAGCTGCAGAGGAAGAGTTATCAAATCAGAAAAAATACTCAGTCTTCGCTGGGTTAAACTTGTATAAGTGAAATGTTATTTATTTTTATAAATATTTACATTGTGCACATTTTCAGGAGGCCCTGGAAGTTATCAATACGATTGCTGTCCAAAATTGTTTTTACTCTCAGGGGAAACCCTTATGAAATTGTCACATTCTGTGTTAATCAGCTTTCTGTCACTGTGATAACGAAACCTGAGACAGTCAACTTAAGAGGAGAAAAGTTTATTTTGACTCATGATTTTTGGAGGTGTCAGTCCATGACCTGTTGGCTCTGTTGGTTTTGACATCATGGTGGAACACATGGTAGAGGAGGCCTGTTCCCCTTCATGGCAGCTGGGAAGCAAATAGGAAGGGGCCAGGGTCCCACCTTCCCTAGAAGGCACATTCCTAGTGACCTACTTCCTTCACTAGGGCCCACCTGCTGAATGCTCCATCTCTCCCAGGACTGCCAAGCTGAGGACTAAACCATTAACACACGGGGAACATTCCAGATCCAAACTACAGCATGCTTTATCCCCAAAAAGAAATCCACTCTTGTCCTTTGTGGTCTTATTGTTCCTGTGGTAAACGGGCCACATCTCTTGTCTGACAAGGCTGTTCTTCCCTCTGATGCTTGCCTGAGGGCTCTGCTACAGGATACAGCCCAGAATTCACACCTCCAGAAAGGAGAGTTTCAGAACCTTTGCAGAGGTCCACAGCAGCACTGTGAACTCTCTTGCTTAGACAACTTTCAGACTATTATCAGGGACCAAGTCAGGATTCCCAGGGATTTTTTATTTTTTTATTTTTCAGTTCAGCAGTGGAAATCCTTCATGAAGGGAGCATCTAGGGGTAAGACTAAGTGAACCGATAAGGGTAATTTAATTGTGGTTGTTTGTTTGGATATTGTTGTATTATGTGAAAGTGCTGTTCTTTATGATTGCATGAGGAAGCCCTTTCTCCTTTTTCCTGAGCTGTATGTAAGTTGATGTGTAAGAGAATGTAGTTTGTTAAATGAAATAAAACCTTTTTAATGGTATCTGATTCTCACTCATCCCTTAGAATTCAGAAACAGCTATTGTATTAGGATTTGTGACTTTACTTGGCGATATAATTATTTGGATGCAATTCAATAAGCATCTGGCTCTCTTTTTACCAGAACATAATTGGAAGCATCATTTGTGCAACATATCACAGTTGGGAGTGATTTGCACTTAATCAGCTATGAAGAGCTCGCTATTAAAGACCAAATACTGACTTGGAAGTTCGTACTCATGACTATTTACACGTAGATTGAAGACCTACAAAGTTTTCTGAAGAATCCTGGCTTGTATTTGGTTACAGAACCCTGGCCTCGACTACCAGCTTTAAAACCACAGAAAATTGAGGGACCAGAGAGGGTAATTCCCCCCAATTTTTGTGTATTGAAAATGAAATGTGCAGAGAAAGTGTTTTGGACTTGGCTTTCTAATTGAGCACTTAAAAATTATAATCTGGAATCTCTGATAAAAA
>JAJEJO010000852.1:601005-722939 GCA_020662805.1 Glaucomys volans | reverse complement strand
TTTCTGACTCATACGAAAGGGGAGAGTACTAAGTGCTCCTCAATTCCGTGCAGATTTTTACCTTTGATTTTCTCTTTATTGGCCTATTGTACAACTTTTTTAGGAGAAGTTGACTTACAGATTTTTGTCTAGTAGAGTAGCATCTAATTTCTGTCTGGCAAGAAAAGATGATTAAAATTTATGGTTTACTACCATGTCAGGTATTAACCCATTTTATATCTAACCCAGAGTCTTATCCTCAAATTATAATTGCTTATAAATACTAGCTCTTCAAATTATAATCTTAACTCATTTTAATATCTTAGTGGCTTTCTCATTAATTACTGAGCATCTGAAGTCTTTGATACATGCTCATCTTACACTTGGGAGTCATGATTTCCCCTTTTTGATAATTGTACTGTGACAGTCCCAAGCCACTGGGGAGAAATGGTGCCTTTTCTGAGGTGAAGAATCCTAAGCAATACCCATGCTTTCTGGGGACAAGCATGAGGCAGAGAAAGTAAATCAAATACTTTGTTTGGGGAATGTTAATTCAAAACAGAGCTCCGTTTACTCAACAGTGTTTATAGCAGTGTGAAGGACAAGACCCATGGGAGACTGGCAGACTTGACCAAGTCCAGTGGCCAGATTCAGCAGCAGGGAGGGAGAAATGTGTGAAAGGTATGATCGGTAGCAGTTGCAGAAGGTCCTGGAATACAAACAGAAGTACTTGTGCATTGTGGAGGTCATTGCTCCAGACTTTGGAAAAATAACAGGCTAGATGAGTATAACATCTCAGCATATTAGAATTAAGTGGTTGGCAAATCCATTGTGTTCTTGTCTTATAATTGTAGGCTTCTGTCACCAGGGAGACAAAATTAGAAAGTGGTAGAATGAATGATGATGAGCTTTCAAACCAGCTCCTTTATGGTGAATTGATTACAGACCAGGCATATCCAGGGAAGAAAAAGAAATTCTCTGGCTCACTGAAGCAGAGTTCTTTATATTAAGGAAACAGGAAAAAAGGTGTTTGTGCCTCAAGGAGTTGAGAGTAGTAGCAAATATTTTGGGGAAATATTGTTGTATTACAGTTAGACATGAAGGAAAAGAAAAAATGTGGGAGTCCTCACAGAACCCAATGCCAAGTTTAGATGGAAACTCATGTTCAGCATTTCTTTTACTTTTTAAAGAATGAAACCAGGGAAGAAACCCTAAAGGAATCTATGGGAGTACGCCTGCCTTCTCCTTATCAAGGTCCAGGGCTGCCCAGTCACTGCCTTCAAGCTTCAGTCGGGGTCAGTTGCATAACAATCCTGCTGGGCCATAGTTTTGTGCAGAAAACTTTTTTGTTTTTATTCAGTTATTCAACCCTAATTGGAAATGAATGCATGAAAGCCCATGTTGATGAAGTAAATTTAAGAACAAGTGTTCAGGCTGAGGGCAACAGTGGTAGAGGGTTTGCTTAGCATGTGTGAAGCCCTGGGTTCTGTTCCTAGCACTAAAGAAAGAATAATGGAATATACACGTGTGTGTGTGTTCTGAAACTAAATGGTGAAAAACAAGTTCACCTTTAATATACTGCTTAATGTTTTATTTTAATTAAGATAATCTTTCATTTGTGATAAATACTAGGGAAAAAGAGAATACAGAAGTCAAATATGAGGTCAAAGTCAGAAATTCTGTGCAGATCAAATGCATTTCCATGGGACTCAAAGTGAGGGTTGGAGTTGAGACCTGGTGCTGGACTCGCTGAAGGCCTTTGCTGTGGTCAGCGTTTCATTCCTCATCCCAGGCTTTAATCTCTCCCGGCCATTTAGAATTTTAGAACTGTAAAGAACGTTTTACCGTTTCTTGCTGGGAAACCTGGGCTACTATAACATAAGCAAATAAAGACAATAGACTCTTTATCAAGTGTTGACAGTTGGCAGTTTAATTTCAGCATTAAATTTATGGACTACTTAATCCATCTGACTTGCAGCTTTACATGGACTATAATGAAGCAGTTGTTCCTCAGGTGGCCTGACAGCTCACTGAATCCCAGCATGGATGACTCTGCCTTAAAGGTTTTGTTTTTCTGTAGAAATATTGTACCCAGCAGACCACTGTGCCCTTCAAATACCAGAGCAAGTTCATTAGTGTTGTGAGGCCTGTCGTACCTGAGTGAAGCTTTGGAACAGTTGAGAATTCTACCACAAGGCTTAAGGACTAATAACCACAATTTCCTAATGCTAGCTGGTTTGACCAACATCCCTTTAAGTTGGGGCTAACTGGTTCTATAAAATGATCTACATTTTGTTCAGATTCATTTGAATTCCTATTGATTTTTTGCTTTACAAGCCAGAAATTCTAGTAGGAAAGTATATTTTTCTGGACGCTGATCATTAATTTGGGGATCTACTTCCAAGTACAAATGCAACATAGTATCATGAGCCCAATGAATCAATATTATGTTTTCGGTTTACAAAAGGGAGCAAATGGACAAAGTGGCCTTTTAAAGTGGTGGCAGAATTAAGGCCATTTACTATGAAGGAGACCAGGAATATTACAAGTAGCGTTCATTCAGACCTTTGCCTCTGAGTGTGAATCCTGTTTAAAGGAGTCAAGACAGAATCAGTTACAGACATAGAAATATCTTAAATTTCAGATACATGTTTTCCTCTGGATAGAAATCACATTTGGGAACAGGATTTTCGATAATGATCACCTCTCCTACATCCAGTACATATTATATCGGCAATGATTGAGGCTGCTTGTAATCAGGCTGAGCGAGGAGATGTTCAGATTTGGGATTGTTGTAAAAGAACTTTAATTACTGAGTTCTATTAGCAGTTTGGGCAGCCTGGGAAATCAGAGTAAAAGGTCTTAGCCTTTCTAAAGATCTGTGCAGTATTAGTAGGAAGAAAGTCTGTTAGTTTGGCTGGACCTCATAAAGCTTAGGAAAGAATTTATAGTCGCTAGGTAGGTAAACAGGCCTTTCACATACCAGTTAATCATTTTACCTAGCCAGTAATATTTTGGCTTTTTTCACACTATCACCACATGACCACAGTGTGTACTCCGAGAGGAAGACATGAGTTTGACTTGAAATGCATGGACCTTGTATTTTAGCAAACACTGTCACTGTGAGCTTGTGCAGATCACTGTGGTTGATGCTTGTGACGAGTCTGTCACAACCCTGGCCAGGCAGGAATTTCCACCACAGCAAGGTAGTTTATCCAGCTGGATAAATTTCCTGGGGAGAATAGAAGCAAGTGTCTTATTATGATTTATATACTTCAAATTTAATTTAATTTTAATTTCATATCATTTTCTTTGTCATGCTATTCAACCATACTTTTAAAAAGTAATAATTGTTACAGATTTCTTATATGACAAAATTCAGAATTAATTCTAACATTGTTTAAAGCACATGTCCCAAATTAGATATGGCTTATATAAAAATAGATCATTTTTAAGAGAGTTAATTACTTTCTGTATCAGAAACTGTTATTACAACATTTTAATGCCTGCCTGCTGCATTTCATGCTTCAGGCTCCCAGACTTTAATGAAGGATTTTGAAATGTTGACTAAAATGAAACTATTGCAATATTTTGGTCTACTGAAATTTTTATCAAGTAATTAACATTAAATATAAAGCATCACTCCTTTAAATATCTTCATTTAAAGGAATGAATTGAATGTTCTGCAATAGATTCTATTAAAAATATGAATGTTCTTTGTAATGAAAACAAAAACGTATAAGAAGAGTAACAAAATCTCTGGGGCAAACATGCTACAGTTAATAACAAGTCGCAGCTGTAAAACCTGTGTAGTGATTTGCAGGTAATTAGCAAAAGGGCAAACAGACCATATGGTCAAGCATTGTGTATTAGTTATTTTTCCACATACACAAAAATGTATGTACTCAGTGCTAAAATTTTGATTTATTCTATACTCTATACTCGACTAAAACATAATTTGTAAATATGTCAACACTGTGAGGTTGCTTTAGGTCAGGTTTTAATCTAGAAATGAAAGACAAAGCAAACGTGTTTTCTTGTATCTGAATCAGGACTGTAGAAAACTCCTGAAATGTCAGATTATTCTTTTTCTTTTAATTGTGGATCATTTTCCAGATTAATGCTGAAACAATTAGTTTTAAAGTATTCATTTGATAGTGTTTCCCAGCATGGAGATTTTACATAGCAAGATAATATTAGACATTATTTTGGTACAAATGCCTGTTAGGAATGCCTTCACTGACTTATAATTAAGCATTGGAAGAGATATATGTAAGTAACATCGGTCTGAATTATACACCATTTCTTTTGCAAGATCAAAAGCCATGGTTTATTAAAGCATCCATTAGACATTGTATATAAGTGGTTAAGCCTGTGTTTGAAAAAGTTTTTTGAATTGTGCTTAAAAATGCAATAATTCCAGGTTAACTTTTTGTCATTATAAAACAATTACTACATACCGTGAATATTTATTTCTTGTCTTATCTACCAGGAATCACTTCTGATTCAGTGAAAGAGCTTCCCTGCCCCATTTCCACAGCCTGACTGCTAATGCTATGGGCACAGGTGACCTTGCCTACTATTCCACAGAAAGATCATCACTTCCAAGACATTCCAGCTTCAATAAACCGCTACTCTATCATCTCCTGATGGTGGATTAGGGATAACCACACCCAGCCATAAATAATACCTGACTGGTTAAGGAAATACCTGTGAAAGTGTGCACCAAACACCTGGCACATACCATGTGCTCCAAAAAGGGGGGTCACCTTCCTTTATCCGCAAGGTCTTTGCCTTGCAGTTACAGCTTCTCTGAGTTCTTAAATGGCCCATCTGCAGTCTGTGCAATCATACTGAAGATCCCTCTCTTAAGTTTTAGCTCTGCCTTGGTCCTTATTTCCTACGTGTCTTCATCATTAAAACTTTGAAAAGCCATGGTCTTTGCCTTCTGCCTGAACTCCTGCTCATTCCTGGCTCCCGATCCCACCAAGCTCTGAGAGCCCCTCTGTTATCCCTTGCTGCCATATCTGAGGGTCTCTGTGGTCCTCAGGCATCCCCTGTGTTGGCCACTGTCATATTTCTTCTTTCTGGAGCTATCTCCTTGACTTTTAGAGTATCATTCTTTCCTGAACAGTCTCATCTCTGATTTTGTCTTCTCAGGTGTCTTGATTTCCTCTGTAAAAAAAAAAAAAAAAAATTAAATGGGATATCTTATAAGGTGGTCTGGGACTCTTGAGCTGATTCAACTGCCACCTGTCCTCTGATGACTGATGTCTCTTCTGACCCCTTCCCATCATTTGAAATGCCCACAGGTCATCTGCACTTCCCCTCGGTTGTGTAAGTTAACATACCCAAACAGTTCCATAGTTTTAAATTCTTGGAGATGCTGCAGTTTCTTGTCTTTTTGCCTGTTTAGCATATCATGCCAGTGGGGCAGAGGTAATTCTCGTTGATCTATCTGTTCGTCTCCATTTACTCTGCCTAACTACCCTGTTTCTCCCCTCCACTTTTCCCATCTCAGACACTACTGTTGCATGTTAATTAACCTCTGGGTCACCAGTCTCTCTCATGTCCAACTCCATTTACAGAGAAGGAAATTGATCCTATTACTGCCCTGTTTGAGAGCCACCAATCCCTTACTACCTAGAAAATACATTCCAAAACACTTAGCAAGTTGTATAAAACTTTTCACAATCTTGGGACTTCATTTCTATCCCAAATCATTTTCTATGATAAACTTTTAGTTGATAGTCAATATTTGTTGAATAAACAATCTCTTAAAACTTAACACCAATTTGTTGAGTACCCTGTATTCTGTATACAAAAGTCACAAACTGCTGATATGCTTCTGTTCTCACCTTTGTGCTATTGTGTGTGCGAGACTCTGTAAGGAAGGTCTGTCTTCATCTGATGAACGTCTCTGCATCCTTTCCACCACCGCTCACACACGACTCCACCTGGGAACCGTGCACCATCTTCAGGCATAATTGGTCTCTCCCTCTTCAAAGTTCAGTTTGAGATGATGGGAGCCTGCATTTGTGTGTCAGTCTCCACAACTGCCCTGGGCGCTCCCTGGGCACACACTTCACCTTGTTTATCCCCAAATCAAATCCCCATGAGGATACAGCACATTTAAAATACTAGTAATCATCAGGTGTTTGAAGGTTTTTAAACTTGTTCCAAATTCGGTCAGTTACTTTCAATTTTCCTTTTTAAAATGGATATAAAATACAGTGCACTTAAAGACTTGTGGAGGGACTGTATTTTAATCATCTAATGCTCAGTTAATTTTTGGAAAATCTATAAAGTGTTTTATTTCATTCACTGTGAAATAAGAATAGTAATTTAAAAACAAAGTTCTTTTTGATTAGTTTGAGAATTATTCTCCAGTGCACAGTGTCTTCTTTTGAGAGTAAAAGCTTTTAGAAGCAAAACTATCATGCTGTTCCTTGAGAGTTCTTGCCTTTTACAAATCCAGCGTGGTCTATCTCCATCTTTCACATGGTAGCAGTGCAGAAGTACATTCAAACTTAATTTTGTTTAAAGCTTTACATTCATTTTGACATTTTTAAAAACATGAATTTTGTAAATTCCTTAGCCTGTAAAAACCAGTTTAACCCATAACATACCAGAAAGATCTCAATCAATGATTACACTAAACCCACTTACCATTTTGTGGGGAGGTAAAAAGGTTCTGCATTCTCCCATTGACTGCAAGTAACACACATTTTCTTTGGCAGCATAAGAGTGGGGTTTTTCCTAGCCCCTACCCAGTTGTAAATAAGTCACTAATTAGTCAAGATATGCCAATCTGGTGGGTCTAGTTCTGCCTGAACTATGAGGTACTTTATCTGTTACAGAAAACAGGCTCAAGTTTTTTATGTAAGTTGTTACTAATGAAGTGACTGGAATAAAGTTCCAGTGCATTGCCCTTTCTCTCTATTCCATCTGTAAGAGGAAATTGTCATTCACATTCTTTGTGGGGAAATAGAAATTATTTTTTAGGAAGTTACCATGAGATATGTAGTAATTATCAAATTTTTACAATGGATAAGATTCATGTAAGTCATTGCAAGCATTTCTATATATGTATGTCTGTATACATTTATATATGTGTAATATATCTACATATTATGCACACACATGTGCAAATGGTGGTAAAGAACCGTGGAGATAAAGGAGGTACAGAGTACATAAGATAAGGATCAAGAGATGGTCAAGCCTTACTAAGAAAGTGACACTCAAGTAAAGAGGGCAGAGATACTTTTCTTCTCACCTTAGATTTCTGGAGAGAGAGAGATGAATCCTGGTGGTCAGGCTGCCATGTTAAGGCTAGCCAAATTCCAGCTCGGGATCACCCATACCAAGTTAAGTGAAAACCACTGAATGATAGGTATATTTGGAAATAAGAACTGAGTTGTAAACCTACACGAAATGCTTCTGGTGCCTGGCATGAGGTCTTCACTTTGTCATTCTTGATCCAGCTCTAACCCGCTAGGTCAGTCGGACAGTCTAAGCTACTCTGTGAGAATTGATCCTGTGGCTTCATCGATGCTGATTCATTCCTCACTCTCCTTCCCTGCTTCTTGTGGACTGGTGGTGGCATGCTCATGTGTCCACACTCCAGGACAGGCTGGTTGAGCTGGTCCTGTCTGATCATGTCCGCCTCGTGGCAGAGGGGAGATGGGTAGTGGTGATCTCTTCTCGTTGACAAAACAGATTGTTTAAGCCTTGCCTGAGTGAAGAGGGAAGGGCCTGGCAGGAAGACATAGCAAATGCTCTGAGCACTGATTGTATTTTCCATGCTTAGCTCTTTATTTTCATTTCCCTTCAAAGTCCAATATACACAATTTTCACTTCATTTACACAAATGTCCTGTCGTTGCCATATCCACGATGCACTCTCTTCTCTAAAGTCTGTCTGCATTTCGCTGCCACTTGTGGGTTAGCTGTCTTCCTCCTCTGGGTCATTTGAACCCCACCAATCTTATAAGATATAGCTATACAGCACTCCTCCTTTTCCTGTCAGTGGCCTCAGCGTGGCTCCTCTGTGACCTTGTGTGAGCTCGGGGGTCAGGAGCCCTGCATTATTCTTCCCTTGCAGCATTCAGAGGCCTGGCTGGGTCTAAACTACATAGCAGTGGTAAACAAAGAGTTAATGGAATACTCTTTTAATAATATTTATGAAAATCATGTCTATACCAATAATGTTAAAATATGAGTCACAGGGTTTGTTTCCCTTTCCTGTAGTAGAAGAGTGAACTTTGTCCCTCTGAGGAAAAGGACAGCTTTTCTGTTTGAGGATCATGAAGTGCAGTCCCAAAGCTTTTCTGCCCCCAACTCCAACCTCTTGGGCAAAACATCTGCACTTCAGTTCTTTGATATATGTATATGCCAAATATATAAGTTCCTATAAGGTTTTGTTTGAAAATCAAATTATTCTGTTGAAATTAAAGAAAAGAAATTTGTTGTCAATGGACCTTTATTTTATTTATCTATCTATATGCGGTGCTGAGAATCAAACCCCGTGCCTCACACCTGTTAGGCAAGCATTCTACCCCAGCCCATCTGCTGAAGTTTTTAAAATTACTTTTAAAATGGAAATAGAGCCTTACTGGAGTGTGGTTTATTTAGGATGGAGTGCTTTTGATTGCAATAACCTGTTGGAGACCAGCTTGAGGTTTCAGTACGTGAAAGCCAGGCAGGCAGGGGGTGGGGGTGCTTTCCCATCAGCCTGCTCTCTGAGGTGGGGCTCCTGCTCTGCCAGTCCCTGGCCTCCAGGAACTCCTCTTGGGAAATGATTTCTCCATGTTGCCACTGAAAAACAACCTTATTTTATCTGCTTTTCTTTCAAGCCTATGCTGCTTTTGTAAGTTTGGAAACATAAAAAAGAAATATTGTTAATGTCAGAAAGCTTAAATGAACTTTAAATTCTAGAGTGTTTAGTGTAGCAGTGTTTGCAAATAATAACAACATTCATCTCTGTGATTGCTGATTTTAGAAATCCTTTGGAAAATGTCATGTGTATATGAATACACACACACATTCTTTTGGAATTAAGAGAAAAGTCAGTTTTTTCTTGTAAAATCTCTGTATTAAAAACCTTAACTATATTTAAAAGTAAAAAATTCCCCAATCATTTGCAAAATGTTTTCTCTCAAAAATGAATTCACTGAATTGTGTTTTCAGCTTCAGACATTTATGGCCTGAAGAAGCTAACAAGAACCAAAAGCAAAAGGTCAAGGGTGAAGGTAATTCCTGCGCTCCTGCTTAGGTCAGCAGACTCAGCACGCTAGCCTGCTTTGCTTTTCTCATATGGCAATGTTAAGATAACAGAGAAGTTTTTGTTTTTGTTTTTGTTTTTGTTTTTTCATGGTGAAATCTTATATTGAATATTTGGGGGGAAAGTGGAAAAGGTGTGCCGGAGTGGAATTCATAAAGCATTTCACACATGAAATAATTCACCTGTCTTATTTTGCAATCAAGGGGGGTGGTCACCAGCTTTCCTGACTGCTTTTCTGCTTGTGAAGCCCACAGAAGTTCCTGACAGTTGACAGTTCTTTCATTCCAGGAAGAAGCCTTTTGGGATAAGGTATTACAAAGCGTAGATGAAACAATATGAGCTATCAACGTGAATTGACATCATTTTTCATTTAGAAAAATATCTAGGAGCATGAGATCCAAGAATTGTCAGGTATTTAAAGGAAAACTATACTTAGATGCACAAAGAGAATAACTGAAACCAGATGATTTAAGTATAATTCAGGGAACACTGGAGAATTTAAAAGATGTCTAATTGGTACCCTTAGCAGAATTTGAAAAGATATAATAGCTATAAAAGACTATCTTGAAAAGGAACAATCAGAACAAGAAATTTCCGGGAAATTAAAAGTATGATTGCCAAAGTAAAAATTTATTAAACCATCTGATAGACAGAAGGGGCATTGTTGAAGCTAAGCTGGTTTTTATCTTCAAATTGAATTGAAGATTAATTCCCAACACTTAAAACAGAAAGACAAAAGGTGGAAAATAAAACAGTTAAGGGCACGGGTGAATGGAGGCAGAGAATTCAACATCTCACTAATACAGAAGCAGAAATGCAGGTAATGACAGAATACTTGTATGAGCTAAAGAGATATTCTCTTATTAACCTGTGTTGTGTAACACAGGACTGCTCAACTTAGTGGCTTAAAACAACCACCATTTTTTAGCTTCTTTGTGCTGTTGCTGGTTGGTTTTTCTGGCTGTTTTCACCTGAACCAACTTATGTGACCAGTGAGTGGAAGATGACAAGGGACTGGCTGACAGAGGACTGGGTACCAGCTCACAGGACATTGGCTGGGCAGGTGGGAGTAACTGAGCCATGTGTCTCCCGTGGTCCTGCTGAATTAGCTTGCTCTCTTGGTAGCAGATCTCTAATAGGAGCAAGAGTGCAGTTTCTGGTACATGGATTTTTTTAAAGTCTCTGCTTACTTATCTCTGTTACTATCCCAGGGGCCAAAGCAAATAAACTGACCAAACCCAAAGAACTCCTCATTGACTCTATCAAAGATGTATACAGACTGGATCCATTATTGCCCTCAATCTATCTGGTTTCAATCATCAGACTAAAAAGTCTTCCCAACAGGATAAATGATGAACCAAAATATGCATATCATGATGAGTTTTCAAAATTCTAAACATAAAAAAATTAGCTACAGCTCAATTCACAATAGCTAAGTTATGGAACCAACCTAAGTGCCCTTCAACAGATGAATGGATAAAGAAAATGTGATACATATACTCAATGGAATATTACTGAGCCATAGTGTTGAAATTATGGTATTTTTTGGTAAATGGATGGAACTGGAGATTATCATGCTAGGTGAAATAAGCCAATCCCAAAAAACCAAAGGCCACATGTTCTCTCTGATATGTGGATGCTAACACACAATAAGGGATTGGGGAGGGAAGAATAGAAGTTCATTGGATTGGACAAATGGGAGTGAAGGGAAGTGAGGGGGCATGGGAATGGGGAAGTAGGATGAATCAGACATCACTCCATTGAAACTCCCCATCATTTACAACCACAAGAATGGGAAGTTATACTCCATATATGTCAAAACACATCCTACTGTCATGTATGACTAAAAAAAACAAATAAAAAATTTTTTATTTCTTAAAGTTATGCATATTAATAAGGTACCATGTAATGCTCCAGCACATATATACTTCGTTATGTTTTAATCGAGTTAAATGCATCCATCTCCTACGAATGAAAAGAAAAAGGAAAAAAAGTAGGTGTAATCTTCCAATGAGAGCAAAATTTATTTTTTAATGAAGGAATGAAAATCAGGCAAATATCAGATTTTCCAGCTGGATCCTAGAAGACAGATCCTAGAGGATATCAAAGAAGTACCTTCAGAGATGATCTTTGAGAAAATTAATTTAAGTACAGAATTCTATAATGAACTTTTAATCACACCGAAGAGGAACACAAAGATTGATAAAGAATATCTCTATGAAAATTTAGTAAGTGATGATTCAAAAAATTCAAAATAATAATGTGAAATACAGGGAAAGTAGCTAAGTGCAATCTAGAAGTAACTTTGAAAACTTAAAGGAAATTAAAAGGTAATCCACAGAAGTCTGAAACTTTAAAAATTCTCCTTAATGCAGCAAAACTATAGTATTGGATAAAAATTCTGTCCCTAAGGGTCTAATTATACTACATGATTCTGCAATGAACAATATTCAATAGTCAGAATACTAGAAATGTTGCTTACTTTGGGTTTAATTTTTAGAATCAAATTGTGCACAAAGCATTGGAGACTGAATTATCTTCTGGATGTTGGAAAAAACAGTGCAACTAATGATAACACGAAATGGCGGGACATGAGGAAAAGGGAAGCATCAGTTTCTCATTTTGGGTAAAGCAGGGTTTAATTCAAGGTTGCTGCATGAACAAAGAGCTTAGGTATATGCCTCTTAAAGTTATGAATCATAACCAGTGGAAGAGCTAAAGTAAAATTTAAAATGCCAAGGTCAGGAGGTGGAGTAGGAGAGAAGGAAGGAGGGGCGTAAGTGCACTCCAGTCTCTGTTGTCCGTGGAGACGAGTGGAGGGCACTGAGCAAAGCAGATAGATCCAGAAGTAGGGCTCCTCCACCCAGCAGGTGAAGGTATAGGGAGATCTTGTACATAAAGCACCTTTATAAATACCACATTTGTGTTATTAAAGCACCCTTGTTAATTAGTGATTATTAAGTAAACTGTGCATGTACAGAACGGGAAGTACACATTGATCAGAATGAATGAGGACCATATGAAGGATGCCCACAAGGCATTCCTTAGTGAAAATGGAAGCAGTGGATAGAAGGACCATTTATTTTAAGTACATTTTGTCCTGCTAGTTGCCTGTCTGTATTGTGTATATGCTTATATGGGTAAAAAAAAGTCAAAAGGACAGATACCACCCCTTCTATGTTGTTACTCCTTGTGCATCTGCTATATGTATGTAAGTGAAAGACCCTAAGGACCTGGATACCTGACTTGGTCAGATTTGTCATTCATCCATCCATTCATGTATCCACTGCTGGTGGCACTAACACATGTGTTATTCATAATCTTAATTTTTTAATATTAAATGTTAGTTCACTTTTAAGTTAAACTAAGTTCAGGGATTCACTTTCAAGTATCTTCACCACTTTAAATGGTTAATTCTAAAACCTTACTTTCCTGGCCCTCTTTACATATTTTCCATGCATTCCAGAGATCCTCATGTGACTGTTCAGGACTTAAAGTAACCTATGCATTTCTTCTCTTTATGCCATCTGTGTTCTAAAAGAAGTCTGCTCTCACCTGTACGGAACCTGGCCCTTGGCTTGTAGTGTTCCCTTAAGCTACATTGAAGACTTCTATGGGGCTGGAGTTGTAGCTCAGTGGTAAAGTGCTTGGGTAGCATGTGGGTTCGATTCTCAGCACCACATATAAATCAGTCAATCAATCAACCAATAGATAAGTAAATAAATAAATAAATAAATAGATAGATAAATAAATAAATAAAGGTCTATCAACAACTAAAAACTATTAAAAAAAAAAAAAAGACTTTGGTGCTGGCCACCATTATCTTCTTCACAGCAAATTTTAAATTTGTCCCTGTAAGAGTCGCAGAGTGCAGCAGTCAACCAAGGGAAAGAGTAGAGGTGAAGTATGAAATCAAGGCACAGTATTATGGTTCAGGGAACGAATACATTAATGTGATCCTGTAATATGTATAATCGGAAAATGAGAAAGTGCACTCCGTTTATATATGACCTACCAAAATGTATAAATGCATTCCACTGTCATGTACAACAAATTAGAACAAAAAAAAATTACAAAAAGAGAGTTCAGCAAACATGCTGTTATAAATCACATAGATATGGGCAGGGAACCGAAAAGGAGTCGGGTTCTATTTTAGCTTTGTTTTGAATGAGTCTGACCTGGTAAAAATCGAGTCTGCCCTCTGACCTGCAGAATGAGAGTTGCTTAGGGTTCGTGTTTGAGGCTTTTTCAGTGGTGCCTCACAGTAGGAAACACCTCCCCTACCACGGTCCCTTGCCTATGTGTGTTTACCTTATTTTGCCTGCAGTGTTGTTCCGGGAGTCTAAAAGAATGTCGCCTTCATTTTGAAGTTTGTTTTATAAAAATGTTACGGACATTTATGCAGCAGTAAATCAAGCCTTATTGGTGAAGTGCAATCTCAATGCATTGTGTGTTTCAGCGTCCCTGTGCAGAGAATCCTGCGATTTTTAAGACCTTGGGGTGATCTGGCTGTTTTTCTAGTAGCTTTCTAATGCCTACAAAGGAATATGGCTTTCTTACTTCAAATGAATTTTGGACACAATGTATTGCTGGAGTATGGCTTTTCTCCCCACATGTAATATCCCCAAAGCCTAAAACAAGATGTTTATCTTTTTGATAGACAAGCAATTAACTTTTGGGGGGAATTTAAAGGCAGTAAAGCACATCTGTTAGGACATTGGAAATAAATAGAAATTTCTGACAGGCAACATTATAGCCTTGCATTCGTTATGCTATAGCTAAGGCTCTGTCAGCATTTTTATTATAAACCTAAGGGATTATCAGTAGGCAGTAAAACTCTTTTTGTACTGAGGCTTATTTAGATTCGGAGCTTACTCACGAAGAACCTTTGCTTTTCTGAACACAGGAAAGTAGATTTGTTTCTGCTTAAGTCTCTAAGGGAGAAGTGCGCCTGGGTTTCCCATGAATGTAGAAAATATTTAATTATTGGAGACTGACTCAATGATTGTTGAAGTATATTATTTACTATAAAAACAATTAAGGAACTGATTGGCAGCATAGTTACTGAGGGGTGCTTAAAACACTGCTTTTTTCTTCAGAGTCAGACAGCAGCAGGGCTGTTGGCAGTTGTCAGATAACTCGCCATCGTTCAGGCATTGGTGAGCCTGGACACACGTTTCAAAGATCTCCGTCAGGTAGTGAGTTTGGACTGCCTGGTGATTTCCCATCATTCCTATCCTGAAACATTCTCCAGTTTAAAAAATGACTTCAGGTTCATGAAGACATTAAAAGACAATTGTTTAACATTAAGAACATGGGTTTAAACCCTGGGTCTGTTACATATCAGCCATGTCCTGGAAAAATGCCTTCAAGTCTCCGTGTCTCAGATTCCTAGTGAAGAATAGTACTGAAAACAACCTCCCGTGTCATTATACTGGTCTGAGGTTTAAATGCATTAATACACAGAAGGTTCTCGGGACAAAGCCTGGATATAATTTTAGGTAGTATTGTTACTTTTGGTAGTGCTATTACTTATCTGTTGTTATGGTTTTATATTCATAGGACCATAAAAATCATTTTAAGTAAAAAAATCATACTAAGTGAAATAAACCAGGCACAAAAAGACAAATACTGCATACATCTCACTTATATATAGAGTCTAAGAAAGCCTAACCCAGAGAAGCAGAGCGAGGAATGGCGGCATCCAGAGGCTGGAGAGCAGGAAGACAGGGAGATGTGGGTCAAAGGGTGCAGATTTCCAGCTGGATGGAGGAATGTCAGGGAGATCTGCTGCAGTGCAGGTTGACATACTTAGTAATCATGGATTGTGCACATCAACATTGCTAAAAGCTTGGGTTTTAAACTTTCTCACAATAAGTAGGTGAGGTAATAGATAGGTTTATTAGCCTAATTTACTCTCTCTACAATGTATGCCTATCTCAAAACATCACACAGCACCCTATAATTATATACAGTAATTATTTGTCAATTAAAAATGAAAAATCTAACTTAGAATGCCATTGCATTTTTTAAAGCTAATTTAAAAAATTCATTCAAAGTTTCTAAGGTAGGTCTCTTCTGTATACTATTTTATTATTTATTAATTCAATTATAACCTGATTAATGTAACTTAATAACCTCTAAGAAAAAAAAAATAGCTATTATGGAATAAATTTCCTTTTTCTAAGAGTAAGAATTCTGTCTTCCTGGGAGCTTCATTTAAAAGTCTTTTTCCTGCTGATGTTGCTGACTTTAGAAGTGCATTCCTCTATTATATTGCAAAATATAGCAAAGGAAAAATGCTGTTACATAATGTATATGTCAAGGTATATCAAAATAGTGTTATATTATGTAAGGCTTTCTCCTGCTTCAATTCAGAGGAATAGCAATTTTGTGCAATACAAATAAATTGATTGATAGGAGATAGCAAGAAAAAGCCATACCATTGCTCAGATGCACTTGAGTATATACCGTTTCACCTTTATAATATAAGAAGGCTATGGTTATAGTTTAAAAACTGTAGTGAGTGTATTATGGGGGGAAGGTAGTATAAATATACCAAGTGTCATGGGACAATCCTGTGCTCGTCTCTGAAATGCAGTGTCAGTTTTGTTCTTGTTATAAATAAGGTAAATGGTATGTGATTAGGTGATTGCAGGGATGGCAGCAGGAGTGGGGCCAGGGTTGCGACATTGCCAGGTGTATTTATGCAGCCAGTGCTGTTGGACTGAGCATTGGGAGTCAAGGTGCAGTAGGTGCTAGGGATATGAACATGAATAAAATGAGACAACTGTCTTGTCCTCAATGAGCTTACCATCAGTTGGATAAATAGAGCGGTACTCCACCAGGGCGTGCTGTAGGATAATGCACAGAGCAAGATCTTCAGAAGGTACCTGAGCTAGAGATGGCATCTGCAGGATGTGGGTACCTGGCCCTTAGAAAGAAAGAAGAAAATACTATTTTACTGTCTCAGGAAGGAAGGATGGTGCACATGTTTGGAAGCAATCATATTTATAGGTTTGGCAGCAATAAATGGTGGGTTTGTAGAAGATGGCCACTGGTTTTGAATACACAGAATTTCAGGGCATAAAGTTTTATTTCCATGCCAACAATATTAAGTGATATTTAAATAATCGAACAACTTCTTGTTTTAGATCTGAAGAATGATTGCCTTGATTACATATCAATTTATAACCCTACTTATTTGGATAATAGGTGATCAAGAAGTGCCTTTTAATTGAATGAATCAGTGAAAGAGTATGTGAGTGAATGAGCAGAACTTTTCATTCAGATGCCCATTGGCTAGCAGGGCTCTCTAGTTCATTCCTTGCATTTCTTTTCTTTCTTATCCTGTTTTGTAAACCAGACCTACGCTAGCATATTAACACCTGCTTCCTGGTGGCATCAGGGGAGGTGTTAGTTACTGTCCTTCCCAGAAGACAAGTGCAATTAGACATTGATCATGGGTAACAGGACTCTCACTGGAGGAGAGTTGCTAGGAGACATTTGGCCTGGCTGGGATGGCTGTGTTTTGTACCAGATTCCGTTTGTGATTGTTCCAGTCGCTGCACTTCTTCATGTCTGCCATAGTTAAATCTGTTCTCAGGCCTAGAAATAAATCCATATAATGGAAATTGAATAGGTTTAATTTGGGGTGGTGGCCTGAACTACATGAAAGTATTGAAGCTGAAATCACTGGTGAATGTGCAATGTACCAGTGTTAGATTTATTATATTAAGTGGCACCTAACTTGTCATGGTAGAGAAGCACTAGTAAACATGCTCAAATAAATACAGCTAAACTGACAGCTGATTCATTGAAAGTTGTTACTCTACACTTAGGTTGCAAAATTTTCTAAGATACATTTCTGACAAAGCCCAATGCACTTAGAAACAATAGACTATGTATTTTGTTACTTGATGCACATGCTAATATTTTCAAAAAGTGCACTTTTTGTTTTTAATCATCTCATTAAGACATAATGATCTTCTTCCAGCTGAGGCGCCTAATTGCTGTCATATCCAATAGTCCATTAATTGGTGAGAATACAGTAAGAAGCCACCATGGACGCGTCTTGAGTGTATTCTCATTGCACAGGAAGGGAGTGACACAGAGTCAGCCTTAATTACACCTGTGGAGCATCACGTGCCATCTGTGGAGCTCTTCCCTCTCCTTTGGGTACAAACAAGGTGGCAGCATCCAGAACATCTCTTTGGCTCTTTCTAGGCTGGTTGTCTTTCAGTTCTTTTGAATACCAGGTTGAGATTTCCTCAGTCACAGTTCACAGATAGGAAAAATAGACCTGCAATTACTGCAGATTCTAAACTTGGTATTCGAACTTGTCATTGCCCAGTGGAAACTGCTGCATAATCTCTCATGAGAGTTCTTTGGATTTTGTCAAAACTCCCCTCCGCTATTAAAACAGAGGTCATCCTCAAAAATATTTCTAGGTTTTCAAAGTTTATGCACACATTTGGCAATATCTATTCAATGTGTAATACAAATTTAAAGGCATGCTTTAAATATATTCAGGGTTCTAGAGATTTAAAATTTTTGTGTACACATATGTTGATGTATCTATGCATAAGTTGACATATATAAACTACTTTGCAAGGGCCATTAACATATTTTTAAAGTGATCCAAAAGTGGTTTGCAAAGCAGAAAATGTGGCTCTTGGCCTGATTTTGCACTCAGGGGTTCATGGCATGAGTCAGCACTCAGTCATTGCTTCCTGTTCCTCAGCACCATCCCTCCAGCTGAGATTTCCTGCACACACTTGGAAGTCAGCGCCAGTCCTGGTCAGTCTTCTTTCTGCCTTTTCAAGTGTTTCCACGATTTACTCCTCTCTCTCATTCCTTCACTGCTGCCAGTGTATTGGTCACCATTTAGGTAAGGGGCACTGAGGCAGCTCACCCCACTCTGAGCTTGTCAGACCACGTAGTTCAACATCCTGTGGGATTCAGACGGAGCTCACACATTTGGGGGTGTCAGTCCATGGTCACAGTGCTACTCTAGGAGAAGGCAAAGAAGTGATATTGTTAGAATGTTTTGACATCCATGAATACAATAGCTGTATATTGAAATGCAAAATATACTTTATAAAATACAGAATCAGAATTCTTAAATCATTCTCATTTATTTCACTAGTTCTGCTACCTTCAAACCTGAAGGCTTCATCCTTTCTTGCTTGTTACCTGTGTGTTTTTCAGAGCCTTCCCAGTGATGACGTCTGTTCTTTTAAGATCTTGACTCCCATGGTAGTGACATTTCAATAAGACATGCTAAAGAAAGCATGCTACTTATTTCTCAGATAATGACTATAATCATTATGTGATGTTTTTATTCTTGTTACTTGAGTATTTCTTTAGCCAAATCTTCGTACTTGATAATCTTGCATTTTGATCTAAGGCGTTTTTCCAGCCATCCTTGTGCACAAGGGTGTATCTTCTCAGGAGGGAGGGATTTTATGACGAGCTTATGCCTTTTTTCTTTTTTCCTTGGAGATGTTCTCTTTATGGAAATTTAAAACCTTGAGAATGGTGAAGAAATAGAAGCATTTTTGCAGGATGAGTTATGATCTTCCAGTTCAGGAGAAGCAACAGGAGAGTTCGACAGTCTTGTGGGTACTCTACGGGCACCCCCTGTTAACTGCCACACCTGCGGCTGCCTGGGGCGCGCGTGGCAAAACTGAAACACAACAGGGCGTCTGTCCAGAACTGACAAAAAACCTAGGGTGTCAACAAGATGATGTGAGTCAAACTGAAGGTAGAACAGGATTGAAATTTATCTCTTTGGGTGTTATCGAATTCCCTTAAGTGAGCGAGTGGAGCTCATCCTCTGTTCTCTAACTGAACAGTTTGTGTCCCTTCTCTATAAACACTTATTCAGATATTTGAAGCTGTATGGTCTTGTCGTAACTCAGCATTCTTTTCTGCACATTTAGATAAATGGATCTGTTCACTCATACCACATTTACTCTGCACCCTGCTGTGGACTCAGTGTTGATGAGTCCCTGACTGTGGGGAACTTTGCCAGAGTGCAGCCAGCTGCTCCTCAGCAGGACATACTCCTCACAGGAAAGGGCTTCAACACCATCATGCTCCTGCAGGTTTCCTCTGAATGCCATGGTTGGGGTGTGCTCGAAATGCAGAGCAGCAGCACTGGAGGTGAGCAGGGCAGGCTGTCAGCCCATGTATTCTGGGTGGGGTGCAGCCTCCGCACACCCAAGGTAATCTTTACTCGGGATGGTCACATACTTGATTTCTGTGAAAGCTGTTGTTGGTTAATGCTAAGTCTCCTTGGTTCTCCCATTTGTAAACTTGTTCTTTTTGGAACTCAAGCACAGATTTCTATTAAACTTGAGTTGATAAGATCAACACATTGTACCAAACATCTGAATTTTGTATTCTTATTGTGTCATCCAATATATGAAAGCAATAAGCTAGTTTAATTTATCCATGTCATTGATGTGTATTGAAGAGAAGAGGGCTAGATAAGCCACTGTAGCCAAAGCAGATACCTTCTTAATATTTCTTTCTTTATTAATTCTATATACAGTACTGGTAGTCTTTAAATAATATCTATTTGCCTAAGCAATTTTATAGTTCCTTTGCAAATAGATATTATAAAAAGATTTATTACATAATTTTTCTGGTGAAGCCTATTCTTTACAATACATTTTGATTTATTAAAACTCTATTTCTCAGGGAAATATATCTAAAGATAATTATGATTATAACCTATATTAAATATGTATATGCATTTTCTGCTTACGTGGGATGTATGTGGCATTGTTAAAACTTTAAACTAATTACGCATTTTTCTCTTTGAACCTATGTACGTACGTATCATGATTTATTCAAGATTTAGTGTAAAACCTTGAACAAATGAGCATTCCTATTACAGACATGTGACTGGGACAGCTTTAAATATAACCCTTCTTCTTTTGGAAATAAAAATGCTAAGATAAAATATTGCTAATCTGGATAGCAGTATAATCCATTAGGAAAATTTACTGTGATTTGGCTGTATTGGTTATATCCTTCTTGTAAATTGAGAGAAAGCTTTTTGTAAGGGCATCAAATACCTTAGGAGACTTTTCACTTTGTAAACCCATCTTACTTTGTTGCTATGGTTACTGTTATACCACAAGAAATCCTTCATTTTTGTATAAATTGTTTTATGGCTTAAAGTCACTTGTTAATCTACACTCCATAAACCTGGTAAGGAACCACAGCAGGGTATGTTTGTCTCCCTGTTTGGACTAGTGGTGTCTAGACAGCAGAACGGCACACTCATTACAAATGGATTAGTGAGCACCGTCTCTGGAGTGGGTGGTTTGGATGAAGCCCTGGGTGGCATAGGACTGCAGTGTCTGGGTGGGCCCCTGGGTTTTGGAGGCAGGCTCCTGGGCCCATCCCACCTCTGCCATGGACCAGTTATCTGAGTTTGGTTGATCATGTAACCTCTCCTTGTCACGGAATGGGGACAACAGTGGGACCTAGAGCTCAGAGTTCACACCAGCACTTTGGGAACAGTGCCTGACACCAAGTTTACCCGAGCTGCCTTTGTTGTTGTTGTCATTGTCGTAAGAGGTCTCTTTCTTCCTCTTCTGCGTTCTATCTCAGATGTTTGCAGGGAAATAAGTAAAATGTTAAGAATTTTAAAAAGAACAATATGAAAATATAATTTCAATTACTTTTGTTTCTAATAATATCCATGTAATTATCTAGAAATAGACCTAATTTTGTCAAATCCTTATAGTGTGCTATTTCTACTTCAGTTAATGTTTCTGTATATGTTTTACATAAATGTAGTCATTGTTGCAAGGTAATTAGCTTAGGAATAAAATAAATAACAAAAAAACTAAGAAATTCAAATATTTCCCAAGTTCACTTTGAAGTTTGGCTAAGTCAACTATGGAGGTAAATTCAACAGCATAAGTAAAATCACCTTTTTTTTAACCTTTGAAATGCCACAGATGACTCATCTTCTAATTATAAGTAGTATGAATTTGCTATTAAAGAAGTTCTTTTCTTTTTTCCCCATATTTTATTAGTGCATTATAACTATACATAATGGTGGGATTCATTGTTACATATTCATACATGCACATGAAATAACAATATGATTTGGTCAATATTGTCCCCAGTATTTCCCCTTTCCCTTCCCTCCTCCCTCCTCAGGGCCCTTTTCTCTACTGTACTATGTGGCCAAATAAAACTCCATTGTGTGTGTGTGTGTGTGTGTGTGTGTGTGTGTGTGTGTGTGTCTGTTGATGGAAACCTAGGTTGGTTCCATAGTTAGGCTGTTGTGAGTTGTGCTGCTACAAACATTGGTACACCTGTATCTCTACAGGATGAGAACTTTAATTCTTCAGGCTAAATACCAATGAGTGGGATGGTGGGGCCATTTGGTGGTTCCATGCCTGGTCTTTTGTGAAACCCCCATACTTATTTCCATAGTGGTTGTACCAAGTGACAATTCTGCCAACAGTGTAAGAGTGTTCCTTTTTCTCCATATCTCTCCAGCATCTTTTAATTGTTTGTATCCTTGATGACTTTCATTCTGACTGGTGTGAGATGAGATTTCAGTGTAGTTTTGATGTGCATTTCCTTCCCTAATTGCTAAGGATATTATACACTCTTTCAAGTATTTGTTGGCCATTTGAATTTCTTTTGGAAAGTGTGTTTAGTTCATTTCACTATTAATTGGGTTATTTGATTTTTTGGCATGAAGTTTTTTGAGTTCTTTATATATTCTAGATATAAATCCTCTGTCAGAAGACTAACTAGCAAAGATTTCCTCACATTCTCTAGGTTCTCTCTTCACATTCTTAATTGTTTCCTTTGCTGTGCAGAAGACTTTAACTTTGATGCCATCCCATTTACTAACTCTTGGAATTATTTTTGAGCTGTAGGAGTCTCATTGAAGAAGTGGTACCTGCGCCCGTGCGTTTTTGTGTCGATGCTCTTTTCTTCTGGGAGCTGCATAGTTTGTGGCCTAATTCCTAGGTCTTTGATCTATTTTGAGTTGACTTTTGTGCAGGGTGAGAAAGTTCTAGTCTCATTCTTCTGCATATGGAAAAGGAGTGTTCCATGTGGATTAGGAGCTTTTTAACAAAGGGCTCTCTTCTCTTGGGTGCATGTTTTGGCACCCTTGTGAGGACTCCTTGTGGTCTGTGTCTTCTCTTCTGTCGCCGTGGTTTGTGTGTGTCTTTATGCTAGTGCCATATGCCTTTTTGTTGTTGTTCTTTGTTCTGTTTTACTAGAGTATAATTTGATGCCTCCAGAACTGCTTTTTTTTTTTTTTAGAATTGCTTTGTCTATTCTGGGTCTTTTATTCTTCCAAATGAATTTTAGGACTGCTTTTTTTTTCTAGTCAAAGAAGTTCTTTTCTGTTTGATTTCTGTCTTGTTAAGATACTATTGAATCAAATGTCCAGTTTAATCGCCCTTCCGTGGGAAGTTCTTTAAGTCTCCAGTGATGCAGTCTCAGGAAAGGTCAGGAAGACGTGAATATTAGAAATGTTTGTGATCTGGCAACCAGAAGACTTGGACTAAAGTGCCCTTTCTCCCCTTTCCTAGATGTGTGACTCTGGGAAGGTCAGTGAAACCCCTCTGGGCCTCCACTTTGTTTTCTGTACGTTAAAGGTGTTTGGTGCATTTGTTTTTGCCTTTCTTTAAGCTTTTCCTTTCTCTCTCATGCCTAGAAGTTGGTCCTGTACTCTAAGAGGCGGAGATGGTGGTGCAGACCCGGCCTCTGCTCCCACAAGCTGCCCCTTCTCTCCTGCTGTTAGGATTCCTGTTCTGTTAGAGTGAGGGCCCCCTGTGAGCGGGAGGGCCTTGCTCATCCAACCCCAGGCAGCATGGAGATGCCCTCCACAATGCAGCTGCTGTACCCACCCAGGGTACCTTCTCCATGCCATGAATTTCTCCCTTTGAGCTGAATCCTGGTGCTCCTCTGAGGTTCTGCACCTCTGGGAGCTTCCTCAAGTCATGAACATTTGTGTTCCCTGCGGACTCACAAGGCCAGGAGTTGGAATTTTTCACTTCACTTTCTGCTTCTAGGTTATTAGTTCTTTAACCTTTTGCAAAACACTGTCCTTTGGGCTCATGCCATCCAGCTGTGTCTTCTCCTCTGCCATCTTCCACAGCCCCCCGTTCACAGAAGCACTGACACTGACCTGCCTTCTTCCTGCATACTCTAACCCACCATAATCTTGGCAGATGTTCATGACCACCTTGACCCTCTCACCTTCTCAGGGCTGCCCCTCTGCTCCAGCCCCACAGTCTTGCAGTAACATCTGAAGTGTGTCACCATGTTCACCTCTTCCACCTCCACTTCAAAAATGGAAATATGTTGCCCCTTCAAACCTATAGCTACGACTGGGGAGAGTGTCAAGACCTCCCATCCATTGACTCCCTCTTTTCTCTCAGCATGTCACTTCTCTCCCTTTCTTCTCTCTTCGTTGCTTCCTGGTCCATGGCTTTACTGACACCCTTGTCTCCCTGTGCTCTTTAGTCTTTCATGGTACTCTCTGTAAAAATGTTATCCCTGGATGAACCTGACTGTTTGGTTTCTCAGAATCTCCACCTACGCAACCATGACACCAGAGAAAGACACAGGAGGACAAATGTGTCCTACTCTAATGTTCCAACCCCAGCTTCAGAGGGCTCTCAACATTGTGTCCAGCCTTTTGGTAGACTTCTCTGATTAGATATTCTTAGAGCCATTCAAAAAATATTTTGTACCTCTTCCACCCTCCTTTTCCAGCCTCCGACTTGGCAAATGAACTGTTTGCAGATGAGCTGTCTGCTTTACATAGGAAATGAAAATTGTCATATGGAAACTCTCCCTCCTTCCTATTACCACGCAGATAGCTCCACTAACCCAAGCTTCCTTACCTCCTCAGGCAAGTTTCTCACAGGTACTTTGGATCCCATCAATTCCAGTTTATTAAGAAAACTCAGTAGAGATCATCTTCCCTTTTCTTTCATACTCACCTCTCCCTATCAACGGGACACTTTCCATCTATTTATAAGCAGATTCAAGTTTCTTCCATTTAAAATAAAACAGAACTCATGTATTTTCTTGCTCCCTCTGCAAACTGTCCTCACCTTGTCTCTCTCCCCACTTTGAGAGTAAAACTTCTGGAATGAGTGAAGTTATACTTCCGGTCTCCCTTGTTGTGTGTCTACCCTGTCCTCGTCTGTCTTCTAACTTTATCACTCCACAGCATTAGTCCTTGCTCTTCCCAGCACCATTTCAGCAGTAGGCAACATGACCCTGTTCCTTGCCCTTTGTGATGAGCTGCCCTGCTTCGCTGCCTGTCTTCTTTGCAGGCCATTCTGTGGCTTCTCTCAGTGATGCTGTTCATGTCCATAGTATCAGTAAGTATCTGTAGCCAAAGAACTTACTAATGAGCCTCTGCTCCAGATCCACATGTCTATTTGCCCTTGTGACTTCTCCCCTCAAGTATCCCAAAAGCAGCCAAACCGTGCAGTGCAAAACTAAATTCAGGATCTCCCTTGCTAGCCACCCACTTCCAGCCTGGTCCTTTCTCTTCCAGGGCTTCAGTTGTAATCAGTGGATCCCTGTGGATCCTTGCTGCGGTTCTCCTTCCTCACCTCAATATCAACTCCATCACCAGGTCTGGTCCATTGTACCTTCCAGTCAAGTCCCTGTCTTACCACTGCCATCACTAGTCCAGTCAGCCCTGTTTCCTACTGTCCTTCAGTGAGAGGCAGTGCATGATGAAGTGGTTCATCCCCCAGCTGGCAGATCCACATCTCCCGATTCTCTTCCAAATAGTCTGTTCATTTAGGCTAATTGGTCCTTTTAAATGCGAATCTAATCTTGGATAAGAGGTTCTGCTTCGTAGCCTTGGAATCTAAGATTCATCCTAAATTTTGAAACTGTATGTTTGAATTTAGTATCATTATGGTTATATAAAAATTTCCTTATCGTGCATAATGGTATTTTGCGAGAAACTATACCTAGATAATTGACTAAAATGTGAATGTTTATAAAGTCATTGGTAAGTTTTTGGTCTACCTTTATTTCAGTTCCTTACACTGTCTATACTAGACATTGCAAAATGTTTGTACAAGGCTGTGTGATATGAATGTATCATTTTGAGATTTGTTTTCTCTCTAGCTATTTATTTGCTGTTTGGGTATAATAAATCATCCTTCTAGTACTCTGCATATGTGTATACATAAGTATGTAAATAAATATAAAAATAGAAATATAAATTTCTTGGGGCTGGGGTTGTAGCTCTCAGTGGTAGAGCGTTTGCCTCACATGCGAGAGGCACTGGGTTCCATCCTCAGCACCACATAAATAAATAAATAAAGGTAAAAAAAATTCTTAAAAAAGAAATGTAAATTTCTTGCCCCAAAGAACTCTTTTCTCACACTATTTCTTGAAAGTAACTTCTGCCTATGGCAATTTGTTTTTTTATGAATTATATCAAACATAAAATTATACAATATACATATATAGTTTACTTTAATATCATATATTAATTATACAGTTTAATATGTTAAATTTTTAGATAGGACTTTTTAAATTACTAATAAGGAGAACTGGAGTTTAAAATTAACTTGTTTGAATTATGCCAAGAACTTGACATGCTTGGTTTTCTGGGCCTATGATACCTAGTGGATGCTGATAAAATTCTACTGCTCTTGCATTAGATAGTTAAAATAACACAAGTCAATACAGTTTTGTGTAATTTGAGAAAGTCCCCCTTGAGTTTTGAGGTAAAATAATTAAGAGAGGCGTGGGAAACCAAAAAGCACATCAGAAAGTAGAGAGGAGTAAATGAGCCCCCTGTGTCTGTTCCTACTGAGAGCTGCCATTTAGTCTATGTTTTAGCCTTCATTTTTGGAGCTGGAAAATGTAATTGAAAGAAGTAGTCCCTTCCTGGTCTATTATAAGTATATTAATCTTAAAACGAGAAATTCTGCATCATTTGCAAAAGACTGAAAAGATCACTTTTGGCAAGTGATACATGCTTTATGAATAGAAGTATAGTCAAGTAATTGGGGAGCATAAAATACTAATTTTGAATATATGTTCAGAAAAAAATAGAAATTGACTTCGTGAGTGGCTTGAATGCGAGTGCTGCGTTCTTGCAGAGCAAAGCACCAAGTGGAACGTGGTCTCCGTCAAGAACAGCGCTGCAGAGGGGATGCTTTCCTAACTGTTGCACTTTTTCTGCAGGCTGACAAATAGTGGGGTTTGGAATCAATTTCACCATTGATCTGAAAGATAATCCTTTTTGTGACAATCTTGTCCTGGGGTTTTTACTGTCAGAGGTGAAAATGAATGGCAGAGCGAAGTAAAAGAAGGAGAGGAGGAAGGAGCTGGGTCCCTGGGGAGAAGGCCATTGTCACATGTGAGCTGACACCCAGAGACTTGGTACTAGGGCTGGGGCCAGTGGGGGTTCTGTTTCATTAAGTTCTAGAATGTACAGAGCAATCGTGTTTATTTTTAAATGTGGGAAAATAAGAAAATACACGTTGGATGATACTTTGGCTGTGCAGAGTCTGCAGCGCCTTCCGATCAATATTCCGTACTTCATGCTGGCTTGGCCCTGGAAGGCAGGCTGAGTCGGGGAAGCTACAGGGAAAGCAACGTATTTGACTTGGATGGTTTTTATTCTGTACAGGTTGTGAAACAAATAAGGATTATCACAGGTGCCTCAGAGAGTACCCGGGGGGATTGTGCTGGGTGCATTTAAAACAGTGCTGGGCGATTCTTTTTGAGGTGGAAATTAAGATAGATTTGCCATTTCCTGGCCCAATTTATTAAAGCAGGTCACTGCCCGTGCTTCGCTTCTCTTTTAAAGGAGGACATGCTGCTCTGGCCAGGCAGGGTGAGCAGCTGGTCCTCCAGTTACACTTGCCCCTGTCTGTGCATCAGGGCCGGCATCACAGGGGCAGGGGGCGTGGACCTCCTCTGTGACTGCTGAGAAGTGTGGTGGCCGTGTGTTTGTATCCATCCCACAGTCGGTGGATCAGGACTTCTTTTTGATGCCTCATGAAACACTCCCCTGATATCTCTATCCTCTTAAATCTGAGCCTGTCAGTGGAAGCTGGCGGATTGGATCTCCCTTAAATGGTTTTCTAACAGGTTAATCAGCTTTTGTGGGGTCCCTTTCAGAAATGTGACAACCCTTCCCATCTGTCGATGTCACATGCAGGTGGTTTCCAGTGTGCTCCACTGTCTCACGCAGCCGATGAGTCTTGTACGACTGAGTTAAAGGAAGATATGGGAAATAGCTGTGGGAGTTTTTAAATCTTTTGTGATTTCAGCATTTGATCATTTTTGTCCTGTTCAAAAGGCTTGAAAAACAAGGTATATTAGCTGTTGTTTCTGGCTTCACTTGGGCAGGGGCTGGAAGTTTTCTCTAAGGGCCACATACTACATATTTTCACCTTTGCAGTCCTAAGGTCTCCCTCAGCTCAGCAGCAGACCAGACGTGGGTGCTGGGTTGCAATTCACAAAAACAGGTAGCAGGCTGTAGTTTGCCAAACCCCGACTTGAAGGAGAAGCTGAGGATAAAATGGATGTGCATCCATTCAAGTTCTTCATGTCTGAAGGCTGAAGGTCTCTGGTTTTAGCTGATGTCTTACTATCAACATAAGTAGAAAGTCACAGACCATGATTGCCTAGAGGTTACCTGCCATGCTCAGCTGTATCTCTGCAACCTTAATAGTCCACCATTGAGAAACCTCTCACTCAGCAGTTATTTGCCGACAGGGAAATTGCCCCTGAGTTATCTATAATTCATTCAGAAGAAGCATCTCACTAGCCAAAGGAGCAAATTATTTGTTATGTGTGAAGACTGAGAGTTGACATAACTGCAGTGCGCACTGGGGCTTCAGTGAGAGCTCGCTTGTCAAAATGAGCTATGGAGGAGCACAAGGAGAGTTCGGGAGCTGGGCTAGACCTCTGCAGTCCTGTGGTGGATGTTGCCAGCCGGAGCCCCCAGTGGGGCAATGCAGCAGGGAGCCTGGCTGCACTTCTGTGACCTGTTGCTTCCCACGTCCATGTGACCTCCAAAAGGCCATTCTCTCCTGATCTCCTCTGCTGCTTCTGTCTTAACTTTGGGAAGAGCTTGCCTGGTTTGCTTCTGGTTAAATACTGTTGAGCTGATATTTATTTGCATGTGAAATGTAGGAGAGAGGTGAAGGATGGGTGTTGTTTTGTCACTTTTAGCCCACTCCCACCTCCGCCACGATTGATCTGGGACCAACTTCTCTGACCTGGATAACTGCACTAGCTCCCCAGTGTGTTGCTCCTGCTGCTGCTGCTCTGTCCCACAGTGCTGGGTCCACACTGCAGCGAGCATGGTGATTGCAGAACACCACTGGTCTGTCCCGCTCCTGCCTCAGCTCCTCCATGGCTTCCTGGAGCCTTTGCAGTAAACTGCTAATCCTCTAAGACCTGGAGCAGGACACTGACCATGAGTGTCTCTATGCCTCCCTCTGGCTCGCCTCCATGCCCCTCCTTAAACTGCTCTCCCCTTAACGGCTCAGCTTTCTGTTCATGACATTCCGTTTGCCTCCAGGTCTGCGTTCTCCAGCCCATGCCCCAGCCTGTCTTTCCCACCCTCCTCTCACAGTGTCTCTGCTTTTGGGGAAGTCCTTTGAGACTCAGGTTGCCCCAAAAGTCCTTCCTCCCAGCTTTCTGCCTCCCTGGGACTAGGTTAAGGAGCTCTCTCCTGAGCGTGGGCTCCCATGCACCCTGCATTTCTGCCTGTCCCAGTACTTATCACATGGTGCTGCCATTGCTTGTCCCACTGGCTGCATCTCCCCCACAATTCTGTGAGTACTGAGTGTGGATGTTGTTTCATGTGCTTGCAGTCCTTGCACAAAGTAGATGTTCGAAAAATATTTGTAAGTTATTGTCCAGATAAGAATACACATGATCCAGTGACACATGGATTCCTTAGACCTACTAGACTTTGAAGTTTATGCAAGAAATAATAAAATTCTAAGTAGCTTTGGTGGAATTAGTTCATCTCTGAAAGTCTGATAAATTTAAAATATATATAAAAATCTAGAAGTATCATGTTAAGATTTCAAGTATTCATCCTTTTAAAGTGCTCCTCAAATATGAAAATATTCACATGCAAATATGTAATAGATTTCTAAAAATTTAAGGTCCTGATTATAATTCAGAAATATTTTAAGTGCCTTGTCTATATCTTAAGAAAGAAAGTTGGGGGCAGGTTAGAGGAAAAGGACATATTATTTATCTCTAACCCAGAGATAAAAGCATGTGTCCAGAGAGGAATTTGAGAGAACTGTACATCATCAGTAAGAGGAAGGAATCATCTAATGATCCAACAATGGCTGAACCTCAGAAATCATTATGCTGAGTTAAAAAAGCCTCACCCTAGATTACATACTTTCCAATTTCATATATGTGAATCTCTAGAACAAGCAAAACCCATCTCTGATTATATACATATATATACACATATATATACACACACAGACATATGTATATATACACACACACACATATTTTATTTATATATATCAGAACAGCAGGTGTGGGTAGGGAGACTGACTAGGTGCTTCTGTGTCTGTAGCTGTCAGAACTGAGTGTTATGTCCACAGAGTTGTATAAGAAATGCTCACCGCAATCTCACTCATAATAGCCCCAAATTGGAAACATTCCTTATGTCCTTCAACAGAAGAATGAATTATAGCTTAATCATGTAATAGATTATTCTTAAATAAAATAAACTATTGATTCCTGCACCAATATGGTTGAATTGCAAAGTCTGTGCTGGGTGAAAGAAGCCCAACACTGGTGCCATTTCCGTGAGGTTAGAGCATAGGCCATACTCACTGTTGGTGCTTTATGTAGGGAAAGCAGTTACTCTTGAGAGGCAGGAAGGCCATTATTGAAAAGGGGCCAAGGAAACATGGGGGAGACAGGTGTCTTTCACCTCCGTGTGGATTGGGATTACCTGGGTGCATACATAAGCAAAAAGTCATGAAGTCGAACACTTCGGGTTTATACATTTTACTATATGTGAATTACTCCTCAACTAAAAATAGTTAAAAATTAGTTCTCATTATCTCGCTTGCAATTGTGTCATGTGATTTCTTCAAGAATTACTTCACTGAGTGACACTTTCAGGAACTCTAGGATTTCCAGCCATAGAAACAGTAAAACGTGTGTTTTGGACATCTTTGGGGACTTCCCACGCCTATGCTTGAAGGTAAGGTCGGGCAGGGAGCGGTGGAGAATTCTCCTTCATGCTGGCTGTCCTGACTGACTCTGTGGTCTGAGCGAGTCTGTGGCCCTGGGGGAGGTTCCTGGCTCCTGCTCATCAGGAGTCTGCCATCAGATACCCCAGGCGTCTTCCTTGACAGCTCGGTCCCCAGACGGCTGTGAGTTTGCCTCTGTGAGGAGAATGGCATGGTGGCGGCCTCCGTTGGAATGTTGTTTTCCTGTTTAGGGATACTTGCACCTAAAAGGGTGCCAACTTGAATGCCCATCTGTTTTCTGAAGACATTTTCCTCACCTGGATTCGAGGCAAAGACACAGATTTGCACAGGCCTCTTGTGTGACTGGTGGGACTGTCCTGGTGCCCATGGAGGCCACAGCCCTTTGAGGGCACCCCCTTTCAAGGCCCTGGGTAGCTAGGTCAGGCACTCGCTGTCTGCCCCCTGTTTTTTTAGCCTCCTGGGGATTTCTCTCTCTTTGACTTTAACATTTGAAAAGATGGTTATCATCTTTCAGCCAGCATTTCTGATATTTTATAGCAAGAGGGATTATTTAGTTCATCACGCATCCAGAGATGGAAACTGGAGAAGCACTTCACGGTTTTCAGAATGTGTACTGGCACCTCATAACATGATGTGTCAAACCTGCTACGCTCTTTCAGTGCAGGGAAGGGAACAGTGACAGCCTCACTCTTAAACACACCCTAATTTGTCCTGAGGGCAGGGCCTGGGGCTTGTCTGCCAGCCTGCATGGGAACCACCTAGGAACTGCTGGTTTCAGCCTCATGAGACCCTGCTCACTGTGGGGCTTCTAATTTCATGTTATTTACAGAATTAATAGTTTTGCCTGTCTGCTTATTATTATCATCATCTGTGGAAAATCCCTCTGGAGTGTGAGCACCCCGAACAAGAACTCTTCCTGTCTCACTCCTGCATCCATAGCAGTGAGCTCCTGGCACCTGGTGGGCCCCACTATCATATATAGGGTTAAAGCAATAAAAAACCAATAAAAATCTGGAAACTCAAGATTTTTTCCTTTCATTTAATTAAGAAATTTTAAAAATGCATAATAGACTTTCCCCCCAAGGGCCCATATATTTATTATTTTAAAATGGTAGGTTTCCATGTTAGGATAACAGTAATTGTTAACAAACAGAAAATAGTTAAAATTTAAAATACAAACACTGATGCAGAATTAATCTACTTCCTTGTGCAATAAAAATAGTGATTTTGATCTTACAGGATGTTAGTTAATTCATAATGAAATTAATTAGCATCATATTTCTATTTTAATTCAAATAATAACCCATTTCATGGAAAATTCTGTGAAAAGTGCTTAATGTATTATAAAATATTATACATGGATGAAAAGAGGTATAGAATAACACTAGTAATCAACTAGGAGTGGATTGATTTTATTGTAGATTTTTGTTTGTTTGTTTTTCAGCCTCTGACTTTTTATTTGCTTTCCTTGTGGTGCTGGGGATTGAACCTAGAGTGGGGATTGAACCCAGAGCCTAGTGAATACTGAGCACACTCTCTACCACTCAGCCCCATCCCAACCCCTAATGAGAGTTCTTTTCAGCCTAAGAGAACTTAGTGGAAGTCACCCTGTGGGAGATGGGGCCCACTTTTGGTACCATGGAATTTACTTATGGAGTATCCATCTAGATTGTGCACACTAAAATCATATTTGTTGCAAGTTCAGGTTAGAGCAGCTGAGAATAGAAATCAGAAGTGGAGAGTGCATTTAAGAACACACAAATAGCACATCAGAAAGGTTCACTGGGCCAGAAGTATACCACTGTGTACTTAAGAAAAACTCATAATGTATAGACATATAGTAAGAAATGCCTGCAGAGGTCTAGTCACAGCAGCGTCGGCCTGCAAATCTGTCATCAAGCTTGATTAAGCATTTTACAGAGGAGTTGGCAAAATATGCAAGAATTTGAAACAGTCATGCCATTTTCAATGTTCAGTCTTAATTCCGCATGTTAAAATTTATTCTCAAATAGTAGACAAATTTAAAAGTCTATTTAATGGTACTGGAGAATAAGAGAATAGGATCTTGGCCAGGTTTGGTATAGAAGAAAATGCTCATAAACCATTTTTATTGTTTTCACATATTCTATAATGTATTACAAGGATAGCTTTTGATTAGCTTTTGTCCATTTCATATCCATATAAGGAATCATTTTGTCATTTGTCCTGTTCCATGGAGTTTAAGAGAGAAAACTCCATGTTTTCTCTTGGAGAAAACTCCAAGTTTACATTAACATAAACAATACAGTTACATAAAAAGAAGTATGCCTGAACAGGTGATTTATCTTAGCTATCAGAACCAGCTCACTAACATTTCCTAAATTTAGCTTTTTGGTAACTCTTTGGACTCTGAGCGAACCTGTATTTTTAGAAGTTCACATGTGTCTAGGATCTGGAATTAATCGAATGCTTCTGCAGGAACCTTACCTGTAGCAGGTGGAAGAAGAGGGGTCCTTCCTTGGGTCGTCAGGCCCTTGTGCTGAGAGCCAGGTAGAGGACATTGTCCCCTTAGCACAAGGTGAACCTATGATTTTTCTGTTTTTCTCATTTAAAACCTCTGCTTCACCATGTGATTGTCCTGAGGACACGGCCTACGCAGCTGTAGTTAAGATTAAATGCACACAGAGTTCTCTCAAAGAGTAGGTAGGTGTAACTGTTCTAGTAGTCTCAGATACCTGAATTGGATGATTAATATAATTTGAGGTATATTAATGTATATTTTCTTTTGTGGTAGAAAATTTATTAGACATCAACATTAATATAGATCAGATGGTTTTCTACTTTTGTTTCTACAAAGAACAAGTTATCATGCCAGAGAAGGTCTTTGATCACACTGCTTCAGTGTGTGGGAAGTTATTGCTTTTCCACCTGTTGACCATTCACCTAGGACACTTCATGGAATTATTTGAAATATGATGTTAATTTGCTTCTGACCAAATTATGGTAAACATAGAGTAGGGAATGGCATATTTTCATAATGCACTTTTAAATTTGAAAAATCTGCTTTTTAAATTAAAATTTTCATAATTTTAGTAATTATCTTTCACTGAGCAGACATGACTAAAATAAAAATGAAATAGTTATATTTACCAACTCCTCTTGAAATGTTGGAGATTTACAAAAAGTCTCTGAATGGTTTGTGGAAAACACAAGCAAGAGAAAGAAAGCTTGATAACCAGTTATCTATCTGTGGCTTTGACAGTTGCAGGGGGAGGTGGCAGCTGAGTGGTTTTTGTAACTAGAATACTTAGATTTCCACAAACTATTTAAACATCCTCTAACATGTTGCTCTTTCCCTTGCTTTGTGAGATCTGCAGTCTTGATTTCTTGGTGTCTTGATTACCCCACTATGCTGAGCAGCGTGAGGCAACTAAATTAGGATAATATTCCCCCAAATGTATCTGAGTTTCTGCACCAAATTTGTTAGAAATTATAAAGACATTTTTGAATTAACTTAGAAGTCATATATTGCAGGACTCAATTGTGACATCACTGATAAACATGAGTGAAAGGGTTTACTTATTTTCTTTGCTATGAAAAACACACCTGTGCAAACTTTTTAGTTATTCAAAACACTGACATTTGTAACTCAACTGGAGCCTAAAAAAGAGAGGTCCTGATGATATGTGTTACTAGAACTCTGCTATGGAGATGAGCAATTGTTCAGCTTCAACTCACTCCCTTTCGATCTTTGTAAAATTGATTTTTATTATACTTTTGGATTAGCTCTGAAATTGTTATTTCTATTTAAAAATAATACTTTATAATTATTCAAATATAGTAGCACCAAAGGCACAAGAAACATCACTCCACAGTTGGTAGAGATAAACCCTAGGAAGAGTCAAGAGCATTTGCTGCTAACATTGAAGTTAGGCTTCAGGCACCTATTTGAAAGTGTGCGCAAGGAGAGAAAACAAATTCTAGGAAGGGTACTCAACCACACCACAGGAAGAACAGGGGAAGTATTTCCATATTACAGCCAACAACTGTCAGTCTTGTCCAGCAACATCAGGAAGTATCTCAGGCTTAGGCCCCTGATTTTTAAAAGTTATTTCCTAGTAACCAGTTTGAGGATGTGGAAATTTCATAACTAACAATGAATCTGAATGACATGTTCATTTTATGCATACTGAGTTCCCCCAGGTGCCTAGTTAGTGAACTAGCCAATGTAATTTGGTTACCATGTAAATCATACATGTGTTCTGTTGGAAGACATGTATAGAGTGATCAATAAAAGACTTTGAAGCATAACAAATAATATTCAGTAGGGGAAGTAGACTTCAAAGAAAAAGAGGAAGCCTGTAAAATTCCCAAATGTTAAAAAGGAACTTGTTCACATAGGTTTTAGATGAATAATATTAGGTATCATGTTATTGTGGTATTGAGATTCCACTGGGTATACTTAAAAGACTGTAACAATTTTTTTTAGATTTTTCAGACTTTCCAGTGCATAAAAACTACATTTTTGTAATTTTTTGTAACCAAGGTAAAAAATCATTGATGTCTCTTTCAAATATGCAAAAGGCATGCAATTTTTAAAGAGTTCTTTAAAGAATTTGAGCAAAAAAGGTTGGAGACTACTGTTCCAAATGAGTGTTTCAATGATTTGATTAAATTTGTTCTATTATAGGATGAATATGTAGCAATAAAATTAGTGAAATTAGCATTAACCTTTTCCAATATCTACCCAAACTTCCCTTTTCCATTTCTGTTCTACAGGCTGCCCTTGTCCCTGCTGCCCACAGCTCTGTTTCCGCTCTAGCTCTCCTTTGGGCGTGACTGCCCTTGAGGTTGAGCCAGTCTTCTCTCCAACCTGCAGGATTCCCGGTGTGCAAGGAGCCTCATCAAATAGTCATGTGTCTAGACCCCAGTAAACAACTGAAAGGCAGAGGCGTGGTTCCTAAACACAGTAGGCACCCTTGTTTGCTGAACTCAATAGAACTGGCTATGGGGTTTTGTTAAGAAACTTACTGTGGATGGCATCATAGTGTCACATGAGGAACCTATAAAGTTTGTAAGTTGGATTACCTCTAGGTTATTTCCCAGATGTGGAACATTCTACCAAGTGCTGCTCAGCCCTTTTTTTTTTTTTTTTGGAAAGCATGAAGTTGACATGCCAAGCAATGGTGTATGATCTGTTTATTTCACCTATCACTGATCTGTGAACTTAAAATTTTGCTTTTCTTTTGGATACAACCCGTGGTTCTCCAAAGACAAGCCTTTGCTCTGACAGTTTGCTGCTCTCTTGTCTCTGGCCTTTGGGACTTCACCTCTGTGTTCCTGCACTGTTCTCTTGTCCTCCATGATATGGTTACCTAACTGCTTGCCACATTCAGACACTTGAAGAGTTAGGGATTTAGTGATGTGGTCTCCAGCAGGGCTGCTCCCTCCCTTGCTCCTTGTCTTGGTCCCTCTGAGGATCCTTCTTCAAGTGGCCCTGTCTTGCATATCTCTGATCTTTCAGAAGATTTAAAGGCGATGTCCTGAGGTTTTTGTAATGCTGATGGCGACTGACTTCCAAATACCTTTAACACACATTCTGAGACTGTGTTACATTTCTTCCTCTTAGGGCTCCTCTAATGCACACAGTAATTTTCTTCTTATAATAATAAAGTATAATTATTAAATGAATATTGAAGTTTTCTCTTTTCATGTCCTTCTGGTTTGGGTATAAGGTGTCCCCTGAAAGCTCATGTGTGAGCATGTGCAGAAATATTCAAAGGAAAATGATCAGATCATGATGAGAATTATAACCTCATCAGTGCCTTGGTCTACTTGATAGATGAATAATTTGAATGGACTAGTGATTGGTAACAGTAGGCAGGTGCAGCATGACTGGGGGTGTGCCCTGGGGATTGTACTGTCCCTGGCTACCTGCACTCTAGCTCTCTTTTTCCTGGCTGTCATGAACTGAGCACCTTCTGCCATCATACCCTTCACAACCACACGCTGCCTCACCTCAGGCCCAGAGCTATGGAGTCAGCCAACCATGGACTGAACCTCTGAAATCATAAGCCAAAATAAACTTTTTCCTCTAAGTTGTTCTGGTTAGGTCTTTGGTCCCGTGATGAAAACCTAACTAACACATTCTCTTTTAATGCTTCTGAATCTTTTGTCCAAGTTTGCATAAAGCTGTGTATTATTCTGGACAGAATCAAAATACTTGGATGGCTTCACATTTCCATCAAATAACCATCTGCCTAGTTTGCCTGATCACCAAGACAGAAAGTCATTATACCTGTTTGGTGATCTCTGTTTCATTCCTCATGGATTCTGGAGCTCTGGTCTCTGGCAGGATGATGAGTAAACAGAAAAATGATGAGCAGTCCTTCGATGATACCTCTATTGGGCCAAACTAATTATCGACATATTACCAACTGTAAAAACCACATAGAAACAAAATCATGGACACTGACCCGAATACTCGTTGGAGTGCAGAGTCTGAGGTAGCTGCTGGAAGATGTATTGCTGAAACTACTATTCACAACGTGTGTTTAATGAACACTTGGGACAAATATGTCCAATGAGAATAATAATAATAGCCACCTATTACACAGAGTTGTGCTGAGAACTAAGTTGGATCCTAGTTGTGAAAACACTTGTGAACTGTGCAGAAAATCAGTTATTGGACTCCCATCTTGTTATCTGATCAGGGTTTGTTTTAGACAGCATTAAAACATTTCTTTTCTCGTAGGTCAGGAGACCTGAATTAGAATGTGGGTCAAAAATCACTAATTTTGATTATTAATATAAAAGGAATTGAGTACTTATTCATCCTACACATGCTATGTGGTTGTGGAAATTGTTTTCCGTCATTGCAGAAATAGTTTAAATTGCTGCTAAATTAGCTTGACTAAATCTTAACCTAACTCCTTAATGTAGTAAATGTATCAAGGTAAGCCCCTTCACCCTCAGCTTACTGAATTTAAAAAAAAAAAAAATCTTATATCTTGGGTGATACCAGGTGTTCGATTTTCAGGCACATGGAAGAGATAAACAGGAATCCCATTAAATGTTCCTTTCAATCATTTTTGTAGTCACAGTTGTAATTTTTAAATTGCATTTTCTGCATGCATATTCCTAGCCATGTTTACCGTGTCTCTGTTCTTCCCTCTGTCCTGGAAATCCGTAGCCTTCTGCAAGGGTTTTTGGACATCCATGTGGAGCTGGTGTTCTAATCCCAGCCTGGTGTTGGAGGCTACCCCAAAAACCTGGTCTGTGTTCCATTCAGAGAGGTGTTCTCCCAGGCACCGGGACCACAAGTCCAGATGGCACCTCACCTGGAGACTTTGGAAGCAGAGCTCCTAGATCAAGAGGTTTGTGAGGCTTGAAGTAGCTAGTCCAAAGGACCAGCCACTCCCTTGCTGTCAGAGTGGTCACCAGCAGGCCGCCGTGCACCCCAGAGATGAGCTTCTGAGAGTCGTGCTGCCTCTGCTGTGGATGCCACGGTGGTCTCAGAGGTCCCAGAGTACTGAGTAAGGCATGGGCAATCTGCGACCGTGTCACGTTTCCTGTGCTTTTCACTGTGGCTTTCACTGTGCTCCTTGCTCCTCATGAAGACTCGAGCCAGTATCTGTTGCTACACAGGTTTCAGCAAAACTGGTTTAGGTTGCAGCCCCACTGCACGGGATGGAGAGGGGATGCAGGTGCCAAGGGGCAGGAGAGCTCGGGAGTGGGTGGCTGCCCTGGAGCGCGTTGGGCTGGCCACTGGTCTTCCCGCTGTTGGCTCTCCTGCTGCAGAATAGGCCAGGCGTCACTTACCAGAGAGGAGGACCTGGACTTAAAGCTGCTATTCAGATCACCGCTTCTGCTCGTCACTTGGTGGATTGCTAGCAGATGTTTCAAAATTTTATGACAGTTCTTTTCTTTTTTAGAAAAATAATCTGAATGGCAGTTTTATGGTTTCAGAAAATTATTATTGATCCTAAAACAGACAGGGGCAACACAGAGGTATTTTTTGTCTTTATGCAAGAAAAGCTCTGTGACAAGCATTTACTACTTTGCTAATAAAAATGTAATTTTTTTTTTTAAAGAGAGACAATTGCTGTGAAATAAGGTCAGCTGAGACTCGTAGAGATGAACTCACATCTACACGTACACACACACCCTATTATGTGAAAACTGAAGTCAGGAGGTAATTATTAATACATCGACTTTTATTTCATTCACAAATTCTTTAATCCCAAATGAGCTATTATTTCTTAGAAATGAAATCTCCCTAAGTAGGTCCAATTTTAAAGGTGTTTGCTTAATCCCTACTATGTGCAAAATACTATGCTTTTAGAGAGATGAATATAAAGTTCAGTATTACTATAACAGATGCAAAAACATAAATTGTTAAAATAACCAATATTTTAAAATGTGTTTATAATGGCCAGGAAGGTTTTAAGGTGAGAAAATAAAAAGAATAACAAAACTGGATTTCTAATAATGATTAAAAGTATTAAATACAAATAAGAATATCAATGACAAGGCCAAGAGTATTTTCACTTTTCATCTATATCATTTCTGTCACGGGGATCTGGCAAAGTTCAGAGCTGCATTCATTGTTTTTCAGTTCCACCATGAAAATGGTTGCTTTGAATGCACGTTGAGAATTACTTGAAACAGTAAAAGTATTTCCTAAGTTTAAAGAGTTAAAAATCTTAAAAACAAGACATTAAATTATACTTACCTTTTGAGTATAGCTTTTTCAACTTGCAGTCTTTACCTTTCTTCCTCCCAAAACATGAATGAAGAAGAAAAAGACTGGGGGGAAATAAAAGAAAGTTGTAAACACGTCTTTATTATTGGATAGATAACAGGGTGGGCATTGATGCCTTTCTAAACTTTTTTAAAAATTTTTTTGTATTTTCAAGTTATTCTATAATGACCATTTATCACTTTAGTAAAGGGAAAATATAGATAATCTTTGTTTTTTGTGGAAGAAGCAGAAAAAGAGGTTTGCTCTAACGTGAACTCAGCTGGGATGGGAGGTAAGGCCTCAGGAAGTCAGCAGGTGCACCCTGTGGAGACAGAAGAGCATCACGGGGTAGAGAACACCTTTAGACTGTTGGCGCTGATGATGAGGCTGGACCAGAGGGCGCAAACAAGCCACGTGCTCCTCGGGATCCAGAGGGGTGGGAGGCCACCCCAGTGGTTCACAACCCTGTGTGCCCCAACCCTCTGTGGAGAATGTCCACGCAGACACCTGTTTGTCTGGCACTGGGCCTTCAGAGACTGTAGCGAGGACCCTAAGATTTAACAACACAACCTCCCAGCCTCACAGGTTGACAGAGTCACAAAATTTCACCTGGGACCCACCCGGATGAGACCACATGACCAAAGGTAGGGTGCCTTTGTGGGAGAGGGGGAGCTGGTGGCAGGGAGGCCAGTCATGTTTGTGGGTTCAGGAGGAGGGCCAGTGAGGGCAGGCAGTGGGGGGTGGTGACTACAGAGACTTGATTCTGCCCACACTCACATGGCTGAGCACCCACCATGTGCCCCATACCGCTCCAGAGCTTTCTTCATGGAAACTAGTGAAACATGAAAAATAAAAGTGGAAGGGGACAGCCCTGGGGGACTGCAGAGTCCAGTGCCACCTGCCTGGAGAATTCCCCTTTTCCTGTGAAACGCAGTTGTTTTTCGACATCCGGTTCAGCACTGCTTGCTCTTTAGTCAGGAAGGCTGCCTCCCAGGTACCCTGGTCAGTCCTGGTGAAAGTTCCAGCCCTTTACCTTACATAATCGTCTTGTTTTCTTCTAAGTCAAGAATATCACTTAGGCTTCCTCTCAACAGAACTTATTTAGTTCAAATAAATTCATGTTGTTGGTACTTTTTTGTCCAGAAGAAATATGAAAGGTTTCTGTTTATTTGTGATGTTGAGAGTCCAAATTATGAGAAAGATGTTTAATCCCCTTGCAACACAGAAAACTGCCATTTTCCTTCCTCTTCCTCAACATGATAATTTGAGTCAGTCAGGGTTTCATTCTGTTGGTCAAGCAGTGAGTCAGTGCTTCTCCAGGATGCAGGGCATTCCATAATCGTCCAGAATGGGGTTTTCAAATCCTTAAAGACAAGTCCCTGTAACCTGATAGTTCATTATATACTTGTACTTAATCACGTATTGTGTATGTACTAATTACCAGATTGCTCTGTCTCTTGCATATTAATAACAATGTAATGTTTGCTTTGATGATTGTTAGCGGGTCGTCTCCTGTGAGGGGGAGGGCTGCCATCTCCTCTTGAGACTCTGTGCAGCCTGTCTGGTCAGTTACCACTGGGCCAGGAAGCCATCCCAGTCTTTCTGTTGGCAGCCGCTAAAGCCCTGGAGTTCAGTGGATGCTGCCGTATGCTCATCTTGTTTGTTAAAGCATTTCCTTAGAGGTTTAGTAAAATGTTCCTCTTATTTAACGCATCAACCTTACAATCTCAGTGTTGTATATTCCCCGATATTACAAAAGGGGAAGCTGGGCTTCAAGAGGTCCTTGCTGGGGTAACTGGGTTCTCTATGAGTCCTTGCCGGTTACTCCAGTGCCACAAAGGCACCCCATGGAGGAGCCAGGATTCACACCCGCACCCTTCACCCAGTGGGTGATAAAGGGGACATGCATCTTGATCACCTTTTCTAATCATTTACACACTTAGAGGACTGCTAATAGGAAGTAAGAATTGCATTCCGACAGGTCTAGAAAATAAATTTGTGAATACCCGTGTCCTGCACGATTCTTCAGAGACGTTGAATAAGAATCTGTGAAATAAATGAATAGAGACAGAGAATTTTCGGGAAAGTGGGACTTGTTCTGAATTACACAGAGGCATTAAATGCCGCCAACTGGTGGTGAGAGAAACGTGACACATGAAGAAAGTGAATTTGTTGGTGGGGCTATGACTCCAAAAGTCACGGAACTTCAAAATGCTGGAATCCTTCCTGTGACTGAATATTTAGCTAATATTTAGCTTAGAGTGCCCTCTGGGCTGAAAGTAGCTATATGATCATTATCTGACCAAAGTAAAACAGTTTCTGACACAGATTAAGAAAGGTACTTATTGAATGGGTCTTGAAAAGTTAAATTGAATAAATTTAGTAGTATAACATTTTTATAGTAGACTTCCATAATTTGTCATTTGGCTGACAAATTATTTTTTTCTTAATCATTAGAGAGCTGAAAAATGATATTTCACACATAAAACAATTACATTTTTGTGGCTCTCGGGAATCCAGGAGCAAGGGACATTATTATAATTATTTTCCCTGGTTAGACTTTCAAGTACTGTGTTTCTTATCAGTAGCTGCTATGTTTAAACTTTTTAGGGGCAAGGCAAGAATCTTACTTTTTATGAATTCATAGGGTGCTAAGTCTCAGCAATTGACCTTGTTTGTTCACTAATCACAGATTTCCCCTCATGTTTGTTGAGAGGTACTTTAAAGATCTATCGGGCAATGTTTAGTTGACAGTGTTCTCTGTCCAGGCACATTTAAACAGTCAGTCAGTAAGAGGACTGCTGAGCACTTCAGTAAGACAGTGGAGATTTCTAAGGATCCCAGATAACTGGTAGTATATATCTGTATGACTTTTCTGAGGGTCGTTTTAGTTTTAAAGTTTTTCTTTAAGAATAACTTGTTTAATTGGTATCTGTTTCCATTTGAATGGTGGAAGTCCTTAATTGTGCTCACGTGGAGTTTATGGGTCTTTCTGCTTGCAGAGAGGGATAACTCTTCAGAATGGCTGCCCTCTGGGAGAGGGAAAGCATAAACAGAGATTCTGAGTGATAGAGCGTTACTAAATCAGTGCATCAATCTCGGGAATAATTGTTGGATTTGTCAGTGAAAAACGATTATGCCATCTTAGGAAAGCCTTCAGGAGTCTCCTTGTTCTCCCGCTACCAGATAGTTCTTCTGGATATGAATGTATTATATTCAAAGGTGGAGTTTTTAATTTGTCCTATTTTTATTTTCATTTGTTTTTAAAATTTATGATGGGCAGGAGAAAAAGGGGTTCTCAGAGCTCCGAAGCAATGACTCCAAAGAATTCCTTACAGTATTATCATTTTCTATCAGTCCTTGCTGGTCACCTCTGAAGCAAAATCTGAACCCTAGACCTAGCTCTTGCCACATAGAATGGTCAGTCTTAGTTTGTTTTGTGCAGCTATACCGGAATACCACTGAGTGGGTAATTTGTAAAGAACAGAAATGTATTTCCCAAGGTTCTGGAGCCTGGGAAGTCCAAGGTCAAGACAAAGGCTGGTTCCTTTTCTGGTGGAGCCATTCTCCCCTTCCAAGATGGTGCCCTGTGTCCTCTGAGGGCAGAGGGGCACTGGATGCTCACATGGCAGAGGGTGAAGAGCTGAGCTGAAAGTGGGCCCACCTCTCCCTTCTATCATAGTATTCATTCCACCAAGAGAGCCGTCCTTGTGACCCGTTAACTCCCAGAGCACCCACCTCCTAAGGTTGCCACACAGCAACCAAGTTCCAGTGTGAGTTTTGGAGGAACAAACGTTTGAAACAACCATAGCAGTCACATTTTCATAGAAGTATCTTTGCATATAACTGGATATCCAGTAAAGTGAAAAAGGATGATTTTTCTTGCTACTGAATTGAACACCATGTTTTGTTGTTTAGAGATGTGTAGAGTCTATTTGAAAAGTAACCATTAAGTGTTTGGAGACCTACTGAGTGCACAGCATTGTGACAGGTCTTATGTAGGATTCAAAAGCTTAAAAACAAACCATTTATCCATCAGGTTTGGGCTTTGCTCATTAGAATGCAGAGAATTGGCTTTAAGAGCTTGGCAACTCTGTTTAAAGAGGGACAAAGCATGGCAGATATTGTCATGCAAATTTGAATTTGAACTTGACCCTAGAAATGGATTTCTATTCATAACTCCTGGTCTTCCCATTTAGAAACCCCTGGAGTGTCTATATGACAAGATAGACCATGTGAAAACAGAAATGCATGGTCCGTCATCAGGATGTTTATCCTCGGTGTCCTTAACTTCTGAAACTGAAATAACCTGATGATACAAAAAATCATTCTGCTTTCTTGTTTGAGCCTTATAGACACGCTCTCTTCTTCTAACACATTTTGCTTTCCATTTAAATATACTTAAGGTTTATTTTTTCACAGATTTGAAGATCTATCAGGCAGTCAGAACTTTGTAGAAGGACAAGACTTCCCTCTGCAAGCATCTTTTGCATACATAATCTTCAAGTGCTCTGCTGCAGTGCTCTTTACAGTTGATATGTAATGTGTGAAATGCTTAATAATGTCATCAAAGAGATTTATATGCTTATTTATGTTTTACAGATAAGAGACTTAACCACACAGAATTTAGATGACTTGACTGCAGTGGGTAACATTCTACATTTAGAAATAAACAATTCAGATTTTTTTCTAAGTATGTTTAGATGTTTCAGTGTTAAAACCCCTTTCTGAGTGAGATCTTCTGCTTCTCACTGAGGAGACAAGGTGTGATTTTCTCCATGCTGCCCCCCTAGATCAGTCTTTGCATCCTAATCTTGACCAGCCCTCTCATGTTTGCTACTTTCCAGAAACAAATCATGGAAATGTGCAGATGGTTAAGTAAAACTAATTGCTTTTATTTTACCCAATCTATTAGTTAAAAGACCTCTTAATCCAAGTTTAATAATTATCTTTGTATATGAAGTTCTACAATTTTTTGTGTAAATCATTTCACAGGAAAATTGGTTTCCTGTTCTCGTTGGACTATGACACTTCTAACTTAGAAGTGTCCATTTCCGTCTTTCCATTAATTGTCATGTGACTGCCTTGACTATTCTCCTATTCATTCTCAGTTGAGTAATCTCTCAAAATCTCTCCTCAGATGTAAACCACTTACGAATGAATCCAGCCATCTCATTTGTCCTTCACTTAACCTCTGTTACCTCAGATGCTTAGGGTTCTTTTGGGGAAAGGAAATCAAATTTATATTAGTCTCAGTTCTCTTTCTGTGATGCATTTAATCATCCTATTAGCTTGTGACCATGCCTTACCTTGGTGGCAATGCCCTCCTGGAACTCGCTGCCGGCATGCTTGACTCTCGCAGGAAGAACGGTTCTGGCATTGCTCCATCCCTGTGTCCCAGGAGTAGGGATTGGCATCTGATTCTCGGTTCAGCAGGTACACTTGGCTAAAACTCCTGAGCAATATGCATGTTCAGTCTGGGGAGGAAGGGAGGAATCTGAGGAAGTAGGAGAGGCACTGCAGTCAGCTGGCCTCTCTCAGAGGTGGTCCAGAAGGGAGCCCCAGGTTCACCACTTTCCTGAGACACTGCCTTTTTACCTATTTATTTCTGCTCCTAAATACAAACATGCAGCCAATACATTTATGTGGGCAAGAGCCCCCCAGTCACCTCACTTGATCATTTGCCTAACACAATACATGGTCCTTTGAAGGTCTGTATAGATTCCATTGAACCTTTTCCAGTGAATGCCTGTTCCACATGTTTATGGTGAGCTGTCCTACAGGTTTTCTTTTTCTTCTCTGCCTGCCATTGTTACCATCCTGCTTACAGAACCTTGTCACCCATGCAACATTTGGTCATAGCTACACTGCTCCCAATTCTCAGTCCCTCCTGGGTCTTACTGCCACCATCAAACCTTGCCTGGTGTGGTAGTACCCTCCCTCTGGAACTGCAGTGTCCCTCAGCTCACCACCATGTCAACTCCATCCTCTTTAGCTAGTCTCACAGACATCACCATAGATGTTAAAAGAAGCTGCATCCTTATGAGGAAATTGTTTAAAAATAAAGACAATTTTCCTAAGAGACCACATTTAATACATTCAACATACGCGTGTGGAGAATATAATCTGGCTGTCTCCTCTCTGGGGGAGTACTGGGTATGTGTAAAATAGGATGGCATACCCTAAGGAGCTGAGTGTCTGGTAGAGAAGAAAGGTGTATAAACAAATAGTTTCAGTATAACCCAGATAATTTTGTGTGTGTGTGTGTGTGTGTGTGTGTGTGTATGTGTGTGTGTGTAAAGTTTGCAGAGAAGAAAGCTGGCACAGGGAAGTTTAATTAAATTGAATCTTGAAGGAGAACCATGTATTTTCTAGGTATGGTAGGCAAAAGACTTGGAGGGTGATTATAGGTAGAGGAGTCAGTGCATTTAATGTCAGTCTTGAAGCTTAAGGGACAGATTCATGGCATTGTGTCACAGGTGTGGGTTCCCTGTTCCCTTCGTCTCATCCATTGCTGTATTAAAGAAGACCATGAAATGTAAGAGCTTTGATGGCAGGGAAAGTTGGTTCAGCTGGTTTTGTAGAGTGCTGACTGAAGAGTGAGACGTGTGTAGATAAACTTTTTGAATAAGAATTGAAAGCCAGGATGCTTTTCAGTCTCCTGGTACTTAAGTACTTTTGTGTCAACCTTGAACTTTTGAAGCTTAAATTCATTTACTTTTAGTAAAATTTGTTTTCTTTTTTCTAAGAAAATAGGACAGAAGTTAGATTTAATTTTTTTTGGAGATAAAATAGCTCTTAGAAAGTTTGCATTTTGATGAGATGGGTTTAAATGAACCAAATGAACAGTCCTTAAAATATACTATGTGTGAAAATCAAATCAAGAATGCTTCAAGCAAAACATTTAAGGCTTTATTATATTGAAACCATTTGAAAAAATATTCTAAATGATGAGCAAGTAGAATATGTGATCAGGTTTTATAATTCCAACTTCTCCCTTTTCCATGGGTGAGTTCCATATTCAGTTTTTCTAAATACTTTGTCCTCAAAGCAAAGGCATTATTTAAAAATAGATTTCTAATTTTTATTTGTATTATAAGAAATAGTCATGTTCTTTGTTTAAATGTTTTTAAGTCTAGAAAATTTAAAAGGGGAAATAAATATGATATACTCAGGCCTCTCAGAGAGCTATTGTGATTGTTGACGGCAGAGCTCTCCGAGACCATTTGAGTCAGGAACATGTGTGCACACATGATACATTTTTCATAACACATATTTTAATGAAAAAGAGGCTTATGCTGTATATACACAGAATTTTTTTCACTTAATAACATGTTTTTCACTAAATAACACATTAAGGTTTTAGATGATTGAATTTAATGGCTAAATAGTTTTTGGTTTATTTGTCCATGTGTTTTTCTTTGGAGAAATTCCTGTGAGTTGAATTGCTGGTTCAAAGAACATCGATATTTAAAAGTCTGACACGTACTGACTTCCATTCACCTATTGAACGTGTCTTGTGTTCTTACCGGAAGTGGCTGGGAGTGCGTATCTGTGGATCCTCACCAGCACTGGGCTGAGTTTTAGTCAGCTTTACTCAATTAGCCTTCTCTTAATCATTTTTACTCATTTTAGAAGTCAAACTGATATCTTATTCTTTTCCCTTTATTTGATTGCCTTTTCTTCTATATTATTGATCATTTTTGTTCTTCTTGATTTATCTGTTTATATCTTCACTTATTTTTGATTTGGGTATTTATCTTTTTCATTTTTATCTATCAGAGCCTTTTATAGATTAATATTGTCTGTGGTTTTGATTATTTTTCCATCTGATCATTTAGTTTTTAATTTGTGTGTGTATGTGTGGGTGGGCATACTAACATTTAAAATTTTAGGTAGTCAAGTTTGTGTTGGAATTCTTTGCTTAGCCATGAAAGGCATTTATTTTTGACATTTTTCTCCTTTAGTTGAAAGGAGGAGACTGAGCTCATGGACTGGTGGTGAATTTTTTGTCCCTAAGATACACAGCAGGTGGCCAAATTCTTCGTATCTCAATTCTTCTCTGATACAGAATGCATAAGTAGCCCCCCCTTTTTTAAGGAAAATAAATGATTGTTTAGGCAAGGCAGTGAGATTTCATATTTCATCTGGATGCTTAACATTTAGTAGTTCTTTCTGTTATCTACAGCTTGACCCTTTTGCAAATTAGTGTATTCCTAACAGTGTTGATTTTGACTTTTAAATGTATAATTTCTTGCTGATTTTTCAGTGTTTCTAGATAGCAGCCTCTTGAGATTTGACTTTTATTGATAATTATGGGTACCTCCAGGTATTTTTGTGAGGCCGTAGCTAACTGGTTATTTTTAGAAGCAGATGGCAGAGAGGCCCCATATGCAAAGGCACTCAGGTGGGAGAATGCTGCATGAGAGGGGACTGGAATTCCCCCTCAGAGCACCAAAGGACACAGAATGAGAACCCAGCTGAAGAAGAAGCAAGTAAGATTCTAACCATTCATGGTCCCACACACCGGAAGGAAGATTGAACTTTATTGTAAAGCAACGGGACCAAGATGAGTCTTCAGCAGGGCAACTACAGTCTATAACATGAGTGGAGAATGACCAGAGGAGCTTCTGAGGGGTCTGTTATAGTCACAGACCTGGGGGTCTGGGCAGACTTTTTTTTTTGCTATCATGTGGGGTACTGTGGATCTAGGGGGTACAAGCCATATGGTATTTGGAGATGAATTTATGTGTGTGTAGCATTAACAAATGGTCAATGGAGACAGGCTTAGAACCTGGGTGACTGGTATGTAGCATTGGCCATTCTCCTAGATGACAAGCATGTAACAATGATGACTGGCTTGGTTTTGTATGTTTTGGATGTGTGGTCTGCATAAAATGGGTCTGGAGCTTAGAAATCTAGGCTTGTACTGGAGAAACAAGCACAGTGGTCAAATTTGTATGCATCTCCATGCAGAATGGATCTTAAATCCTGGGAGTATGGGGCCAGCCAGCAGGACTGCATTAGAGAAAACCATGGAAGGACACTGAGGAGGACTGATACAGAGTGCTCCTGGGAAGCTCAGAGAAGTAACTGCTGGAAGACGAGAGGGAAGTCAAGAGGTCTTTGGGAACTCATGAGAGATTGGGAAACGATTGGAGGTGTCAGATGTGTGGAAGGAGCAAGAAGGACCAGGACCGAAAATGGTATGCTCTTTTTGACCATGAAGAGTTCATATTCAATTTTTTTTTCTGAAAAACAAATTTAGGAGACAGTAGATGACTCCCATTCTACTAGCAGGCATCCTTTCTTTAACAGTGACAGAAGATGAAGTGGACGTAGACACAGGTACAGGCATGGAACCTGAGGGGCATCAAGCCTCCTTTTCCCCTTGGTATTGGAGAGGACTTTGGAGCAAGACAGGAGACCTACAGCCATTAAAGAAAACTACATAAAAACTGAAATTTTATGTATGGTAAAAAGAAAAGAAGACAAATAGAAAAAAATGAGCAATAAACTGGGAGAAAATATTAGAACTGACTAAAACAAAGGATTAAGTTCATAACATGAAATGTTTAGAGGGAAAAGCTCAATTAAAATGCTGACAAATACCAAGGAAAATACCAGTTCATATAATGGAGAATAAAAATATCCAACATATTTGACTTCATCAGAGTCAAGGAAATTTATTAAATAACAATGAGCTACCTCTTCTTGTCTATAGATTGGGAGGGAAACCCATGACACTTGATGACATCGGCTGCTGTTGAAGACCTCAGGGAATGGGGGCTATGTGTCATATGAGTAAGCGTATAAATTATGTCAGATTTTTAGGACAACAGTCTTATGATAGTTTTGACATATGTAAGTGTATTTCCTTTGAAACAGACATCCCACTTGGGGACTTAGGCAACAGAAATATAAATGCTGGAAGGTACAGGAAACACATTGAAATAAGTGGCAATACTGCTTGCAGTAGCAAAGAACCCAGTCTGGTCACCGTCTACAATGAGATGTCAAATAGAGAATGGACCAGTGTGCTGTGACAGCCATTATGGAGCTGACTGGCTAAGACCACATCGACAATCGTAATTCCAAATGTATAGCAATAACTCTGAATATGTAACTTATGATTTCCTTTTTACTTAAAGGAAATGAATTATATGCATATGTTTCTCAACTTTGTATAAACAAGAGAAAAGTATGGAAGTCTGCTAGCTAATATTTAACCAGGGTCATTTGGAAGTGGCAGGGTTGGAAATGGAATCTGTAGAGCAGGCAATACCACTCTTTATTAAAATATAGAAACATAAGTATCACTTAGGTTACTACTAAAAGCACATGTGATTCATTTAGTTCACATCACTGAAGTAAAAAAGAGCAAATAAGTCAATAATAAAAAGACAGTAAACAGGAGCGCAGACTTAGCTGGAGAGAGTTGGGAATGGCTGGCAGGTTGTCCCGGGGAGGTTTAACGGGTAGAGTTGGAAGGTGGTGTCATCCTCAGATATGTATATATGCCTGGGAATGCTGAAAGTCAGCAGACTGCAGAGAGCTGGGAAGATCTCCTCAATGGCACCTTGCCCGACCCAGGGGCACCCTGGGTGAGCCGGGGTACACAGGGCCTGTGCCCTGTGAATGATGACCTTGGGGGCTTCACATCAAGGAGAGCCTGCACTGCATCTTGTGAGATTGCTCATTGGAGTAAGTGACCCACACATGGCTCAGGACTCATTATATAAACTATTCTAAAAATGGAAAATGAAGCAACCAGAAGTTGAAACAATAATTGCAAATTGTAGGTCGTGATTTCATGATTGATGCTGCTAAAAGACCTGGTCAAATTCCTTCACTGCCTTTCTTTCTGTAGAATTGCTACTATTTTCCTTTCCAAGGTAGGACATTTTGTAGTTAAATAGGGTATTTGGAAATGAGTATTTTAGTGTTCCAAATGTTGTAGAAATGATATTTCCCCCATGAAGGTGTATCATTCACTCTGCCGGTGACGCAGTTAAAGATGTCTGTTTACCAACAGCCAATCTGGATGGTACTGTGGGTGCTGGACAAATGTCCCATTTCATTATCTTCATTCCGCAGATGACAAACTGAAGCAGGAGGAGTTTAAGTGCCTCATCCTTGATCGCAAAGCAAATTGATGTCAGAGCTTGGTTTCAAATCTTGTGTAGGTCTTGGCTATTTCTTATGCAGCTATTGATTTTTTTTCATGAGAGTTGTTTTGGTCTTTAATAGTATATATGGATGTAGAATAAAACCTAGGTTATCTTACACTGGTCAGGAAATCAAACTAAACTATGGTAACTAATTTGGGTGTGGCATGGATTTTTCTGGAAAATTTAACCCTCTCATATGACCCATTAAAGCTTAGGTTATATTCAGGTCTTCTTTGAAACCTAAGTGATTTGAAGGCACATACTGGGCAGCTAAGATAATTTGTAGAGAAGATGATAGGGGTCAGGGACCAAAGGCAAGTGCCAAGATAAGGCTGGCCAACAGGAAGGGCATCTCTTCAGATGCAGCAGAAGGAAAGGTGGTGGCACCAGGTCTGAGGTAAATGGAGGGATTCTTCCTGACTGAAACCTTCTGGAAAGGAGCAGCAGGAGGCCTGTGGGGCTGACTTTGTTAGGCTGCTATTTACAGATGAAAAGGACTGCACTCTGACCAAGTTGCTGCTACTTTGGTGGCTGGGGTCAGTCTGCTGTGCAGACATGCTGTGTTTCTAAGAGGGCTGAACCCTGTGCTGCCTGAAGGAAAGGGCGCTGGACTTGCTGCTGTTGGTCTTGATTTAAACCACTTTCAGTGTTTTCCTAGAACTGCAGTGACTCTCCATATAATATTCAAAGAATCTGCCATCAAACTACAGTGTCTCTGTACAAGTCCTGTTTATTTTGCTGACACATGTACCCAAAGACACATTCTCTTTAATTTGTGTATGCATCCCTTTAACCAATACCTGAAGTATTTAGTGCCTACTAAAACTGAGCTTTGGAAATGGAGATCCATGCTTTTGGAAAATTAAAGAAGAACCTTAGATAATAAGAAGGCAGCCTGATAGATGGCAAGGTACTCTGCATGGATGAGTTTAGATTGGGTTGTCACAGAGAAAGTGACTTAAGAGCTGAAGTCAGATTGAGGAGGAGGCCGCACAGCATTTTAGGGTGGTGGAGAGAGTGTGATTGGAGACAGGTTGCTGGGAAGAGATGACCACTGAAAAGGACTTGATGAGTGAGGAGGAGGAGGAGGAGGGTGGCAGGACTGGAGGTCAGGAGCTCCTGGGGCCCAGGAAATGCATGACTCTGAGCCACCCCCCAAGGGGTTAGCAGCTGCAAGGTCTTAAGCAGGGATAGGATTTACTCTGAGTGAAAACTTGAAAGGTCCCTCTGCCCGCTGTGTGAAGAATTAATTGGGAATGGTGGGAAGCTGCTGCAGAATAGGGTCGGGGAGATGATAATGCCTTTGACCAAGTGCTAGACAAAATTGATGAATTCAGGGCAAACAGAGGAAGTAAACAGAACTCGTTGATTGACCAGGTAGGGAAGACAAAGCAAATAGTAAAGGATGAGTCCTAGGATTGCTTTGTTTTGCTCTTTGTTTTAGATGGCTCTCAACTAAATGAGTGCTGTCACATAGCCATCTTAAGGGACCTGAATCATGACAGTGTTCTAGATGATGAAACCTGGCCCTGGGGGCACCTTCCTATGGTTAATAAGTTGGTGAGTGAAGAAGCTGGGAGAGGAACCTCTGGGTTCCTCTGGGAGCGTTTGGAGCCTGGTCCTCATCCACTAAGCCACACCGGCTATGTCCAGGTGGGGACCAAGAAAACGTGAGAATCAGCCCTGCTCTACTCCTGATTTTCTCCTTAACCCCTGGTGGGCCAAGAACAGACACCCAGGCTTAAGCCATAAGAAGGTGCTGAGAAACCTCAGATGTCAGGGGAAATCCCTTTACCATGTCCTCTCACTTTAGCCTTAGAGATGTGTGGCTCTGGGGCTGGAGGTCCTGAGATGGGAACATGGGCTGGGGATTAGCCTCAGATGGACCAAAGGTCTTTTTCTAATAGAAGACCTTGGGTGCTAGGTTTATGTTCTGTCTTGTGATATCACAGCAGGGAGAGGAAGTCCAGGCTCCTCATTTCTTCACTGTGATTGGGTAAAGAGGGAGGTGGGGAATCGTCAGAGATATACCAGTTGCACCTGGAATCTCTGTTTTTGTTTTTACCGATCTTCCTAAGTAGCTCTGCATGTGAAGGAAATCTGTCCTTTTATTATACTTTTCCTTAAAAGAACTTTTGAATGTAGTGGTCCGAGTTGACAGGCAGGCAGTGAGTCTCACCTTTGTGTGTCAACGTTTCATTGATAGCGCTATCTACCCTTGCCTGGTTCTCCTTCGGCTTCCCTTGTTGCTCATCCCACATGCCTTTTCGGCACTCCCCTTCCTCATCTGGTGTGTGCACTTGTGATTCCATCCACAGCCACAGTCCACCCATCACAGTTAGGCTGATGCTGTCTGATCTTAGCTCCGAGCAGGCTTCTCTCCACTGCCTGTCCATAACCCTCCCACTGGTACCTCCATGTGGATGTCCCACAGAAACTTCAAATCCAGCTACAGTCATTCTCTTGTCCTTAGCTCAGGGACTTGGTGAGGCCACACCTCTCCAGTACTCTTCACCTTCTCAGATTTAACCAGCTGTGAATTTTGCCTACCAAATGTTCCTGGAGGCTGCTCGGTTTTTTTCTCCTATCATGGCTGCCAGTCTGGTTCAGAGTCACCCTTTCACTAGATTATCCTTTTAACTAATTAGCCATTGCTTCATGTCTTTAAGTCTTTGAAGTATCTACTCCACTGCTGTAAAAGTTTACCTATAAAATGAAAACCAGGACCGTGACATTCCTATGCTTCAGTCAATTTAGTAGCCACTGTTGCCCAGCACATAATAGGAAGTCCTCCTCACCCAGGCTCTAGCTCAGCCCCTTCATGAACCTGAGACGGCCATAGCTGGTGCCCAGCTGTATGCAGTTGTGCACATCCATGGTATCCCTGCCTGCAGCCCTGGTCACATGACCTCTATGCCGCAAGTCCTGTTCCCTTCTTCAGTTCCAGCTGGTTAAGTGCTTATCCCTTTTATAAAGTCTGGAAATGGACTTTGTTATCAGTCTTCCTTACTCCATCTTGGTGCCTTGATAGCCAAGAGACATACCCATCACTGCATGGGTTTTAAGGTTTTTAATTATCTGTTTACCTCTGACTTTATTATAGGGTATCTTATCCATCCAAGTGAAGTTTCTGAGAAAGCACAGGTATCCAGTAATGACCCACTGATGAAACCCAATGAGTCAATGCTGGCAGTTGACTTTTATGCCACATTTGTAATTTATTAATATAGTCTGCAGCTGATCCTAAAGAGAAACACCCAATTTTTATACCCCCCCCCCCAAAAAAAAAAAACAAAAAAAGGCAGACCAGTGATTTTTAATGGAAGGAACACTGGCAGGGAGGCACAAGAACAGTCTGATTCATGACTTGTAATAATTTATTAAGAATCAACTGACTTCTGAGGATCCCCAGTTTCTATTTGCAGAATATAAGACACAAGCTAGAAAATAGCCTTGAGGGTGCTTTTGGCCTCTGGCATTTCTTTGAACTCTGGACATTTATTCTAACATTGCTCTGATGACTTTCCAATTGGAACTTTTGTGTCTTGTCTCTTTTTGAACTTACACTTGATTGATGACTGCTCTCTTGACTAGTCATGAGCATGTCCACAGACTGGTTTTTAACCTAAGTCTATAGTAGGTATTATTTCTAGTTATGGAACTAAATAGTTGAATAAAAGCTTGTAAGGTTTTACTGCACTCTGACACCAAGACTAATTGTATCTTTTTTTTTAAATTTTGATTCATTGAACACAAAAGGAGTACAGCTATTGTTTCTCTGGTTGTACACAAAGTAGAGTCACACCATCTGTGAATTCATACATGTACACAGGACAATGATGTCTGTCACACATTCTGTTATTATTACCCCCCACCCCGACCCATCCCCTCCCATCCCTCTATGCTATCTATCCTTCCTCCATACTTGCCACCCTTCCACCCCACATTGTGCATCATCATTCACTTATTAGAGAGACCATTCGGCCTTTGGATTTTGGGGATTGGCTAATCTCACTTAACATAACAGTCTCCAACATCATCCACTTACCTGCAAATGCCATAATTTTATTCTTTATGGCTGAGTAATATTCCATTGTGTATATATTCCACAGTTTCTTTATCCATTCATCTATTGAAGGGCATCTAGGTTGGTTCCACAATCTAGCTATTGTGAATTGAGCAGCTATGAACATTGATGTGGCTGCATCACTGTAGTAATCTGATTTTAAGTCCTTTGGGTCTAGGTCAAGGAGTGGGATAGCAGGGTCAAATGGTGGATCCATTCCAAGTTTTCTAAGGAATCTCCACACGGCTTTCCAGAGTGGCCGCACCAACTTGCAATCCCACCAGCAATGTATGAGTGTACCCTTTTCCCCACATCCTTGCTAACACCTGTTGTTGCCTGTATTCTTAATAAAAGGCATTCTAATTAGGGTAAGATGAAAATTTAAGGTAGTTTTGATTTGCATTTCTCTTATAACGAGGGATGTTGAACATTTTTTCATGAATCTGTTGATTGCTTATAGATCTTCTTCTGCAAAGTGTCTTTTCATTTCTTTGGCCCATTTATTGATTGGGTTATTAGTATTCTTGGTGTAAAGATTTCTGAGTACTTTGTAGATTCTGGAGATTAGTGCTATATCTGAAGTGTGTGTGGCAAAGATTTTCTCCCACTCTGAAGGCTCTCTCTTCACATTGCTGATTGTTTCCTTTGCTGAGAAAAAGCTTTTTAGTTTGACTCTATCCCAATCATTGATTCCTGCTTTTATTTCTTGTGCTTTGGGAGTCATGTTAAGGAAATCTGGTCCTAGGCCAACATGATGGAGATTTGGACCTATTTTCTCTTCTATTATGTGTAGGGTCTCTGGTCTAATTCCTAGGTCCCTGATCCTAGGTCCTTGATCCAAGACTAATTGTATCTTAATTAAATCATTTTCCTGCCTTAGTGACTGATCTCTTTAAAACTTAATTGTGACCTCTTCATTGATGAACATGGTAGGGGAACAAATCATTGCTGATGCAGTCGACAAGTTATGTCTGTCCCTTTTTGTCGTCATATTAATTGGGAATGAAGTACATATAAATAGGAATAAAATTTTAAAAATAATAGCCCAAAATGCTAATTGACCTTGATATTTGTTAGACAAGTCATATTATATGGAAGAACACTGAGACTGAGAATTTAGTCCTGGTCACAGACTGGGTCACAATAGTTTCACAAACTTAGATCATTAGAGACATTGCTTTCACTCCTTGACCATCTTTTCTCATATATGAAAAAGAATCAGCCTATTTAATTTCTGGTTTTGTTAAAGTGTTTTTGCTCAACAAAATGTTTATTGGTAAAGAATTCTAGTAAGAGAAGGCTGAGGTACAGATGTAGGCATCTTAAAAAGTAATTGTGAAAGTATAGGAGACACAAAATACAGTTCATATGTGTAAGTCCGGCAGTGGCCATTGTTTTTTATATAACTCCAATAACTAAAAAATGTTGAGAGAAGAGGGTTTCGCCTTTACCAGTGATTCTAGTAGCAAGAGATCAGGGCGTTGCAGGGAGCTTTCCTGGAGCAGAGCTTCTTGGCCTCCTCATGAAGCCTCCATCCTGGAGGGCTGAGGGAGGTCTGTGGTTCAGTGTGCTTTTCAAGGTTTTGATTGAACAAAAGTATCTTCCCACAAATCAGCTCAATGGCTTGTCACAGTCTGTCATATATATTATTTATAAATATTATAGTATTTTTTTATTTCCTTCATAGTAGTTTCCTGGTAACAGAAAAAGTTTGGAGTCTAAAAATGATCATATGACTTATTGGTTGCTTTTTGGGGGCAGTATTGGGGATTGAACCTAGGGGTGCCTTAGTGCTGAGCTACAGCCCCAGTCCTTTCTGTTTTTATTATGAAACAGGGTCTCACTAAGTTTCCCAGGCCCTCCTTGAACTTCTGATTCTCCTGCCTCAGCTTCCTGAGTCACAGGGATTACAGGCCTACAGTTAAAAAAATATATAAAATATAGAATATCATCAGTATTTACGAATAAGAAAGTTTATTCATTTAAATATATTAGTGAAAATAAGGGAAATAACCTGAGAATCCAGAATAGCTTGAAACATTGAAGACCATAGCAAATATTTTCTGAGATGCCACACAGTAAACTTGTTAGTGAAGATGGTGGCATAATGTTTGCTTTGAATGAGAGTGACCTTTGGTCATCAGATCCCCGCCTAAAGCCTCTGTGGCGAGGAGCAACAGCCTAGACAGCACACTTAGCAGACAGACCTAGGGCTGGTGTGATGTGCAGCTTTTGTTATGGTGATCACCACCAGGAGTCAAAACCTCATTTTCCTGTGAGGTGACCAGGAGATAATCACCAATCTGCTGCCCCCAAGCTCCATTCGAGCTCTGATTCTGCACTACCTACTGAATTGAAGCTCGATAATGAGAACATTGGGCGAAGCCTTGCACTGTGGCATCCTTGGAGGGTCACAGGAAGTGAGGACCCTGAGGGGAATGCGGCTGTTAAGCAGCACCGTCACTCAGTGCCTTTGACAGTCAGGTCAAGGCCTGTGGTCTGGGGAAGACACTGAGGCGGGCACAGGTGCGGGGGTTCTGGCCAGGCGTGGCTCACTAGGGTGACTGTACAGAGGAGAAGCAGCAGGTGGGTGGTGGCAGTAGAGCCAGATGCAGGAAGCTTGGGGCACAAAGCAGGTGCCGCAGAGGATGCTACAGGTGGCTTGCTCTGTGCTGGTGCAGTCAGGACGCGTGGCATTGGGTGTGGCAGTCACAACCTTTGCTGTTGATGTCAGAGGCCTTCGAATTCCTGTAGCAGGCGACACTCACATTGGAGAAAAGGACTGGTTCAGCTATCTGCTCTCGTGACTGACGCACTGGCAATGTGAGGGGTTTTCCCTGAGTTTGAGCAGAAATGCTTCCCTTTGCTCATAAGGTGGAACAAGTACCTTTCTGTGTAGTATTGTTTGGACGTTAAAAAAATTTCATTGTATTAGGTTCAGCCTCTTCTTATCTACTGTGATTCATCAAATGGGACAGGAGATCATTTTCCTTGTCCTGTGCCCTGTGAAGGTAGTATCAGGACAGTGACACACTTGGTTTTTGCAGCTGACCCTAGTCCTCAGTCACCATGACTCGCAGTCACCATGCCTGATAATGATCCTGTGTGTTCTACTTTATTTTAGCTGTACTTTCAACATGATGCACTAGAGGAAAAATACGGTAAAAATGAGTGTGTGCGTATGGATGTGTATGTGCGTGCACACATGTACATGCATGCACACACACACACACACAAACACACACACAGGTACAGAAAACGTGAGTAGTTCCTGCTGGGTTTCCCTGGCTGTGTCCATTTGCCTCTCACTTGAGTCTCCTAGACAATGCACAGAGAATGTGAAGTGGGAAACAGACACCTTCATGTGCCATGGACCTGGGATTGTTTTCCAGGTTTCTCCATGTGTCACTTGCCTATTTCTGCACAATAAATCACCACAGACTTACCCACTTCACACAGCACACATGCCCTGCCTCAGTCTCCCTGGGCAGGGGTGAGGCCCAGCCAGGCCCCCAGCATCCAGGGTCCACTCCAGGCTGCCATTTTCTTCTCACTCGATTAAATTGTCTCCAGTTGCTTTTTCCTTTTTTTTCTTTTTTTTTCGAGCTCATCAGCCTGCTCAGTGCTGGGCATATTTATGTTATATTTGGGGAGGGAGTCTACGTTAGTTTGACATCTTTTCTGGGGAAGCTAACTTCATTCTTTTATTGTCGGTAAATATTTACAGCAGTGTTGGCTTATTTGATGCTGATTTATGGCATTATTTAAGCCCTTCCTGTGCCTTGGTTTTCTCCTGTAGCAAACTGATCCATGCACTGACATTGAATAGCTTCCCTCTCTGAGTGCCAGGATCCCTTGGCATAGAAGCCCAGAATTCTTATTAGACTAGTGATCTTTTTCATTTACCCTAAACGTACTTCAGCTTTTTGCTAATTCAGATTTAGTTTTGAATCCAGCTTTCAGGATCTTTAATGGTGAAATTTCAGTGGAGTTATGTTTACAGATCAAACTGTGAAAATTTTGTTTTCTTATATTTTCAACTAATTGTGTGACACTGACATAATTTATGGAAAAACAAAACAGTGAATTATCCCAGAAACAGTGGTTTTGTTAAATTTGGTTGACACCTATTGCTGGTGAGAAGCAGTAGAAAAGAAGATTCTAACTGGATAATGTGTAACAGTGTGTCTCTACTCAGCAGCTAATTAGTGTAAATTCTCTCCAATTTTTTTATTTTCATTAATTTCACTGACGAATGAAGTTACTCTCAAAACACTGGCATATTTTTCAGCTTTTAACTTTGACATCCCAGTAAAGTCTTCCTTTAAAGAATATTTTAATGGTTGAGTTATAAATGAAATAATTCTATTTGATATCCTTTAAAGTGATATCAGAATTGACTTAAGGCATCTGTTTTATACTACTCTGGAGGTCGTCCTAAGTTCCTCTTTACATAGGTATCCCCAGGCCTTACTGACTTGTGCAAGTCATTCACCATGTATTTGCATACACACAGCACACTGAGCGGTACACCAGCTCTGAGTCGGTCCTTCTTGGTCCCCAGAGGCCATGGCTGAGGAGCCTGTTGAAAAGACAGTCCCTCACATGTAAGAGGAGATGGCTGTGAGGCAGGTATGTGACAGGTGGAGCTGAGAAGTCTCCAGCTGATTAGAGCCCGTCATTTCCCTCAGCCACTCATTCATCCTTCCTCTGGAATTCTTTTCCACAATCAGTGAACTCCATCATTCAAATCCCAGTTTCATTTTAGAACCTTTCTGTCACCAGCTGGCCTTAATGGGGGCATCCCCCTTCTCTGGAGGTCTTCCCTCCAAGGCGCACTGGCCCAAGGGGGAGGTAGGAGACTGTGTACTTTCTCCTCCATAGCAACCAAACCATCACTTCCATCTCTCATAAAACCCCTGAGCTTCATGCATCTGGTGCTCCCGAGTTCTCTCCTGTATTGCTGCTGTCATCCACTAACCTTTTTGTCCCTCCCCATCGCCATCTTGCACTCACTGAAGACTATATCAGCCAATCCCCCACACCCACTGTTCTCTGCCTCAACCTCTGTGAGTGCTCCGCCATTTCCGTGAATCACCCCCCAGTATCCACCGTCGTACTTCTTTGACCTACTCACCTCCAGTGAGCCCTTCTTCTGCTCTCTTCTGTTCTTAGAGAGAAGCAGAATTTTACTGCACCTCCCAAACTACAAAAGCGAACTCTGGTGTCTAACGACAGCTCTTGGGCTCGTGGTGCTCTTGCTCAGTTAACCTTCACAGAAACAGTGGCCTTTGCCCTCTTGGCCTCCTGGCCACTGGCCTCCCTCTCAGTCTTCTGCAGCCCCTCCTTCCTTGGCTCCTGTCTGCCCACCCATGCCCACGCTACAGCCTTTCCTCATTTCTTCTGGGGGCTTCCTCCCCACTGTCTTCTGTTGCCCCTTGCAGGGGAATCTCCAGAGGACTCTGGTGGTCCTTCTTTTGTTTTGCCCCTTTGCAGCTGTAGTTTGTCTTGTGGTAGTAAGCACACTTGGGTAAACGGGGACACTTGAAGGTCATAGGAGCAGATCGCTCTCCATTCTTGTGAGTACCAGGGTTTCCAAGGAGGAAGCATTTTATAGCCTTCCTTGGCCCCAGGCCTCACACTCCCCTTCACTGAGATTCAAGATGATGACCTGTGCCCTGTTCTTTCCTCCCACCCATTTCTTGAGAAACTTGTCACTCTCCTGTTCTCCGTCACCAAGAGCTTGGCACCTGCTCAGGACCCACCTATTTTGCCTTGTTGAAGCTTTGCTCCTCCACCGAGTGAGTCTCTTCCTCCCAAACCTCCTCTTTCCCTCTATTCACATCGTGTTGTAATTGTGCCTGTCTTTAGGAATCTTGCATCCACTCCACTCACTCCTCCACCTCTTGCCCATTTTGTGCTTCCTACTGGCCCCTTGCTTCTCAGCAATGCCCATCAATGCCACGGGTACCTTTGGGTGTTGCCAAGTGCAGTGAGGTGCTTCTCCATGTCTCAGCTGACCTCACTGCTCGTCACCCCCACCCTGTGGAAGCTCTCCCCTTTCCCACCAGGAACCTGGTTCTCCTCCTCATTCTGAGATCCTTTCTGCTTTGCTTCCTTTTCTGGCTCAAATCTGACCGACGTGTAGGTGTTAAAGTTCCTCACCACTTGGCACTAGGTCCATTTTTATCTCCTCTTTGCAACACATTCCCAGGACTTTAGAAACCATCTATATGCTAATAACTTCCACATTTATCTCCCTGGCTTGGATCTCCCCTAAGTGTTCCTGTCTCATTTATCCAAATTACTTCCCTGACAACTCCATGTGGATGTTTTGCAAACATCTAAAACTTAATATGTACAAACTAAACTCTTGCTTTTTCTCATGGAAACTTACTTCTGTACAAATCTGCTCTGTGCCAGTAAATGACACTCCATTTTACATAATTGCTGGAATAGAAACTTTTGACTGATTTTGGATCCTGCCCCCTCCCACAGCCTCATCTGGGCCATCCACAGATGCCCTTCAGGGCACATCTGCTGCTGCCTGCCTTATTGCAACAACCACTCGCCACTCCTTGCTTTCCTCTGCCTGCCACTACTGTGGTGGTTGGTGTTGTCTTATTAAGTCATAAAGCAGCCCTTTCGCTTCCATGATAACACCCTTTATTACCTGCACACTGCATCCGGCACTTGACATCATTCCTGTGACTTGCATGGCCATACGTGGCCTGGCCTCTGTCTCTGTTCTCCAGCTGTGGTCGCTCAGTCCAGTCACCTGGTGTTCATTGCACACACAGGATTGGGGTGCTTTGTCCATGCTGGTCCCTTCGCTTGAAATGTGCTTTTCTTCCTTCTTCCCAAGACTGGGTTCTTTTTGTTCAAGTTCATCTGGATCTCATCTTCGATTCACCCCTCTCATCGCTCTTTCTGGGGAGGACACCCTGTCACTCTTGACCACGCAGCATTTTTCTTTCCTCTGTAGCATTTCCTGTGTACAGTTGCTATTTTGCGTTTGCTTCAGTGTCATCCGCGCCTTCCCCTGGACCCCAAGTCCCATCGCCATACACGCCCTGCCGAGCACACGTTGAACAGTGATGATTGCTGAGTGAATGAATAACTTAACCTGTCCGTCCCCACAAATGAAATCTTCAAGGGTTGTAGAAGATAACAAGGGACATGAAGCTCCAAATACACATCCAACACCTGGCCAAGACTCTCAGGTGAGCTCCCTCTGCCTCAGCAAAACCGAATTCTCATCTCATCTCATTGCGCAGATGCTTTTACTCAGTAGAAGTTGACCCGTACACTATGAATTGAGGACTTCTCAGTGTCTGGCTGGACTTCAATAAAGAGGCATATACAGAAGAAACAAGGAACAGGTGGAAATGCCAAGAATCATTTACCTAGTTTTCCGCATTGAGCCTTTATTTTTATAATAAGGAAGATCAATAACGATTTTTTTTAAGAACAGAAAGTCTCTGAAAAACTGTATATTTAGAAAAAAAAGTGCTGCTCATCCTCATTCTCCTTTTGTTCATGACATTCTTGTATAGATCTTACAAGATTTTACTGCTTTAACAAAATTTCTTAAATTCCATTTAACTTGCTGTAGACAAAATTGGATATAGTTTTTAGACATTGTTCTGATCAGCGATTTTAACCGGGGGAATTAGTAGCTAGTTTTGGGATTTGTATTCCCACCTGCATATTCTCTATCCTTGTGGCTACTTGGCCTGTTCCACCCAGCAGTCTGGACTCAGTGGGATCTCATCTGAACAACGTCCCTCAGGCTTCACTGAGGAGGGAAATATTCAGTAGCGCCTACTGTAAGCTTCAGGTCTATGGGTGACCAGCGGCGATGGTGAGAAGAGCCCTGAAACTCCACATGTGAAAGAATTGCCATCACCCTCGATGCATGTGATACCCTCTCAGTTTTAGTGCTCAAGATCTGTCAGGTGGGGACAAGTGCAGCAAGAGCAGAAGCCAGTCAGCCTAAGGTGCCAGATGGCTCCCTGGTGACCGTCCTCCACCTGTGTCATCATATGCCCTCCCGCTTGGCCGTGTGGCATGGCATGTTGCATGGCATGCAGGAACGGTTTCCAGTCCATAGAAAGTCTCAGAAGCCCACATCTTCCCAATTATCCTGTCAGTGCTTGAATGTGACCCGATATTGTCACATATACACCAGAGACAGGAAGCCTCCTGTGCGAGATGTAACCCTTACATATCAGTAAAGTGGAATCTAGAACCAACTCTCATGAGATGGGCCTGTAGCAGTTGAATGCTGCTCAGAAGTTTCCCCAAGCAGAGGTTTGCACCCCTCGGGCAGCCTTCCATCAGTGCATGACAGGCAAGTGGGCGGCGGCAGCTCTCTGCTCTCCCATCCACACTTCCACCTGCTCCAGCCTTCCCCTTTGCACGAGCCTGATGACCCAGTCGGGTTGGGCTGACTTCCCCGTTCTCTCCACCTCTCCCTTAGCAGATGTTTTGTATAAATCCCGAGCACTCTGGGGCTGCTGATGGGCAGTGCAGCCTCAGACAGGCTAGATTCTCCTATGTGCAGGCCAACTTTGCCGTGGCAATAGTTCATGGCCTGCTCACTATCCGTGATCTGACCATGGCCTGCTCACTATCTGTGATCACAGCTCTTGTTCTAAGCCCTCTTCTACCTTCACACCTGAGTAACCTGATCCTATCTATACCTTCTTGTCTATGTCTGAAGATGGCATTATTGGACACTATCAGCTAAAATTTTACCTCCTCTGTGAAACACCAGACACATGGGAAGCAAATTTAGTCTCACCCCCCCCTTTATGCTCTCTTTATTTCACATTAATCCTACTAAAGAAAAGATCATATCAGATTCCTATTAGTTTTGTCCTCCTGCCTCCCCACCCAGGCTGCCACCTCCAGGGCAGGGCTCTGGTGCTATTCATCACTGCAGACATGCACAGAAGCTGGTAATTTATAATAAAAGTTATGCAAATAAATACAGAATTCTATGAGCACATTCCATTCGTCCAGAGATAAGAGCTTGGCGCACTACTGACATAACTTTTACAATATGCAGTGAATGATGACCAGTAACAAAACTGGCAGGCTTCTTCCTGTTTCTCAAAACAGACTTCATGAAACCTGTGTCTCAGCCCCTCCGGCTGCTGGAACACATTGCAGAGTCTGGGCGGCTTGTGGACCACAGACGTTTCTTTCAGCCTCTCAGTTCTGGAGGCTGAGTCTGAGGTCAGGTGCCAGCGTGCCCAGGTTCTCATGGGCCCTCTTCCTGTGTGTCCACCCTGGGGAACGAGGGACACTGGCTCTCTGGGATCTCTTGTGGGAGGTCACTGATCCCAGCCATGATCCTCATGATTGATCACCTGCAGCCCTCACCTCCTCACACCCTCTTCTGGGAGGCAGGACTATCACATATTCATTTAGGGGGAATGGAAACATCAAGTCTAGAACAACCTCGTATGAAATGATTTAATGGGCAATCTCCTTGTCTTAAAGGACAAAGAAGCACCCACCTCTGCCGAGGAAAACTGGGTGCTGAGAGGTCTGGTGAGTCATGCCTGAGAGACGTATACTGAGTGCCATTTCTAAAATGTCGTGTCATTTAACTTGAAGAGGTTGCCACATGAAACAATCCCTGGAAGAGCTCCAGGTCCTTTTGATATTTTGAGTCATTATTAGCTTTGTTCACCAAGAAATTTGCACTTGAACTCATTAGAACTATTGCTGAAATAGCTTTCACAGTAAAATATGTTACAGTTTCAGTGAAAAGGACAGCTGCTTCTAGAGGAGATGGACTCTGGCATTGATCTGTCTCTGTGGATCGTGTTAGATCCTCATAGTTAGTATTTACACAAGAAATGAAGCAATATCGAGTGCCAGTCATTTCTGGAGAAATAAATAGGATTATATCCTTAACAAGGGGGATTTGTTTTGAGGTCCAGCTTTGAGACAGATCTTTGCATTTGACATTGGGGTATGGTTTCCTCTCAAAGAATAAAGGTGGAGGCCTAAAATAGGCATTCATATTTACCTGAGTATTAAAAACACAAAAGCACAAAGTGCACATAGACAGAATTGGCAGAGCTGCCTTCCGGTCCTGGGAATGCTGATGACATTTCAACCTGTCGTCTTCACGTCCTGCAGACAAGCCTGCTGGAGAATGGGGGGCATACTCAGAGTCGGGTCCAGGCTGGTTCCTGTCTGGTCTGGTCCCTGTTAATAACTGTGACTCTGGGAAGGTCACTTAGTTCCTCTGGGCTTCGTTTACCTTCTCTATTAAGTGGGAGAAATCATTCTTGTCTGCTTCAATCAGAGGGTTTTGTAAATATTGAATTAGGTAAAAGCTCTGGAAGTCCTTTTAAATAAATAGTGTAAAGACTACATGGGTGTGAAATGTTGTCATTTTAATCTTTATAAAATTTGGCTGTGGAGTGAGAAAAACCTTGCAAGCCCGGCAGTGCCCTCAGTAAATGCTGCCAGCATAACAAATTTTGTTATATGATACATAGATTATAAACAGAGACGGGATTTATCATGGTTTTGTTGTAGCTTGCTTTGTTCTTTCAGTTTGTTCTAGCTCTTTGAAGAAGATGGGAAAAATCTCTGTAATGATGTGTACCAGAAACATAAAGGCAAGACCCGTTAAACCCGGATGTCCCCGACTGAGCCGCAGCGTCTGGGGAGTTCAGCACGTCCTCCCAGTGGGATGCTTGGCAGGAAATGTCTGGCATTTGTCATATTGAGACATCGAGGCACTAAGCAGTAGTAGAATAGGGAGCCCCTTGGTAGAGAGTTTTATCATTGACCAATGAAGTAAAACTGGATAAAACCTATGAATGATGCAAACGGGAATGTGCGAAAACTCTTGGATGAAGGGGGAGTGTGGTTTTCCTGATCAGCACCTCCGCCGGGCTCTTTTTCCTTTCAGTTGTTAGGTTCAAATATTTTGTTCAGCATCTACTTGCTTCTGTTCAGTGAAAGGGGACATCAAATCAGTGTAGGCGGTGGAAGGTTGCTAATGGCTGCATATTCCTTGGTATGATTTCAGGGCCAAAACTGCACATGCTCTTACATGTTTTTTGCTTTGGACTCAGCTTTAACTTTTTAAACTTTTTAAAAAAATTAAGTTAACTAAGTAATTGCTGTTGCTTGCGTGCAGCACTTAAGCTGATGAATGGACGATATAATGACTCTGAAGTTCTATGTCAACTTCTAACCTCTAACAAGGACCCTGAACTAACTCATCTATTTTACATCCTAAATTCTTCAGTCTTCATTTACAGATTCATTTGCTAATTGCCCACATCTGTTGTTCTCTCAATTATCAATTCTGAGAAGAAAATTTTTAAACTCCTTTTCACTATTAATTTTTCCTCTGGCAGGTTATACTTATCAAACCTGTCTAAAAAGTAGGAGAGAACAAAGGGATATAATATGTGATTAATTCAAAGTTAATTATTTCAGTGTCATCTGACATTAATTGCCTTCGATTAATAAGTGTATTCTTTTTTAAATTCTCTGTATGAGAACACCATGAACATAATTATAACCTGAATTATTTTCCTCATATGTTAGAAGGTTAATGTGATCTCTCCATTAAGCACACTTAAAGTCCGAGTGACCAAACACCCAGCGGAAGGGAGCATATCACCTATAGCCATGGTTTCTCTGCAGGTGACATATTTGTGCCACTTAAATCCTAGATGTCGTTGTTGCCTTTTCAAGGAAATGGAGCAAACTAATGTTAACAGTGCAGAGCCATCAAGACCAGTGTCTCTTCCTGACAGCCTGGGCCTGGCACTGCAACACGGGATGATCCGATGGTTCAAGTGATTTGAGCTAGCACAGAAGAAACGATTCTGTGAGTACGTGAAGAGGGAGAAGGCAACAAAGAAAAACATAAGAGCCCTAATTACCAGATGAGGAAGTAAACGCACTGAGAGGGCTGAGAGGGCTGACATTGCAATTCCTACACTGTGCTTCTGCTGTCATTGGAAGGATGGGATGCAAATAGCACTTTTTTAGTCCATGGTACCACATAATTAAGGGAACTTTCATCGTCACGAGATAACATAAAACCTTTGCCCTCAGCTGCCTCTTTCAGACACCTTAGAATTGCTGCTCAATTCTGTGCTCTTAACCATTTCTAGGTTCTTGAATGACGTGAATTTGCATCAGTTTTGTTTGTGTAAGAGTGGTGTGGACAATTATGCTCAGTGCTGTGATGTTTGGCATCTGTTTGTGCTCAGGGTTAGCTTGTATTGTGAGTATCTATACCTTGTAGTTGTGTGTCAAATAAGCACCACCTATTTCATATGCACCTGTGTATTCAGAGATACAGCAGAAACATTTTTTCCTTGGTCAGGTTCTAATCAAAACTTTGTGATTCACATAAAGGCATATAAGTCATGTCAATATTCATGGGAGGTACAAATCTGGAAGGGAGAATAACAGAAGACAGAATCGAAAGTGAAATGATTGTAGAAAGTTGGAACAATGAAGCCAAATTGAAATCGGACTTATTGGGGAGGAAATTAAAGGGTTTTAGCTTTTAACATCATGATATTATATGGCGACAGGACCGAGTGTGATGTCATCTCTCAGGTGGGAGTTAAGATGAAGGAAGTTCTGCCGCTTAAGGTGGAGCACACACTCAGTGGGGGGCCATGATGTCAAGAGCAGGCCTCACGGCTGTGACATCTTGCACTGAGTTAGCTGGAGTGGTGGAGTCCAAAACATTACAAGTTTTACCTAATTCTCTCTTCCTCTCCTAATGAGGGCTGGTTCTGAGAAAGGTCCTCTAGTTCTGCTCAGCTGACTGGCAGACCAGGGAGAGGACAGACTTATCAGAATTGAGTGTAGGAGAAATTAGGAATGAAGAGGCTGCCTGGGTTTGGGATTGGTTTGGGAAAAGGAGATGTCTGGAGAGAGGAGGCTGAGGTAGGGCCTTGGAGAGGACAATGTGAGTGCTGCTGTTGGGTGGAACTGCAGTGGGAGGTACTTCCTGCTGGTGAACCACATTGGGCAAAGGCACTAAGATGAGGCCAGAAGGCCTGCATTATCAACATGCCCCTTCCTGACCATCCCTGGTAATGGGCCCATTGCATTTTGTGCTCAATATGTCGACCCAAACTTTTGTTCCTAGTCCTGGGCTTGACACCTAGAAGAACACAGAAAAAACTAGAGTTTTCCCAGCATGTTGTTTGGGAGGGTGTTTTGTCAGTGTTTTCACTGCTGTGACCAAAACACCTGACAAGAACAACTATAGAGGAAAGTTTATTTGGTGCTCACAGTTTCAGAACTCTTTCCATGGACAGCTGACTCCATTGTTCTGGGCCTGAAGTAAGGCAGGACATCATGGCAGAAGGGCTTGGCAAGGAAAAGCAGCTCAGGACGTGGCCATCAGGAAGCAGAGACTCCCCTCACCATGGACGACTGTATACCCCAAAGGCATGCCCCCAGTGAGCCACCTCCTCCAGCCTTGTGCTGCCTGCCTCCAGTTACCCCCCAGTTAATCCCAGCAGATTGATGCACTGCTTAAGGCTCTCAGAACCTGATCATCTCACCTCTAAGCTTTCTTCTCTTTAAATCCTCTCTGAATCTAATTTCTGACTAGAGTGGAAACATTTCATTTAGAGAAGGAAAGACAGGCCTGTCATGTGGCAGGAGGAGCCAGTTCTCTCAGAGTAGTCCTGGCAAACTAGTAAGAGGGTAGAGGTATCCTTGAGTAGGTCAGGGCATTCAGTGAGTAGTGAGCTGGCCACCACAGACACCCAAGCAGAATTTAGCTTTCCCTCTGTTTAGAGTTTGTGGGACTGCACTGTGCCCTGGGAAAGGGTCTAGTTGACATTCAGGGTCCACCTCCACGTGGAAGGTAGGAAAGGAATCAGTGTCTGTGCTGCGTGCTGTGTGCCCCCTGCATTACATGTACGATCTCACCTTAGCTTGAGAGGCAGAGGACCCCTTCTTGTGAGGAAGACCCCGAAGCTCGGGCACTAGCCTCGCGGGGTTGAGTGTCAGATGGTATCTGATCCCAGATCTGCTCCACTCCATGGCTCAGGCTCCTCATGCATCAAGCTGCCTCCACCACTTAACTGACGTCTCACTGTGAAATTCTCTTGTTGAAACGCCATATGCTAAACATTTGTGACAAGCATGTTTTTATAGATTCGGGAAGTAGTCTATTTTAGTGCTATGAAATGGGTACTGAATTAATCAGACACAGGTTAGAACTTTGTTACTTCCTTTTATTAGCTGGATGACTCTTGGGTGAGGTACTTAGCTGCCTGGGCTTTGGCCACCCCATTCGTCATGCACTCGGTGGGGCTGTTTTGAGGATTACATAAGGTAAGGCAGAGGGAGCAGCTGGTGTCTGTGGAAACCCTACAAAACATACTGCTATCTAGACCCCTTAAGGAACTTTGAGGATGTATGGAAGTACTAATTAATATCCCTGAAAGGAGGGCCTAAACTGAAAATATTTAGGATTATTAAACAGTCCTCTGTACCTGCAGGACCTGCATCCAGGTTCCCTTAGCTGCCACAGCCCAGGAGTGTGGGTACTTGTAATATGATAGAACTTCCACATTCAGCTGATATTTGACTTCACCCCAACCTTAGCAAACTCTCCAGACACACTGACCTTCAGTCTTAGCAAGCTCCAAGGGCACAGAACACAGTAAGCTCCAGCCCCAGGACGGTCACAGGATTATTGGTGCTCCCACCATTCATCCCTTCACCAGTTGCCAACCAACTCCGGAATATCTGATGTCACAGCCATGCGGGGGGACTGCTCTTGCTGAACAAAAGTTGGACAGTTCAGCTCATCCCTCCTCTGGCACACAGTCCCCCTTGAGGTCGTCTCCTTGCTGAGCTCTAACAGATGTGCAGGAGATGGCTGCTTTAGGCAGCAGTTGCCTGACCAAGAACATGCATACGGCTGGACGCCAAACCGTCAGGGGTTCAGGAGACTGCGTTTCCCAGAATGGTCTTTGAGCCACCTCAGCTAACTGGAGCAGACAAAGCACAAATTCTACTGCCTTAGAAGTTCTGTGGCTGGGAGGCCTGGGAACTTTCATTTAGCCATAACCCCGTGTGTTGTTTTATTTGCCGACTTCAAGAACCCCCAGACCTTCTAACCCATGCAGCCAAACTGACCGAAGCCCTTGTGAATGCCCTTGGGGTTCTCCACTGCTGCCCCTTACACAGCAGAGGCAGCCATGGACTGGCTTCTCTGCTCTCCCCACTGTTTGCAGGGCCCATGCCTCACCTCCTGGGCCTCCCCTGAAATGTGACTTTCCCTTGAGGCCTTCCTCCATCCTGTGGAAAATGGAGGTACCGCCTTAGCTCTGCCTGCATCCTCTTGCTCTTTCTTTCCCCCTTACAATTTACCTAGCTTGTTGTCTGTCTCACATCAGGAAAAAGGCTTCTGTCATTTGTACCTCGTCACCCCTGCCCAGGTAGGGGCACCTGGAGGGTGTCCAGTGTCTGAAAGGACAAAGGCAGTTGGAGGAGAGAGTGGGCAAGTGGGAGGCTGGTTTCAGAAGGCCTCTCTGTTCCTGGTGATTCTGTACTTTCACATTCAATTGTCATTTACCATGCATGTGACATTAAAAATGGTGAAAAGTCTAGATAAACACTCACCCTCTAGAAGCTGTTATGTGTGCGATTTGTTACTAAATCACTGACTGATTACTGTTGAGGTTTTTATTTAGTACCTTATATCTATTTAAGTAATATATAGAGGTAGATACATACTGTGTTTATTCTCATTTCTATAATTAATTATCAATCAGTAATCTCTACAATATTAATCTGGGGGAGCTTGACTTACATGGTTTGGTTTCTGGCTCTTTTTCTGGGTTTATGTCTGTCTGCCTGTGTCATTGAGTTGCCCCTTAATGATGTCCTAGAATCTACACAAATTCTCCACAATGATTCTTTGTGAAAAACAACTCATTAGGTAGATGAAAATTATGATAGTAGTATTTCTGATATTTTGTTTTAATTGTGTCTTTTGCATGTAATCTGAGAGCTTACTAATCACCACGGAATTTTGTGTTGCTATAAAATTCAGTGTCAGGTAGCTGTCCAGGATTTTCTCCACATGGGTGTGGACAGGGATTTTCCTATTATTGTAGGACTGTAGGAATCTAGTTCACAGGCAATTAAACTGTGATTTAAGCAGCCTGCATTTTTTCCAGTAAGTCTGATGTTTAGTGTGACTCCATGAGGCTCCTGGAAATCCCATGTTAAACAAAGAGATGCCCCTGGTTCTAGGGTCTTCTGAGATATGCGCTCTCCTGCCACTCTGCTGACCCTTCATGATTCCCTTCAGACAGAGGAGCTCCAGGTACAACAGAGAGGAGGAAAATGGCCCAGAGGATTCAAAACTAAAATCAAACTTGCTCTTGGGAAATATAGATGGCGGGTTGACTTATCAGTGGCAGGAACAATTATGAATTATCATTGGCCAGTTTCCCCAAATACTAATTAACACCTGCCTAAATTATTGCGATGACATAAGGATTACAGAATATTCCTGTGAGAAATGTTTTTCTCCAGAAATAAAGATACAAATATTAATTTTAAATGTCCCATATATCCATTCTTGGTAATGAAAAAAGTCCTGACGAATAAAAAGAGTCAATAGAAATACATTTTGCAGCTCTGGCCAAAGTCACATTTTAAGTAATTGGCCATTGTGCTAATATGTCCCCAGGTTTCCATTTTCCTGTTGCTGCTGTTTAGAATGAAGCCGATCTGTCTTCATGTTTCTCCTCGGCCTGCGGTAATTGACCTGGCAGGCTGCCATGTGCGGCCGGACGGTCATCACTGGGAGAGGGTGTCCTGCCTCTCTTTTGACTGACAGGACAAACCCTGTTTTAAAAGTCACTGGCATGTGCTTTTTATCAGTAAATAACAGCCCCCTTCCCAGGCACGTGTGCACGGCAGTCGACAGTGCTGTCTCGTTAATGTGCCTTCGCCTTGGCAGAAGAAAAGGACTGAAAACAATCAGGGCTTCACCTGACTTGAAGGGTGGTTCTTCGTGAGGACAGCTCTTGTGGAAATCGGGCGCAGTCGCAGGTTTGCTTGCCTCTTTACCAGAGAGCTGTGCACACACGTCATAGGTCAGTCGATCTCCAGTTAAGCAGCCGGGCTTCTGGGCTTCCTGCATGCTGTCATTCACTCCCAGGTCCTCTCCAGATTTAATATTTTTCATCTATAAGAAAATGCAGAAGCCTGGAGTCCATCTGGACAGAACTGACTACTGGGTGCTTTTCTGCACCAGACTTCAGGCCGCTGTTTTTCATGAAGTTTTGTTTTGAAGTATATTGATGGCATTTCTGTTGTATCTACCTGGGGTATTCAGCTATCACTAGCTTGACTTTGAAATTATATTTTGTTCTTACCTCATGCGCTTTTTAAAAAATATATACTTTTTAGTTGTAGATGGACGCACTGTCTTTATTTATTTTTATGTGGTGCTGAGGATTGAACCCAGTGCCTTGCATGTGTGAGGCAAACACTCTACGACTGAGCCCCAGCCCCAGCCCTCCCACGCACTTTTGTGGAAGATATATTCAGCTGTGAAGATGACTGTATTTATAGCAGTTTCTAAGGAATACCATAGTAGCTGCCCAGTGGTGTTGGGGTTGCATAGTTCATGAGTGTCTGCGAGTGTAGACATACCCAAGTCAGAGAGTCACGCCCTGGGATAAATCACACAGTGAGCCATGATGCCCTGTTTTTCACCTATCCAAGAAATATTAAAGCACTCCACATGTATGAAGGTGAAAAAGGCCACAGGACAAGGACGGTGGACATGGAGATGGACATTCATGGTGAAGAGAACAGGAAATGGGGAACATAAACCACTAATAGGAGATGAATGTGAATGGAAACAGGGACAGGAAAATATTAGGAAGTCAGCTATTTCAAACATTTGGTCTTTTTCCTGAGACACAGGGTCTCAGGAAAGGGGAATATGGAGATGAAGTGACAAAGGTGACGCCAGGTGAGAGGGAACATTAGGAGAAAATAGACATGAAATGTCACACAGGAAAATAGATGCCTTTTGCAGCTTAGTGGGTCTGAGAATTGAAGGGGGAATGTAACCACATTTATAGGAAACTTTGGGGACCAATGTGGAAGATGCTAGTGTGATTTCAGATTATATTCTGTAGGCATTTGGAAAATAGAGGCTTGGATATAGGCTGGGAGGGAAAACAAACAAATTTCCATTTATTGATTAGCTACTATTGTCAGGTGTTTTGGTATTTAATAGGTTTTAAAGCTTCCAGAAACTGTGTAACCAAATCCTTCCATACAATTAGTTTAGGCAATTGCTATTTGAAGCTCAGCTCCTGAAACTTCCCTGGGAATTTTAAAAATCATAGTAAATTTTTAGAAGTGATAAAATATCCGATATAATTGATAGAAAACTCTTAAGAAAACATCTGTTTCTCAACCTTTGTGTATGTGGCATACATGATCTGCTCATGTGTATTCATGGTTTAGACACGTATTGTTTAATTTAGAAAAGAGGATTCAATGGGCCTTTGCACATTGTTGCTTTTTAGCTTTTCCCACAGCAACTTTGGGCTGCTCTACTTGAATGTAGGTTCCCAAAGTGTTTTTCATGATCCTTACAGTTCTTCAAAAGGACAACACAGGACCCTCCATTCTGGTGTGAGTGTCTTCAAGGTTAACAACAGGGCATGGTGTTATCTAGTGTCATCTATTTCAGGGGAAGCATTCTGATTTAAAAATAACATTACAAGTCTACTTAGAATTAGTTAACATTTTTCAGCAAAATAAAGAGTTTTCTTAAATACAAAATTTGAATTGATTTGCATCTCCTCGGGTCACCAGTTCCGAGCATACGCCTAAAGAACACAAGAAGTCAACCCCACACTGACCTCTGATTGCTCTGGATGGTGCTGAGCTCTCAGCTGGCCCTGGCTGTTCTGCTTAGGCAGCGGAGACAGCCTAGACCAGGCAGTGGCCAGCACTGCCTCCCTGAGCACCAGGATGAGCACAGAGGTACACGTGAGACTGGGAAGTTCATGGAGTCCCTGGAAACCAGCAGGGAAGGAGAGATGCTCAAAGAGATGCAGCAGGTGGCTTCACTTCTTGTATTGTTTCTCTAGTTATTTTTATAAAAAGAAAAACAGCTTGTGACCTTAATACACCACTCAGAGCTGAGATGATGGAACCGGGGAAATCGTGAGGTAGGAAGCTATCCTGGGCTAAGCAGAAGACTTCCAGTCCCCATGAAGGGATGTTCTTTTGTTGAAGGTATTTGAAATAGAAAACAATGCTTTCTGTCTCCATGCATCTAAGTGCACAGATTTTCAATATTATGAGCCTGAAGCTGTGATGGGTGACTTAGGGCATGCTTTTCTTCAGTGGCTGATTACAGTTCTCCAATGCAGTGGCAGGAGCTCAGGCCACTGAGACCACTCTGTCCTTTAACAGATGCCTGGAGAAGGCCTGTGGGGATGGGATATTGAGACTGCAGGTCAAGGCAGACTTTACAACCGGAGTCCTGGATTGATTAGAACCTGGCGGGAATGGCTCTGTCTTTAGCAGAGGCTGATTCAGCACACACAGGACGCTTGCTTCTGGGTGAGGCTTCTGTGTCTCCACGTGGCCTCTGTGGGAGCCTGGGAAGTAGGAGGAATAGATCTGGTAGAAACACGTTCAGTGTTAACAAGAAAATGGCTAGGGACATGGCAGCCTGGGCGCAATTGTCCAAGGCTGGCTCTGCGGTACTTTTATTGAATATGTTTAGAAAAGTAGACTAACCTGAGTCTGGTTGATTTGATTACAGTCTATTCTAAAGTTGTAAAATACCTTCAGTCAGTGTATATTGAGTAACTACTCTGTGGAAAAAACTAAACTCCAAGGAACATGGAATCTAGTGAAGAAGATGAAACTGGTAACCAAGTGATTACAAAGTTTGCAGAGCAAAGTTTGATGGTATTGCAAATCACACTGTAAAATAATTGCCATAGAAAGAGGCCCAAAGGAGTGGGATGTTCAAAGAAGGAGGAAAGAAAAGTCATCCTGAGTGGAATAATGAAAAGTTTATGGCAGAAGGAGTCTGAGAGACCAAGGCAGAGGTGCCTACAGAAGTACGGTCAGGGCAGTGGTCAGGCATGATGCACCCTTGGAGGACAGAAGCCGGTGTAACTAGAGAACACCCACTGGGGCAGAGGAGGATTCAGCCTGCTACACGTGTCTTAAATACTCAGTTATGAAATTTGCTTTTGATTCAGTCGGCAACTGCTTCATTGTTTTGAACGCTGAATACTACTCAAAAGATCTGGGCAGAGGATGCATCCTGCATATGGATTCCGTGAATATATAAACTCTAGGGTTTCATCTCTGGATTCTTCTCCTTTTATGGTAGTCAGTTCTGATGACTTTTGCCTTGCAGTGTGGCTGTGGCTGTTTGGGCCCAGGTGACTGTAGTAAGCATTGCTCCTTAAATAGGGGAGTGATTCATGCTTGAATTTTATCACTCATCCTCCTGTGCCTTAGTGAATTTGTTGGCGTTCACCATACTTGGTGTTCTGAAATGGAGGAAACATGTGTTAGTCATCTCTTTCTGCCTAGCAAAAAAAAGAAAGAAAACCAAAGCACAACTGTGTCATGGGCCATGCCAGTGCTTTGGATGGATTCTCTTGCCATTCCTCCTCCAGACCTCTCCTCACAAGAAGGGAATAAGTATTCAGAGAGACAAAGCATTTCACGGAAGACCATTGAGTTAGTAAAACGTATGACCAGGATTTAAAACTAATCTACTTAGACTTACACTCTTTGTAGGGCATCACGTTGCCCCTGTTAACCAATGCTTAGTTATGGAATGAATGATTGGATGAATACGTGCATAAATTGTAAAATATTGACTTTAAAAAATGATTTATCCAGAGAACAATAGGGTTGAAACTGGATGAAATATGAGTGTCCCATCTTGGATAATTTCCCTTGCTCCCCTGCTACCTCTTAGAAAAAATTTGAATCAGAATTAGCTAAGCTAATATGAAAATTTGGAAGCCACGGCTGTAGCCCCCATGAATCAGCATTCTAAATGTGAAGTGTGTCAGTGCAGCTGATGAGCATCTGGAGCTGTGAGATACAGTTCAGGTTGTCAGTGCCCAGGAAGGATGTCGCCGGAACATCGCTGCACCTTTCTACTTTATTGAAGAAGACTTGGAGTGATGACTTCCGGTTTGTGCTCTGGCAACACTATGAAATGCTGGCTACTGAGTTGATAGTGCCTGCCTTATACATTGAAGAAGTCTTTACTGGAGTCCTCTAGGACCTCTCTGTCAAGGGAATTTAGATCAGACACCGTAGGGGCTGAGTGACAAGACCAACCTTGACCACAGAGGAGAGGCTATGCAAGGGACTCTTGGCCACGCAGGGCTTGCCCTGAAGGCAGCATCCGCCCCTGCCAGTGCTCACCACTGCCTGACTGGAGCTTGCTCCGTGATGTGAAGGTGTCTGTCTGAGTGTGTCCATCTGTCCTCAGTACGTGTCTTCACTGACAGCAGTAAGGGGCTTGTGGCACTCTAGGATGCTGTTTTTAGACATCTCTAAGAACAGCTGTTGGGAGTCTAGGGACATACTTCTATCTGCACTATAAAGGTTTGATGAGGGATTGGAGCCTTTGAATTATCTGGAGAAAGAGAGAAATTTGGGAGATAGACCTCAAAAAAAAGAATGCATTGGGAGAACTTCTCCAATTTGAGTAAATAAGAGAAATACAAAATGAAGATGTAGCTGAATCTAATAAAATATTTTTTCCTGGCACTATTATATAAAGAATATTATCAGTTTTCAAACACTGAGTATAATAGGTAAATATAGCTTTTATTACACACTTCATTACTTATTTTTGCTTAAATTTTGGGATGTAAATCAACACACTTTGAATATAGAACATAAACTCCATTAAAAACGCTAATAGCAACTCTCCGTACATAGTGGGGACTTCATAACACTTTCCAACGCTCTTCTGCTTGCATTTTCTCAGCAACCCCAAGTGGTCAATGAGGCAGAATGTTTTCCTCCTTGCCTAGATGAGAAAACTGAAACTGGACATTTTAACTATTGACTTGAGGACAGGGCTATCAGGTGGTGGATCTAGACCTTGACCCAGAGCTTCTAACTCTAAATTCCTTGTCTTTTCACCTGGACCACACTGCTTTATGGTCACACACATAATTTCAGCATGGCTTTGTCTCTGTCTGTGAGGCTGCAGGATACAGTTCTTTGAACTGGCCCATGTGTGTCCAATCTGACCTGAGTATCCACTCCTCCAGGACACTCTCCCAGTAGTCCCTAGCAACTCAGGTGGAGACAGCTCTGCTCCTACCCACTACCATTGCAGCCAAGCCTGCCCTTCCTGTTTCTATCTTGGTGTTCAGGTCATCATTCTGCAAATTTTAAAAACTCAACAGGATGAATGAAAATGAACAACCAGCACAGAATGTTGTTTTTATAATTCCCCATTGTGATATTCTGTGTGTGTGTGTAGATGGCATTGCTTAGAGAGTGTGGAGGAGGAAAAAATAAAAATTTAGAATGTGTCCATGACATTTTCACCCTCTTCAAGTAAAAGGATACTCAGGGATTCTTCTGTATATTCATTTCCAACTCCTAAGTTTGGTTTCATCAAGTTAGAGTGAAACTGATATGTACGCATGCTCATTTAAAAGCTGAGGATCTTACTCTCATCTGGGTTTCTATTCCCCTGTGATTCCACCTCTTTGCTTGAAGACATTGAAAACTAATTAGTAATGTCTTTGTTTCCAGAGTCTCTGTCATTTGCTATTGTTTACCAGATTCCTAAAATTGTATACTAAAAAAAAAAAAAAAAAAATACTAATCTTCAAGAAAAAATAACCATGTTCTTTGGATAGACTCTTCTGTGCTGTTTACCTCTTGCTTCCAGTGGAGTTTGATGACTGCTTTCTGCACATTTTGAAGCCTTTCTTTAGATTTCTTCCTTCCTGATCTTTGCTAGTGTAACCCCAGTCTTGCCTTGTGCTTTGTGTTTGGATTATCTGAGTAATGCCAACTTCAGTGTGTCTTCCGCAAAGCCCAGACTGTGTCTCTTGACTGTGCCTCTGAGACCTTGTGTGGAGGGATCCCAATCTGAGGCCAGAGAGCCAGCTTTGTCACTTGCTAGTGTGACCATGGGCAGGGAGCTTCACTGCAGTGTCTGGATCTGCATTGCCAGTGGCTGGGAGATTAAAATGGGGGTGCATACAAAGTGGTCAAGGAGAAGAGAGCATCCGGGAGGCTCTATGGCTCTCTCCCAGGAGAGCTGTGGCTCTCCTCCCCTCCTTTAAAGACCCATCTCACATAGACTACACCCATGCGTGTTAGCAGCCCGGACACCTTGTTAAATTTATATTTGGTTCTTTGTTGGATCGTTTTAGCCAGTCACAGCGAGGAGCCTGGGTTTACCTCTGTACGCTGCCTAGTGATCTTAGTGAATCATTCATAGAACTGATCTCAGGTAAAGGAACTAGAAACCTATATGTTCATAATTCTACTTTAATAATTCTTCATTTTATTAACCAAAGAACCAGAAATTGATATTCTCAGTCTGAAATAATTTTCAGTTTGATAATTTTTGACTCAACTCTTGTAATTATTTTATTTTGTAAGATGAAAATCAGCCTAATGTACTTACTTGGGAGTTTACTCTTTCTAAAAATGCATTGCCTACCTTCCAAGTCTAGTTCTGTAAAAATCCTAAATGTATATCCAGCTCTAGTACCAACCTGCTGCAACTGTGCACCTGTTCGGCCTCCATGCTCTAAGCTGTAAGGTGCTCAGCAATACTGGTCCCATTTCCAGAGTAGAGGTAGCGCTCAGCATTGCTAGAGAGCCTGCCCTGTGAATCCAAGCGAGTTCCCCAGGAGAAGCCGGTCATGCTGTCTACAGGTGGGGCACTGGCTCTTCCTGCTTGCTGCAAAACAACAGAACAGAGAACACTCCACCCGTACACGCAAATGCAAACTTTGTCGTGCAAGGTGAATCTTGTTTATTTGTGTTTGGGGCTTTACATTTGATTTCTTTCTTTGTTTTATTTGTTTTCTCCCTGGAAAAGCTCAACCCAAACAGGTTATTCCCTCTGGTTCCCAATGGTCTGAACGCTGTGTCATTTCATTGTGTCATACTTAGGGAGTGACCAATCTGTCACTGTGCCTGAAAGGACCAGCGGAGGAGTGATTAGCTTGGTGCCATTCATCAACAGGGTACTCTTTGATGTACTTTTTATTGCTTAAGTCAACAGCATCTGAAAATCTAATCTTCCTGAGTGTTTCTTGAGTGGTACTTAGCTCTCCAGAGTTTCTCTTCCTTTGTTTTCCTCTTCTCTTTCCCGGTCTGTTCTCTTATGGAATCCTGCGACCCACAGATCTGAGTGTCCTTTACCAGACTAGAGGTCAGATTGTTATTGGTTTGTACCAGAGGCTACAGCTCTGTTTAGTCCACAAACCTGTTGTAATTGTGTGTTTGATATATTTTTAAGCCTTCATTTGTCGTCTTTCTCCCTTTCTTTCTTTTTTTCTCTACTAATGATACCAAGTATTTTGCAGTTCTTATAAGCATTTTTTATTTATTTTATATCAACTCCCATAGTTTAACTGTAATGTAAATTTTATTCCTTCAACAGAACATTAGAATGAATTTAAAATAGGGAATGCTATGTTTTTCAGTTTAGTAAATTTTACCCATGACTTCTCATTTGACCATCAGCATACCTTGTAGGAAAGACTCACTCATCCATACTTGGTGAGCACGCGATACATGCCAGATGCTTCCTACATGCCCTGAAAAATGCACAAGTGAAGGAAATTCATCCAAATCTCTGATTTGTGGAGTTTACATTCAAATAAAGACAGGAAAATAAACAGTTAAATATATAGTGATGTGGTGATGAGGGCTAAGGAGAGGTACAAGGCAGAGGAGGGGTTGGACACCTGGGAGGGAGCAGGGTGCTGGGGTGAGTTCTGCATTTGATGAGGTCTGGCCTCACTGAGCAGGGGTGTGGGGGAAAGCCTGAGCTCTGAGGGAAGAGGGCAGAGCCCTGCAGAGGCCTTCAGGCTGGAAGGAGCGCAGAGACCAGAGCTAAGGGTTCAGGAGTTGAAGGTCAGAGAGAAGATGGGAAGATGTCATCACTCTTTATTTACAGAGACAGTAGCACAAAGAGGATCCCTGGAGCTGAGGTTGGGACTGCACAGGCCAGTAGGTGGCTAGTAAGTGGCAGAAGCAGGACTAACTAGACAAGGGCTCAGGCTTGCATCAGGTCTTCTGATGAAGGTTCTGTCCTTGGTTTAAATAGTTGGTGTTTTCTCGTTTACTTTGCTCATCTTCTCATCTTTGGAGGGCACTAAAGCATATTTGTTTCTGGAGTTCTCTGAAAGAAAAGTCAATGATTTCCCTTTTAAGTTCCATTTTGCTTCCATTTTGAAGGCGAAGTGGTGTTTCTTATTGAAAAGGCCAACATGCAGCCCACACTGTCTTCTCTTTGGCCTTATTATAACATTGGGATAGTTTGGAACACAGAATTCTTTAGAGGCCATAAAAACCTTTATTAATTGACCATACTGTCCACTCAGAGAATTTGCTCTGCTAAAAATTTGGAAAGAAGTTTCTGATGTAATATCAAAAGAGTTTTACTATTGTTTTGCTGTGAGTTTGCCTCAAACTAGTTAGCCTTCCTAAGGTAGCCCCATAAGTCACCCCAGCTCCAGAGTTTAGATGCTTATAATGGAATTGTGTGCAGCTGAGACAATGCATCAGTTGCTTCTGACTTTGCAAAGAGCTCACATAAAAATGAAGGTTCTCAAGAGAAGAGAATTATTGATGAATATACCCTAAAGTAAATTGCTCTTCTCTAAACCAAGGTCCAGGCATTATATTTTATAGAGTTCACAGACTGCTCTTATCATGACAGATCCCTTTTAACCCTTGAACAAGACTGTTACCAAAGCCAAAGTTATCAACGTCTGAAGTCATTCAAAGACCAAAAATAAATGATTCCTTTAAATGTTAATATTTCTTCCCCCACCATCTTTTATACACAGAGGTATTTATTAAAAGTATAGTCCCGGTTACTTATTGAACATTTATTGGCTGTGGTGCCTTAGAAACATGGTGCCTTAGATACATTACAGCATAAAACATGGAGGTTAAAAATATCCAAGGTTACAGTTTGACCCCAAGATAGAAAATCAGATTTCAGAGCTGAGAGTGGTTTGTAATCCCCTAACCCAGCTGGTTAGTGCTGTGCACGTTTTTGTGCTCTTCCTTTAATCCTCAGAATAACCACAGGGGGTGTTAACCTGCAGCCGAGGTGTAACTGGGCTCAGAACAGCTGAGTGACTTCTCCAAAGTCACCTAGGTATCAGCAGATAGGCAGCACTGGAATGTGCTTTGAAAGGTAACTGTTAAACCCATTCCCTGTTAATGTGATCCCTGCCCTTCCCTTTCATTATCCTGATTGCTTTCAACTTTGTAGTTCTTTCACCCCAAGAGCAAATCTGTTGCACTCTACAGTGGAGTTTTCTTGCTTCTTTCATACTTTTTCTGCTTGCTGTGGCTTCCACTGTGAACCTCATCTAACACCTGAAAGCATAAACACCAAGCCGCTACCTGGTCCTTGGTCTCCCCAGCTACCCAGTGTGGGCTTGCCTGCACTCCATCTTCCAGAGTCATCCTAACTTGATGACCCAGATCACTCCTCTGAGCACTTTCAAGACGCTCAACTTAGGAAACAGCAGGAATGGAGAGTGGGGACAAAATTGAACCACAGGGTTTTTCTGTGGCTTCTTGGATGAGGATCTGTCATAATAAAGAGCAATGACTCCAAGGCTTTGACTCTGGTGATAGAATCAACAGAAAATAGAAGAGGGAGGAAAGTTTGAGGAGAGAGAAATGATTTGGTTTATTTTTCTGGAGAGGTGAAGACTGAAAAGTAAAGCAGTCACATTTTTCAAGGCCCTGAGATCCAACAGAGGTTCCTTCTTTTTCCTTCTTTTTTGCATTAGTCTGACTGCAGAACATGGGAGGAGAACTCAGGGATGCTCCTGGGTGGGACTCGGGTAAGAACTGCACCTGGAGGAGCCTAGTGGAACAAGTGGCTTCAAGCGAAAACCTGCTCTTTTTCAAGCCACTTAACAAGAAAAATAAAACTATGTCCTGACGATTAGACTCATCGCCATTGCTGAGTTTACTGTTGACCAATGCCATTGTAATAAAATTGTAGTTGATCTCACAAGCATTTATATTCTAGCACTACCAAAATAGGAGTTTGAAATAACACTGGAATCTGCTTCTGCTGGCAGGTGGGGTCTGCAGAAGCTGTAAGCCTCTGCAGCCAATGAAGCCTGTGTCCGTGTTAGCAGCTAGCTAATCACAGCAGGCATACCTGCCAGCCTCAGCTCCAAGGGTTGCAGCCAGCAAAGCTGGGTTCCTCTCCACTCCTATTGGGTGGTGTGCTGCAGCTCTTAATGGTGGGCCATGCCCTCCAGAGTCACAGTAGATCCCAGCAGCTTACCTCCAATTTTTTTCTGGATTCTTATCTCATAAATTCAAAGAATGAAATCCATGGATAATAATGGAAGGCAAGAATAAAAGGAGGAGGATTTATTTAAGTGGGAAGAAAAGAAACAGAACTCCTGCAGGGCAAGAAAGGACCCAAGAGAGGGTTTACCACTGATATGTAGTAGCCTAAGAGCTTATGTAGCTACTTGGTCAGGAGCTGGTCAATACCTGTGCTAATCAGTCTTGGGAAAGTATCAATGCTATTGGTTTGGCCCATGACCTTCCAATTGGCAGTATCTTTTCAGCTCTTGAGTTTGAACTTTCCTGTAATCTCCCTTGGGTCTGCCACCACTTCCATTTTCCCCCACTGCTCTGGGACAAAGGCTTGGCTGGAATGTTTGGAATGTTTTTATAGGTTAACTTCACGGGGTGGTCTTTATATTTTTAAAAAGTCTTAATTGGGACCCATTAGTTATCCTAACTCATTCACAACTAATTACTATTCAAAGAGAACTGTCAGGTTGAGGGTAAGAAGCATGAATTTGATGAGCTTGGGACTGCACATAGAAAGGTAAACGTCTTTATATGTGATTCCACTCGTCCTTCCTTATAAATTTAACGTCTGATACTCCATTTCACTAGACCTCCTAAGATTTGAAAGAATACTGATTCAATATAAGATATTCAATTAAATTCTATTCATTCTTACTTGCCTCTAACATTTATAATCAATTTGTTGAACTTTTCTTCATCTTTTATTGAAGTGCAATTTCTTTTTTACTTTGAACCACATTTTATTTTATACTTAAGTGATATTCCTTAAACTAAAAGCGTTTGGTTGGCAAACCTATAAATATAATTAATATAAGTAGCATGTAAATATGTAAAATTATGAGATTGAGTATGTTTGTGTGCATCTGGATTAGAAGTATGTTTTTTTTCCCCCAGAAACTGAGTTTTAACGTTAGATGGTGTGAGAAGTACTTATGATACATTCAAGCTCTACTAATTCTCCTTCTAAAGACCCAAATGGATGTGATCGTAAAGAATACATGTTTAAATTTTCACAGTAGTTTGAATAAACCATGGAGAAATATTTAAGGTTATCCAGAGGGAGAAAAGCGCCCTTTAGTTTACAGGCAGTTAAATTTAAATGTAGCCATAACTTGAAAGGATAAATCTGAGTCATCCATCCTTTCTCTATTAGCTAGAGTTTGCCCTCTCATGTTGGTAATTCTTTGCCAGGAAGAGAGAATCTCATGTGCTTACTACAGTTTTGGAAAATGTGATGAGTTTAATGATGTACTTTTGCTTTGTGAAATGTGTGTAGATAGAAATGGAAATAATGAATAGAATATTTGAGTGATAGTGACAATTCTGATGGAAATGACAGTGCGAATGCAGAAATGAAATCAATTTCCTATTTAAATTATTGCAGCAGCATTCATTAAATGCCTTTCTTAAATGGAGCTGGATATTGCACACCGGAAACAATATTAATCATGGATTTGCCCTAGATTTTTCTATATTAGTTGAGCATGGATGTTTATATTCAAGCTGCAAATATTAGTTTGCTAGGTATTCAGAAGTTAAGCGCAATTTAGATTAAGGATGTTTAAAGCTCATTTGTAAAATGCTTATACTGTTTGAGCTGTTTTAAAAAGATTTGCTTAGCTAAAGTCATTGGATCAGAATAATTCTGATACTCTTAATCTTCCCTTTTATTAAAAGCCTTAGACATTTTCTTTCCATTTAAAAACTTAAATGACAAAATTGAGTAAATAATTTATGATAAATTGTGCAGTAAAGAGAAAATTTGTGCTCAGGAAAGAAAATATACTAAATCTTAATCAAGGAACACAGAGGCAATTGTGAGACAGTATGCACTTTCTTTCCTCTCTTGGTGTTTGAACACGTTTTGTGAATTCATTTAATCTCTAGTACTGTTTTTCAAGAAGTGCAGCCAGCTGTACATAGTTAAATGATAACATTGACCAAAAAGATTAGGGTATATATTCCAGGCTTCTCAAGACAGAACTGATAGGCAGAGAGGAGTTAGAAGGGGAGATCTGAATGACAGACAAATAGCCAAAGGAAGACGTTTCCCTAAATCAATCTTTATATTCCCCTAGGTCAATCCCCACTGGCCTCTCTGAATTTCAGATTCCTTGAAAATAATTTGGATGTGATGAGTACTAACATGGTGCTTCCTGTTCATTGTGATTGATTTTTAAAGCAATTAGTTCTTGTTTGTACTAAAAATATCAACTAAAAAATGGAATTTACTTTTTTACTGAAATAGTGGCTAGTTAAGTGTACATAAATATAATGTAGGGCTGGAGTTCTGGCTGAGTGGTAGAATAGTTGCCTAATGTGAAAGGCACTGGGTTCAGTTCTCAGCTCCGCATATAAATAAATAAAAATAAAAGTTCATTTAGAACTAAAAATATATATATTTAAAAATATATATATAACGTAAATATATTAGGAATGTCTGGATTCTTCTTGGGAAGGTAAGTCATTAGGGGTTTCTTTAATTGACTTGTAAGCACAAAAATGTGTTCTTCCATACTTGGCCATAGTTTTAGCATGGGCCGGTATGTTTTAATATCTTCAATTATCTTATTGATTCACACCAGTGCAATTTGAAATAATGAGCAAAGTATTCTTTTCAGATTTGCTCTGTGTATCAAAGGACAGCAAAGAGCAACGTAAATCCTTGTGCATGGAGCTCCTCTTACCCTGTGAGGATGGTTTGCTGCTTGTGTTCATTTGACCCTGGCTTATGCATCCAGTACTTTATAAGTAACTGCATTTGGACTGAGGCCCACTTATTCACTGGGAAATAGGACAAATGAGATGGGCGTTTCACTTGGGCCTAGTTATAATTTCATAACCTTAGACAGAAGTCATTATTATGCCATCTGAACATATACACGAGTTTTGATACAGATTTCATATGCACATGAATATCAAAAGCATTAATAAGATGTCACCTCATCTAAGCGGGCACGAGAAGAGATAAAGTTAGGAAAGCAGTGTGGTCAGAAGGGTGAAAAGGGGACCTTTCCCTCAACACCTAGTATAAACAGAAACGTTGAAGGTGGGGTACACGTCCAAGCTACACAGAACACAAAGCGAACCATCCAGAAGCTCTTCTCAAAAGCTGGTCCTAACTGGTCCAGCACTGGGCTCAGTTGACTTCTCACAGGCAGGACCAAGAGGACAATGGTCAGATGCCTGAGTTTCCTTTCCACTTGAGAAGGCACCACGGAGCCTTGATTTCCTGTGATTTCCCAGGGTCGGCACTGTGTGTGACACAGGGCTCGTCTTGGGCTAGGGGAAGTTATTCTGTGTCTTAAATGAGCCACTTTGCACATATGCGCCTCTTGTATTCCCAGGGATTTTAAATGTGCAGTCACTAAAAGCCCATGCCATGAAGGCTGAATTTAAACCCAAGCCCACACAAGTAAAAACAGAACTTTAAGGAACTATGGTACATGTAACATGAATGTAAGGTGGAGATGAGTCCCCTTGGCTGTGATGAACTATGCAAATCATGTAGCTATGTTTTCTGATATACTAACCTATATTTCTATTAGTTTAGATTCAGATACAAAAGATGCTAAGGGTTATAGTTAACTATTAAAGAGAGAAATATTGGATTGTTATTAAATTTGCTAAGCTCTGATAAAATAGTTATAAACAATTTGCCATGGGTATATGTTTGTATACGTGTATTCATAAATATGTTTGCATGTGTGTATTTGGGTAACTGCTTAATTAAGTGCAATGTTAAATTTTAATTTTATATATTGTGTTAATGAAAATTCTAGGAATTTTCCTATAGTAAAACTATTAACTGGCTCACCAGGTGAAAGTTTTGTATGTGAATTGGCTTATCTCCTCAAACTTAATGAATAGCTTATTCCACTGAGACTACATTAGAAATTCTTGGCATATGAAAGTGTGTATTAAAAATAGCCACCAAACAGTTCACATAACGGTACATAAATCTTGTTTGGTCACTTTTATACTTGGTATGCATTTCCAGCATCTAGTTAAATAAGTAAGTAGACTTCTTTAAAATGACAGCACGGAATCTGGTAAATTTAGCAATTGTGATTTTTTTCTGATCATATGCATAACTCTACTCATAAATAAGCCTTCTAAGAGAAGCTTAGAAGATTATTTGTTAGATATAATACGTGAACTAAGGTATAAGCAATTTTTCAGATGGCATAAGTATTGCTTTGTGTCCATTTTAGCTTAGTAAAACTCTTCCGTCAGTTTTTTATTTCACTAAAAAAATCCATACTGAGAATCTGTATAATGGGTGTCATGCTATGCCAGACTATTTAGAACTAAAATGAATATAGGTTATTTTTCAAAGAAGCGATGGTCTAGTTCACTGCTTCCCAGACTTTGCTGTTATAGGAATTATTGGGGGAATTAAAAAGAAGTACTTTTATCTGCATTGAACCCCAGAGGTTCTGATTGGATTGCTTTAGATTGCACCTGGGCATCAGGATTTTTAATACCCTCTATGAGATTTTAACTTGGAACAACATTTGCAAACCATTGACATCATGAGGAATTAAAATATGTCTATAAAGACCAAGAGGGTCTCCTTGGCATCCTCTCCACCCTCCCCAGGGCCAGGTGGGAAGAATTGATGCCTTTCTGCACTGTTAATCTCTGGGGGTAGTTCCTCTACAGACCTTCTCTTTGATTTCCATTTTGGTCTCACTCTTCCAATTGCCAGTGATTGCCTTAGTCCTTGAGGACAAGTGCATGTTTGATCAATTTCTTTAGCTCTTGTTTTTAGCAGAATTCCTGGTATATAATTGGCACCAAATGCATGTAATTCATTGAATATGAGTGAGGAATATTCCAATAAGAAATGTTTTCACATCACATGACTTTGAACAATGACGTAGGAATTCAGCTGGGCCTGAGGTGAGAGACTGCGGTCCTGTCCAGTGGAAGTGGGTCAGGTGCAGTCTCGTTCTGCAGATGGTGTGCAATGCAGTGTGCCAGGTCTGAGGCCACAGGTAAGGTCTGCCAGAGGAGCAGAGAGGGGCAGGGAGTTCAAGGGTCAATAGGCTGACCTGCATCCAGGCCACTGATGTTGAAACCTCAGAGGGTTACACTGAGTCAGAGGGCCAGAAGTCAAAGGTGAATTCAGTCATGAGATGTGGGGGGTCTAGGAGGATTGAAGAGAACCATGCAGAGCAGGCCAAGGGAAAGCAGAGTGGGGAGAAGGGCCAGTGTCGGACGCGGCTTCCACTGTCCACCCATGAGCCTGTTGCTCGTGATGGTCAGTGGGCACAGACACCACTCTCCCCGTCTGGGAACTTTCTGAGCCCCTTTTAGGAAGAAGCAGAATGTGTTCGTGTGCATCCCTTGGGGTCAGGGGCTCCCAGAGACTTTGTTTATTTGTTTAATAACTCCATGAACAGAAAAGAACAAAAGGCCAAAGACATCGTTAGAGATGACAGGAAGAGAAGGTTGACTCAAGTAAAAAAAAGTAATTAAGTCATTAAATGTGATGCCTGGAACCTCCGCTTTACTACATAACCAAACCACACCCCAAACTCTCACTTTCTCTTAAGAGTGAAGTTAGTGACCCGTTTTACCAATGGTTATTTTTCTTTCCTGACTGTTCTATTTTATTTCTTCTGGTTTTGTAAGTTCTTAGCATGACTGAGGAAGCTTACATATATTTTTTAATTCCTATACCATTTACTGAAATTATTTGAATTTTCCCAAATCACTTGAAGTAAAAAATGTAAAAGCTTTCCTAAATAGGGTATTCAATACCATGCTCTAACACAGAAGAATCTCTGAGTTATCTAGAGAAATACCTTTTTCCTTTTTGCTTCTTCAATTTTTGCAGTTTTGAAAATCAGTCTAATAAATATGCCTGTAATACTACATTGCAAGTCAGAAATACTTTCCATTTGGCTCATATAACAAATGAATGAATTTAATTAAAGAAAAATTATTTTCCTGATTTAATTTAACAGTTTTACTCGTCAGAACTGAAAACTATTATTGTCTAGATTCAACTCCTGCAAATAATGGCATGTATCTTCTTGGGCTATGCCCAAGGAATCTTGAGCCACTGTGACAACATTTTCGCTTCTCAGAATTGCCAGAAAAGAGGAGGACAGAGGAAATTCATGTCATTGTTGTTCTGATTCACAACTAGCCAGTTGTGCCACATAATGGGAAGGAACAGATGCCTTGACCCTGTAGTTTGTCACCTTGGGGCGCACTTACTCTAAATTTTCCCTCATAGCCACCTTGTTTGACCTTGTGTGTTTCTTGGAAAGTAAATTAATAGTCTTAAATTTGTGTTGAATTTGATTTAGTTACTTTTTAAGTTAAAAAATAAAATCCTACATCAGTAGGATGAAAAGGAAGATGCTGTGAGAAGCACTTTGAGCCCAACCAACCCAGGTGGCTTAAGAGGAGGAAAGGACCAGCCCTGGGAAACAGTCCTTTCACTCCTCATTGTTTTTATGTTTTGTTTTGTCCACTTACAAATTTATTTAAAATTGGTTTAAAGGATTATTGTAAGTGCAGTTGTTCTCTTTTCTGGCATTTTACTTTTAGGTTAAATTTTGAAGGAATAAGAACTACCCTGTTTCCCCAGTGTACACTTTTGCCTTGCCTCTGTTTCATAAATGTCACCCTGTCGTCTACATCTGGTTCATGTCCAGCTCCTCCTCAGTGGCTCTCACCTTGAGCTCCAGCAGTGAGGAAGGGCAGCCTGGTCTGCTTCCCTCTGGCACTGTGTCTGCGTGCCTCCTCACACCTGCTCGCCTGCTCCTGGGCTCCTCTGCCTAGATGCCCTGTCCGCTTTTCTTCCCAGACTTCTTCCAAGAACTGGCTCAGGAATGATTTCCTCTGGGAAGTGATCCTCATCCTAAACTTCCGGTGAGCCAATAGGCTGCTTCAGTCCACTGCAGCTCCGACCAACGAGCATATTTCTAAATTTAGTTTCTCTGCCACCCTGAAGAGACTGTCAGTACAGTAGGGACCAAGATGTGTCTTACCAATGTTTAGAACCCCATGTACAGCAGAGAGGGAGACTGGTCTTTTACCCCCGTCATTGAGTAACTGCACTGTTTCTCCAAGTTTACAGGAAAAACAAGTAAATTGGGAGCGGGGGATGTGTTCTGAATTTGAAGTTTTTGTCCTGTAATTGTTTTTAAACTTACCTTTATTTCTTAATGAGAGCTGGCTAAGTATAAATGAACAAACAGCTATTAAACTAAAGCATTGGTACAGCCAGTTGTACTTACATGATTTTTTACTGCTTTCTCGGAGGTGCCTATTTTGTGATTTTTGTAATAATGTTATCATTTATTCCTAGTGAAGTTATCAATTCCTATGATGCCATTAGTTATAACCATAGCTGCAAAGAGCATTGCAACTCCCAAGTGTTCTGAGGCTTAAAGTGCAAGAACCTATGAAGAACACAGGGGAATCAATCTCACCATCATTTTAGTTATTGAGCCAAAATACATATTAGCCAAAAATGTAAATTGCACGCTGGTAACTGAGGCTAGCATTAATTATTTCTCAAATATGTAATCAGGAGTGTAACATAAGCACCTAGTAATCTTCAGGTTAAAATGTCCCTTGTTTAATTAGAGGCATACCTTGTGCAACTAAATTCTTCTGCTTGATTTCCATCCCTCCTGTGCCCATATTAACAATATTCCCATCTAGGAAAGCTTGGGTTGTAATAAGGAATGGAATGACCCATTTTTACTAAGGAGAATCTGTAAGGAACGTGATGACAGTGAGATTTCTATTCTTCTACTTTAATTCGTTACATATTGCTGTGCTTGATGGATTCGTCTAAGAATCCTAATCCATTTGCATATTTCCTGTGATGTTTAGCTTATTGACTGCAGTTTACACTTTCCATCAGCTTTTCTGTGCTATTTTCCTAACACAGCATAAATAGAAGGTGATCTGCTTTAAGTCAGCCTCCACTGAAGTGTGTATTGCATTAGTAGGGCTCATTCCCACAGATGTTGCCGTGTTCTGTGAAATCTCCACTACTTAGAAATTAAATCTCTTTCTGTGAAGGTCAGTTTTCAAGAAACAGTGCTCATTGGAGTGATGTCTTTTTTTCCCACAAAAATTATAGATCAAATACCACCAAAGGCTAGTTGGACTTGGGTACAAGGTTGCCCATTGGGGTTTTTGTATAGAGTGGTGATCTCTAGAGTGATCTTGAATGAGGACTTAACACCATTGTACAACCCAGACTATGGGCTTTGTTGTATGATTACTTCAGGTACTTGCACAGGTTAGTCATGAACACTATGGAGACCATAAATGATAGCTTACATTTTTATTTCCTGTTCACTCATAGTTTTCTACATTTTCTACATTTGCAAAATTTATATGTAAGATTTTGATGTCTAAATCAAATGGAAACTGTGAGAAGGGAAGCAGATTGTATCTGTAGACTTTCTCAGTGCAGTGCACACAGCTCAGTATATGTGTCTGCCTTCCTAGGTTCACAATTTTTTCTAGCAAGTAAAATAAAGAAACTGTACTTTAAGGGAATATGGTATGTGTATATATAGAATATCTATAAATAGGCATAATTGCATTTCATGTAGCAAATTGAATCTATGCTAATATATCTCAATAAGTGCTGGAAACACAATTAGTAAGGAAAACAAAAGAGTCATAGCTTCTAGGCCTGATAAGAAAAAATTGAATAATATTAAATTAGGCACAAATTTGTGAAAGAGAATGTAATTAAAAGGTACAATTATAATTTTTTCTATAAAAAAATTCTAAAGTCTCAATCATGAAAAAAAAGAGTGGAAAATAGTCTGGTACTGGTCTTTATAACTGCTAGTTTCATCAAAATGTCCTTTAGGGGACCGTTCTTCCTCTTCAATGATGGAAAATTGCAATGCTCAATATAAATATTTTTTTAAAGATGTGAGAAAGAACTTGGCCTGGAACAGGGAGCAGAGGTGGTTTTTCTGTCACAAACAGGCCTGGGAGAGGTCAGAAGCTGGACACCTCCGCCTGCTTCTGCAGGGTTGCCTTTGCCTCCCCTCTGCTCCCAGAGAGGGTCATTTGGCCCCCTCAAGATCCAGCTCTGAAGAACAGATGGAGGCTCAACAGCTGGAATTGCTTGGGAGTAGGTGCTCTCCTCGCACTTGAGAGAGCATCTGCTGTCATCTTCTGGAAAATGTATTCCAAGTTTTAAGCAGCACTGTGGCACGAATCCATCCATGGGAAAGCCATTTCCAATTTTTATTCAACCAACAGAATTTCAATTACAATTGGGAAAAAAAATGCTCAAATTTTTCTCAATGCTTGAATCACTCTATTTTTGGATTGAGTAAATAAAAATGTCTATTTATTGAACGTATAGGTTTCAGTCTTTGGAACTGGTTGTTGTTGTTTTGGCAGATTCCAAGCTTTAATGTACACGGGAGAAAATACTTTTTATCAAAACACTCTTCATTGAAGAAATCAAAGCCTGTTCAGTCTGCCCTAAATCCTCATGTTTCTTCATTATGCCCTTTCAGTGTTGCTGTAGAGATTTGTTGCATGTGAAATGAGGTCTTGAACATAAAAGAATGACATGCCAAACGGGAGTTGCCTATTTTCTTCTGGATATTAATGAGCTGTATAATTTACCAGGAGGAATGGTTCACAGGAGCAGTAACAGCAGGGCCACCGTCCATCCTCAGCTAGTTAGCTTCCTGCAGGAATGAGGAATTGCCTTTTAAATGCAAAATAATTTAATGATTTACACCATTTTTATTAAAAATAAATACGTAGAACTGTGTAATGAAACAATAATGATGTCTTTGTTCAGCGGTGCCTGTGTCAAATACTATTGTGGGGATAGCGTAGGTATGTCCTTTGTAATGTGAGACATTTGCTATCTCAGGAACTTTTCCAACACTGGGTGGTATTTTACTGTTGTCACTTTCAAAATCATTTATTTTTAATGATTTGGGTTGTATACGTATATAAATAATGTTCCAAGGAAAATGTATAAATTATGCATGATTTACCTAAGAGAACATTCAAAGTAAGCTTGTTTTTAAGATCAGGCAAATTCAGGCATTTTTTTTTTTTTTTCAAATTCTCTTTGTGTTGATCCTTTGTATTTAACTATTTAGGAAAAGTAGCAAAATAATCAGCGGATTTGACCATGTATACTGAATTACCTATAATTCAGGAAATTCTTGCCCATTTTATATAGAATGGGTTCTCTGTGCCAAACTAAACTCCAGGGGTCCCTAATGGAGAGGAGGTTGCAAAGGAATGAGTCTGTAAGGGTAGTGTTTTTAAATTGTGTTGTAAAATTTGAATCAAGCACTGCCTAACTGTGTATTTGTAGGAGAGTTAATGGATATGTTTATACAAATGTCCATTTAAAAAAAACAGAAGGACCATGATGTTGATGCTACTGGGTTAGATTTTATGTATCCACAACACTGACACTTGCAAAGTATCATGAAGTTTTATTTGAAGTTTAAGGAACTGTCCCTGAAAGTTAGTCACTTTCCCTTGTTCTCACTTGCCCTTGAATTTGTGGCCTCAGAAGCTCTGAGCGTTCTCCTTGATTGCCCAGAGGCCCCTGTGGAGCCTCACATGCCTCTGTGTATGCAGGCTCCCTCTTCTTTCTAGTTCTGGCTCAGGGTCCTGGGTTTCTTCTCAGTGTAAAATGCTTGGTCTGGAAGGGCCATAGAGGAAATGCACAGTCTGTATGCGTCTCACCCTGGGCGCTGTGACTGACGAGCGTGCTGGTCCTTGGAGATGTGACTCTCATGGACACCCCGTGCTGTAGGTAGCATGCTCTCATGAAATGGATGGACAGATTCTTCTCCTGGCTTAAACCTGAGGCCTTTCAGTGTATCAGAAACCAACAGACTCTGATGAAGTTCCATGTAGTAGTTCTTCATCAGAGTTTATGGAAACTGCACTCTTTTAATTTGCTTAGAATGCAGGTCATTTTATGTCATTTGACAGCTGAGAGAAACATGATTTGCAAAGGTCAAGGGACTTAATCCAGTCACATAGTTTTTTAAACACAGAATTTGAAATGCAGCCTTTTCTTCTGCCTGGAACCCCCTCAAAGCCTTTTCTGTTCTACTGCTTTGTGTATTCAGTAATTCAGCTAACGTTTGTGCAGTGTTTATTCAGTAATTCAACTAATATTTATTGAGTGCTTTCAACATGCTGGATGTATGCTACCTGCTAAGAAGAAACCCATGAATAAAGCAGACATGGTCCCTGCCATCTTGACTCTAACAGGGAAGGCACTGATAATCAGATCATCCTCGGATGTTCAATTACACAATAAGTCTTTAGGAGTATGACATATGTTTCCATAAATCCTGTGCATACCATATGAATATGTTCTAATCATTAGTTTGGTTAACTCACCTAGCCTGCTCTTAGTGGTTATGATTTGTCTAGGAGATCTCTTCGAAACTCAAATTTTGCATGAACAATTATTCACAATCATTGAATAGAATCTGAGGCTATCTAAATGGTGTGGACAAAAGGAATGAACGAGGCATTTTTAATCTAGAAGAATATATTTTTTTCTGAGTGGTGGGCAGAACTGCCCACTGTCTTTCCTGCTCCTTTTGATTTAATTCTGAGGTTAGTGAGAAGCCATTGGATGGTTTTAAGCATGAGAGTGAAATCATATGATTTATATTTTGAAAATTTATTCTGGGGGGAACAGTGGGTTGTCAGGAACCCAAATAGAAGACAGACTAGGTGCTGCTATCCTCCTGTTCTGGGAAAGAAATCATGATGTTTTGAACTGAAGGGAAATGAAGAATGGGTGAAAACTCATGTATTTTGGGTGAAATGAAGAATTTTGGGAAATGAAGAATGGGTGAAAACTCGTGTATCTTTAGCATATCTTTCAGATCATTGGATGCTGAGAGAATGCAGATCCTGGAGTACTGGCCTTGTCGCTTCTCCATCCTAGAGGAACTTGTTCTTTTTGGTCCAGTCCTATTCTTTCTATATCAAACTATTTGGGCAAGTCACACTGCTGTGCCTCATTGAATCACGATAGGAAGCATTTTCATCCTGAATGACTTCATGACACTTCTTCCTTCCACGTTGTCTTCGTTAACCCTATTTTCCATTTTCCATGGCAGCTGTTCCAACCTTATTTCCTCTCCTCAAATCCACAGCTCTGCTTTCAGCACCTGTGATGTGATGCTGCCTCTTCATGTGGGGCGGATCTCTTTTCTCTTTGAACTTTTCTTATCTCTGTGCCTCCTCCTGGGTTATTGGTATCTTAACTCCTCCTTCTGTCTTCTCTGGAGGAAGGGAATCCCTCATCTTCTCCAAAGCTGACCCTTTCACCTGGGCTCATGATTCCATTTTATCCCACCTATTCCTAGACTTTAATCCATCCATTATTACCCACCTTGCTTATTTTGCCTCAGAACATCTTAAACGATAAATCCATATTTGCAGCTACCAATTCCATATCACACATTTAATCTCTTGGGCAATGTAATAGGCTTTTTCTCCAAGACCTGTAATAAAATAGGCATTTCAAAGGGAAAGGAGAAGAAGGACTTGCTAGAGATGGAATCCTCTTCGTGGTATCACATCTTAATCTTTAACTTTCCAAACAACTTCACCCCATGACTGTTTCCAGTGTGCAAACCTCTTGACTTTACTAGGAATTGCTCACTGTAGATGTTGCTCCTCTCTGGAAGGGCACTCCTTGTTTTTTTCCTTTCTCTTCATGTTCCCCTGGGTTCTACCCTCCATGCTCTTTTCTTCTGGCTTTATACATTGTTCACCCCAGTACCTGCAGTTTCTCTCTGGATCCAGACTTTCCATGGTACACTTCTGCTGTTCAACACAGCTCTCTTCTGCACTCTTTTTTGCCCCTCTTCTTACCCAGCAGATAACAGGTCATCAAGTGCTGGAAATGTGGGCTTCCTTGCTTTTCTTTGGGCTGGTTTCTAGAAGCCCTTTTCCACTGAGCTCTTCCTGGGCCATGGATTTCTGCACAGGTTCTCAGACCTCACTCCCTGCCTACTGCTGGCCCTGAGATCCACCTCTAGAGTTGGGGAGAGTGCCCAGCCCCACGCTTCAGCCCCAACAGCTGGCTAGTCCAGGCTCCAGGGCTGGCGCTGGGAAGCTAGTGTCCTTGACACCCCAGACGGTTGCCCCTGGAGACCGTTAACACCTGCAGGTCACCTGCCTGCCTGCCTGCCAGCCTTTCTACATCTCTCCCTGGCAGTTCTACAGCATTGGAACAGGAGGGTGACCTCCCCTCAGTTCAGTAGGCTCTGTCACCAAAATGTCATCCTCTGTGCTTCAAGAATTCTGATTTGAATCAAAAAGATTCTTTTTGATCTCATAGCCATTCAGCTGTTGTGTTGTTTGCATGGCATTTGAAGATCCTAGTTATTTGACCTACCTGGGGTCCCAGTCTTGTCCTTGCCTCCTCCCCCCATTGTCCTCCTGTCCACCACACAGCTCAGTCTGGCTACGCCTCTTCTTCAGTATACGAGGTCTGGTCAGTTCCCCGGGTTCAACTTTGTCAATGTGCACTGCAGTAGCCTCAGTCTTGACCTCTCAGGTACACATAATTCCCAACTTACAGGGAAGAGTTTTAGGGGTTTACTTAAATATAAAGACATTAATAACTTCATGAGATCTGTTCTGATGTGAAGGGACTACTGTGTTTGAATTTTTTTGTCTCATTAAAATTCAAAATTTCAGACTCCATTAGGTCAGAACTTACCTTTTGGAGCTTAGGAAAAAAAGTATTAAAAAATTGTTACTAAGTAAGAAAATTAATATTTAAAAACTAATATTAAATATATCCAGAGAAGCATAGCTTTTGAAGTATTTCTAAGGCTCTGATTTCACTCCATTAAAATTATATACAGACAGAATATCAATTGCATGTTGTTTGTTAATTAAGAAAAACTTTGCTGGCAAACTGATTTGTTTGTGCCCCTCACTTAATGCTTTATGTTTAGAGACAGTTAAGCCATTTTATGAAAATGAACTTGCACCAGTACTTCCTCTATAACTGAAATTGAGGTTTCATAGTTTGTGATAATATGTTACTTTTTGAGAATCCTCATTTTTGTATTAGAGCCTTATAGTTATACATAATAGTGGGTTTCATTTTGACAAAGTCATGCATCATGGAATTTGATTTATGTCATTTCAGTCCCAGTGCCCCACCTTCCCCTCCTTTCCTGCCTTTTGGATTCTCCTTTCTCCACTCTACTGGTCCTCCTTTCACTCTTATTTCTTTTTGATGGGTGTTTTGTATATACTTAAAGGTGGAATTCACTGTGGAATATTTATACATGTACTTGGTGTGGTTTTGTCAAATTAATTCCACATTCCTTCTCCTTTCCCATCCCTCCTCCCATCTCCTCTATCTCCTTTTACCCCACTGATCTCCCCTATATCTTTATGACATTGGATTCCCTCTCCCCACCTTTCTTTCCCTTATTTTGCTCTAGCTTTCACACATGAGAGAAAACATCTGACCTTTCAGAGCCTGGCTCATTTCACTTAGCATGATGTTCTCCAGTTCCATTCATTTTCCAGCAAATATCATAATTTATTTGTCTTTATGACTGAATAAAACTCCCTTGTGTATACATACCACATTTTCTTAATTGATTCATCTATTGATAGGCATCTGGACTGGTTCCATGATTTGGATATTGTGAATTATGCTGCTACAAACATTGATGTGCCTATATTTCTATACTATGCTGATTTTGTTTTTTTGATAAATATCAAGCACTAGGATAGCTGAGTCATATGGTGGTTCCATTTCAAGTTTTCTGAGGAATTTCTCTACTGTTTTCCACAGTGGTTGTACTAATTTGTAGTCCCATCATCAATATATGAGTGTACCTTTGTCTCCACAACCTCTCCAGCATTTGTTATTACTTGTATTCTTGATAATTAACTTCTGACTGGAGTGAGATGAAATCTTAATGTATTTTTACTTTGCATTTTCCTGATTAGTAGAGATGTTGAACATTTTTTTAATGTATTTGTTGGCCTTTCTCTTTATTTCTTTTGCCCATTTATTTATTGGGTTATTTATTTTGTGGTATTAAGGTTTGTGAGTTCTTTATATATTCTGGATATTAATCCCCTGTCAGAGGTTAGATGGCAAGATTTCTCTCCCATTATGTAGGCTCTCTTCACACCCTTAATTGTTTCCTTTGCTATGCAGAAGCTTTTTAATTTGATGTCTTCTCATTTACTGATTCTTGATTTTATTTCTTGAGCTTTAAGAGTCATGTTAAGGAAGTTGGTGCCTGCACCAATATGATAGACTATTGACCCTATGTTTTCTTCCAGCAGTTGTAGAGTTTCTGGTCTAATTCCTAGGTCTTTGATCCATTTTGATTTGACTTTTGTGCAGGGCAAGAGATCCGGATCTAGTCACATTCTTCTACAGGTGGATATCCAGTTTTCTCAACACCATTTGTTTAAAAGGCTTTATTTCTCCAACATATATTTTTGTCATCCTTGTCACATTATCAGATGGCTGTAAGTATTTGAGTTTGTCTCTGTGTCTTCTGTTCTTTTCATTTGGTCTTTGTATCTATTTTGATGCCAACACCATGCTGATTTTTGTTACTATAGCTCTGTAGTATAATGTGAGATGAGGTATTGTGATGCTTCTTGTATAACTCTTCTTGGTTGGGATTGATTTGGCTATTCTGGATCTCTTATTCTTCCAAATGAATTTTAGGACTATTTTTGATAGTTCTATGAATAATGTCTTTGGTATTTTGATGGTGATTGCATCAAATCTATATATTGCTTTTGGTCATATGGTCGTTTTCATAATATTAATTATGCCTATCCAAAACCATGGGCAGTGTTTACATCTAAGCTTTTCTTCAATTTACTTCTTCAGTGTTCTATTATTTTCATTGTAGAGATCTTTCACTTCCTTGGTTACATTAATTCCCAAGGTGGTGGGTTTTTTTGGTTGTTTTTAGGTTATTATGAATAGGATAGTTCTGACTTTTTTCTCCGTTGAATCACTGTTAGAATAAACATAGGAAAGCTATTGATTTATGAATGTTGATTTGTATTGTACTACTTTGCTGAATTCATTTATCAGCTCTAGAAATCTTCTGGTGGTTTTATCTGGATCTTCTAGATATAGTATCATGTCATCAGCAAACAAAGATAATTTGACTTCTTTTCCTGTTTGTATTCCTTTCATTTCCTTCTCTTACCTGATTGTTCTGGCTAGAGTTATAAGAACTATATTGAATAGAAGTGATGGGAATGGATATACTTCTCTTGTTCCTGATTTTGGAGGAAATGCTTTCATATTTTCTCTGTTCAAAAACAGGTTTGTCATTGAGAGCTTTTAAAATGTTGAGGTGAATTCCTTCTATCCCTATCCCTAGTTTTTAGACTAGGGAGCTGCTGAGAACAAGGAAAATTCAGCTCTTTTGGGTGAAATATTCTGTAGGTGTGTATTAAGTCCATTTAACTTATAGTATTATTTATGTCAGAAGTATGTTCATTGATTTTATGTTTGGATGATTTTATGTTTCTTCTTGATAAGAGTGAGTTAAAATCACCCAGTATTATTGTATTGAAGTCTATCTGGTGTTTAAAGACAAGAGATATTTTCTTTTTAATGTAATTAGGTACACTTATATTTGGGGCATATATATATATACCATCATTATATCTTCTTGTTGGATTGTTCCCTTTACCAGCACGTAGTGGCCTTCTTTGTGTCTTTTCATTAACTTTTGCTTGAAGTTAGATATGAGAATATCTCATATCACTTTGTTAGATATGAGAATCGGTAACCCTGCTTGTTTTCAGGCTCCATTTGTGTGGAATATTTTTCCATCTTTGTGCATATCTTTGCCTTGAGGTGAGTTTTTTACAAACAGCATATAGTTGGAGCCTGTTTTTAAATTTATTCTGCTAATCTATCCTTTAATTGGAAAGTTGAGACCATTTACATTCAGTGTTACTGAATGCATGGATAGATGTTTGTTGTTTCCTGCCATTTTGGTTTGTATTTAATTCTGTCTTGATTTTCATTTAGTTGATTGCTCTTCTAATGATCTTTATCTCTTTGGGGACTTTGGGCTTTGTGTTGTGTTCCTCTGCATGTTGCATATCTTTGAGTACTCTTTGTAGTGCTGACTTAGTGGCCGTGAATTTTTTTTTTTTTTTAAGTTTTCTCTGTCAGGGAAAGTTTTTGTTTCTCCATATATTTTGAAAGACAACTTTGCTAGACAAAGCAATTCTTAGATGGTAAATGTTTTCTTTTAGAACTTGTAACATGTAATTCTAGGCAATCCTTGCTTTTAGGGTCTGAGTTAAGAAGTCAGAAGTGAGCCTTATTGATTTTCCTCTAAATGTAACCTGAGATTTTTCTCTGACAACTTTCTTCCCTTGTTCTCTATGTTAGGAATGTTTATTATGATGTGTCTTGGAGAGATTCTTTTTTGATCTTGTTTATTTGGGGTCCTATGTGCATCCTGTATGTGGATATCTATCTCATTTCTAATATGGGGAAATTTTTCTGCTTCTATTTCACTGAAGACATTCTTAATACCTTTAGCCTATATTTCCATGTTCTCTTCTGTCTCATGACTCTCAGCTTTGGTTTCTTGATGATGTTCCAGTGTTGTTATTTATTCTGACAGTCTTCTACTTTCCTCTATATTCCATACTGAGTATTCAAGTTCATACCCTATCTTCAAGGCCTGAAATTCAGTCTTCAATGTCCAAAATTCTGTTTTCTATGCCATCTAATCTATTGGTTATACTTTCAAGTGATTTTTTAATTGATTCATTGTATCTTTCATTTCAAGGAGTTCTGATTGGTTTCTTTTCAGTATCTCTATTTCTTTATTGAAATAATTTTTCTTTCCTGTTTTTGCTTTCTTAATTCATTCCTTAGATTTCTTCTAGTTAAGTTCTTTATAGACTTTCTCCAGAATTACATCCACTTCATATATGTGGGATTCTTTGTTATGTGATTGTAAATTTTGGGGGAAGATTTGCTTGCCTATTTTCTCATATTTTCAGAGTTCTAGGGCTTGTGAATTAGTCGAGATGGATTCTTCTTCCTCTTTTATGCATGTTTCCTTTTGTATATAGTTACCTTTTTTGTTCCGGGACTACTCTCTGTTTTTGATATATGAGTATATGTCCAGGAGTAGAACCTGACGTCCCTCTCTGCTTGTTCATACTTGATGCATGGTTGTTGGTTTGGGGTTTTTGTCTCCCCTGTTCTATGTGTTCAAGTATTGTTGAGGTTCAAGTGGGACTACATTGTATGTGGAGAGAGATTCACTGTTAGTTGGCTGAGTGAGCATTGATCAGCAGCAGGATCTCTGTCCTGTGAACTTGAAGTGTCCCAATCACTTTCTACCCTCTCTTAGAGGTAGAGGGAAGCCAGAAATAGCACTAATATTAGCAACAGATATACAACCTTAAGATAAATGTCTGGTGTCTACTTTGACATCTATTAACACTAATTACCACCTGCATAGGAAGGGTGGTGTCAGCATTTAACATCACCACCCGCAATAAACAACCGTGTACTAGACAAGGCATTAAACAGCAGGGTTTTACTACATCATTCACTGTATTAATAATCATAACAAAGTTATGGGTAGGATTACATAGACTATATAGTTCTATCATATAGTGGGATTACAGTTTCTTAAGTGAAGAGAAAATAGGGTAGGAAGGCAAGAGAAAGTATGAAATATTTAAGAAGTGAACACAGGAGAGGCAGGAGATAGGTAGCAGATGACAGCTGTAAAGGAAGAGGAATGAAAGTAAATAAAAGTAGAAAAATAAAGAGAAGAAGAGGGAACAGAAAAATTTGGCTATTAGTAGTGGAAGAGAGTAAAGAAGGAGCAACATGAAGGACAAAAACCAAGATATGAACACAAATAAGCAATCGTTAAGATCAAAATAACTCAAACCCCATGATAATTTTACCCCATCTAAGTCAAACCAAGGCTAAATAATAAACAGCTGAAAAATAAAGCAATTAAAATGAAAGTAAAATTATATAAACATATATATATATTATATATATATTATATATATATATATCTCCACGTGTTTTTTTGAGCCTATCTGCTCAGTGAGAACACACACACACAATCAAACAGAATGGAAAATAGTGAAAAATAGTGAAATGAAATTTGACAAAAGTCTTCAAACAGTAAAAATTAAAGTAAAAAACATGGAGGGGGGAAATGATAAATATTCTTAATGAGAAACAAAGGGCTTGTCCCCCCACCCCAGGTGGTCAAAACTGTAGGCCACTCTTTGTGTTATTGACTTCCACTCTTTGTGTTATTTTCGGGCTCTGTGACCCTTGGTCAAGGGCTGGGAACTGTGAAGTCCCACATCTTCGAGGTCCTCACCTAGCTGCAGCCAGTGTGCCCAGAAGCCAAAGCTGGTGCAGCAGCTTCCAACTTGGGGTCCCCCAGTGCAGGGTGGGAGACCGGAGTGCTGGCAGCTCTGGATCCCCTGGCAAGGCTGCTGCAGCTTCTCTCCTGGAAGTTCAGGTAGCTGGAGTTTGGTCATGGCTGACCTCTGGAACTACACTGGTGGATATTTAAGATTTGGTCCACACCCCCTGAGGCTGGGGAGATGCCGTCTCTGCTGGACGTCAGTCTCAGGACCCACCAGTCTGTAAATTCCACATTTAGGGTGAGGAGTCTAAACCTCCACAGGTCTCACATTCACAGCTATGGATGTGAGTCCTCCAGGGTCCACCCTGGGTGCAGATGCTCCCATGTGGCCACTATTGGCGTCTCCCCAAATGCTCTTATGGGTACCAGCAACAAAGGGGGCTCTCTCCTTGGTGTCCAGAGCCTGGATGCCCCGGGCACAGCTCTCTTTGTGCCTGTTTAGTCACACTGATCTGGGCACATACTGGGACCCACAATAGGTAACTGCTGGCTTGGCTGGCAGCTTCCTTTATGAGCTCCTGAACTCCTACCTCTGCAGCTACACGGGGTCCGTAAGGGGTTCCCACCAAACTACTCACTCCTGGCTGAATGATTTTGGTTGCTTTTCAGGCACCCACTTCCACCACCTCTGGTTAAGCTCAGCCCCCTCAAGACTCCCCAGGTCCCCCAGGCCCACTGTTTCTACCATCTTTTCCCTCTCTGCTTGGGCCCCTCCCCTCAATAGCCCGACTGGAGGCTCTAACATATCATTTCTTACACTGTTGAAAGCTTCCGACTTTCCCTGTCTCTAGAGTTCCTCTCACTGTCCAGTACTGAGTTTCAGTGACTTCCATTAGTCACCCAGCCTGTTGAGCAGAGGTCTTCCCACTGTTTAAGTGTGGAACTGAAGAGCTGGGCTGTGTCTTTCAGCTGCCATCTTCTCTCTCCCTAGAAATTCTCATTTCTTGCACCTTCCCAACTGCTCTTGACAGAAGTGCCATGAAGATAGCTGGTCTGACAAGGAGGAGAGATGGATTTGAAGTGAAGAGGGCAGGACAGGAATTCAAAGCTGCCCATCTCTGCAAGTATTAGGTCTGTGAGCCATTGGGTAGGCTTCAGAATTGCCATGACTAAGTCTTAGTATTTGATAACATCTTTAACTAGGAAAGAAAATAAGTTGTCTGTTTATTAATTCAGATGGTGTTTGTAGATATATTGTCAAGGGCAATCTTTTTTGTAAGGATTTATTTTGATTAAAATCTTTTGGAAAAGATGATATATTTGACACTTCATACATTTATCAGAGACCTGTCACAAGCAATCTGAATTAAGATAGAGAATGTCTTCTAAAGCAAACAAATAATCTCCTTTTAAGTTGCCAGCTATTCCCCTCAGCTACAAACACTTTGAACTTTGTGACTTTTAGAAAATGTCACATATCCACAGAACTGAGGAGGACTTTGGACATCACCTTAGCTAATGCCAGGAGTTACACAAAAAGATTAAATAATTTCCCAAAAGTCTTGTGAGCCTTGGTGGCCATGTGTGGGTCCCCTGTGGTAGCTCATTGTCTGCTCTGTGTCGGGTTGTCCCAGTGTCCACATTTACTCAGCAATCAGCGAACACGTAGCAGATGCTTGCCGGCTGCTCTGCTCGGCACTGGGCTGCAGACAAGAGCATCATGCATCCTGTCACAGTCTCATGAACAGGACAGATAAAGACTCTGATTTGAAGAGATGTGATAAACACCATGATGATGAGGCCCAGATGCTGTGGGTGCTCAGTAGGAGAAACAGCTAATTCTAGCACTTTACTTAAACTGAAATAATATGAACAGTTTACTAGGGCAGGAAGTTACCTCAGATAAGTCATGAAGTCATAGACGGGTTGGAAGGGAGAGGGGAGAAAATGTCCCTTGCAGAGCAAACCAAAGCTGCAGAGCATGGAGTGTGAGACGGCATGGCAAGGATGAGTGGTGAAAGTGGAATGATTAAAGATGAGATGGGGACACGGAGGGACACATGATGAACTAACATGTCACTTGGAAGATGCGAACCCATTCCCAGAGAAATGGGAGCAGCAATGTATTTTTAATTTGAGTGTGGGAATCCAATAATTTCTCTTTGGCAGTAATACATATGTGCTGTTGGAATGAATAAAACATTAGTTTAGTGAATGAATGAGTGAACTGATGAACAAACATATTGTGTCTTCAGTCATACCTAGACAACGTCATTGTAAGTAGCATGCTGCCTATTAAGGTTAGTGATAAATAACACAATGGCTTCAAGGGCTGCCACTCTCAACCATGATTCAGCTTTTGTAAACATCATTTTCTTTTACAAAACAGCATTTCTCTTTTTTTACATTCATGTTACAAGCCATTAACCTAATGCTTTCATGGATACGTGTTAGATTTCTTGACACTTATCTCCTGGATTTAGTCATTTAAGAGCAGTAGTTTTTCAACTGTTCTAGAAAGATTCTGCGGGAAGAGATGCCTCACAGACTAGACATGAGCCATTGAGCATCCCTTGACCAGGAAAGATGAGACGAAGTGCCCGTCTTCAGGCAGCAGCAGTTCAGAGAGTCTCCCAATGGATAGAGCTGGGCGTGAGGATAAGATACACACAAAGACTTGCACACAGCAGGTCACAATGCCTGAGAGAGTTCTGCAGTTGTCAATCACTATACATCCTTTTTGACAAGGATTCAGAGGCAGAGGTGACCACAGCTGGTTTGAGGGCCCTCATCAACGTAAAAGAATGTATGCATCCTTTCTGTATTTTGCTTTAAAAATGGAATATGGTATGCATCTGGATATGTTTTCCAAATTGTGGCATTACTATGGCACATGAGAAATAGGGGCATTAAGAGATTCAATTTTTAGAAGACTAAAAATTGCAGAGCTTTATTTAGTGCATAGCAGGCAATTTACAGCATCCCTCTGCTTCACAAAATGATCTGCTCTACTAAATGATTCTTAGCGTTTTGTATTAATGAAAATGCAAGGCAAAGGGTAGTCCAGCATGACAGTGCAGAACCCTAGTTCTTTTGTAAAAGCTCTGTCGCCAATTTGGTAATACAGAAAGGTATTGGGCATTTATTTCTGGGTTTATACTTTGACAATTTAAAGTTGGGGGATATATAATTATGGCTATAATTTATCAGTTGCTTCTAAGGTCCACACATTCTGTTGGGTTCTTTTACACACAGTAGTTAATTTAATCTTCAAGAAAATTCTATCATTTATCATTATTACTACTCTACATGTGGGCAAATGAAGGTTTGCATGGGAGGTAGCAAACCCAAGGTCATCTGGTGGACCCAGAATTCACATCTGTGTGTGTCAGGTTCTTTCCCGTTCTGTGTGTGTGTGAGAAGAGAGATTTATTTCATTTAGTTATTATCATCTATTGAAGAGTAAATCCTTCTAAATGAACCTAAGTATATATCTTTGGTGTTTTGGAAAAGGAGGATTATTTCCATGTAAGAAGTAAACCAAGTTTCATTTCACTCCTGACAGTGATAAAGAGTTAGCTGTATATTCAGCTACTTGAATGGGCCTATTATTGGCACAAAATACATGCTCCTATTATGTAAAATCCATTACAAAGAATGTAGAAGTTACTCATGCAAGCAAGTATAAATTTACTTTTCCACCAGCAGAATTCTCTACAATTTATCATTTTAATCTATACTGTCGAGACCTGGAATTTTTTTAAGTGCCTTCACCCACATTAAGAGAGTTTGAACCAAATAAGGATATATCATGAAAATTCCTCAATTCATAGTTCATTCAATAATTTTTTATTATTAGATATCATTGATGAAAAACCACACAAATTAAAACCCTGACTAATCCAGATCTAAGGAGGACCCCAAATTAACTAGGAGGTGTCTCTCATTACCTTTTCAGAAAAAAGGTAAATATGAGAGCTTGGTTTAGAATGCAGCATTCAGGACACCCCCAGATCTGGAGGGCACTCAGGGTTGTTGTCAACCAAGAGCCTGGCCTTCCCCGCTTGGGAGCAGAGCCTTTGCTCTGTGCTGGGACAGCCCTCCCCAGCCCTCAGCATTCTAAGAGGGGAAGAGAATGCTGGAACTTGGTGATTCTTCTTTTCATATTACCATCTGTTTGACATTTCTCACTGTTCTAGGCACTTTACATGCATTGTCTCATTTAATTGTAATAACAACTTTATGAAGTATTAAATGAACCAATTTGGCATATCAGGAAAATAAAGTGAAGTCATATAATCAGCCCAGACAAAATTCAAGTTGACACCGTCTCAACTGTATGACCTTCGTATCATGTTATCTTCCAGCCACCAAACCTGTCTATCTCAGGGTCCCAAATTACTTTTAGTTGTCATATTTTATCTAAATTTGTGCAATTTAGATTTTATTTGGAAGCTCGGGGAAGGAGGTTAAGGGTTCACATAGAAAGATGGCAGAGTGGAAGCAGCACAGCAGGAAGGGTGGTGTTCATGAATGGAAAGGGGTTGGCAGTGACTGCCGGGCGACCAGGGCTCTGGGTGGCTTTCCAGGGATGGGGGCATGGAGAGCTGAAGGAGGGGTGGCAGCATGGTAGAGGTGTTCTAAGAAGCACTCCTGGAGGTCAGTGATTGTGGGCAGCATCGTAAGGGAAGGAAGAAAAACATGGGATCAATTTTATATATTTGTGAGAAGGAAATATGACATTGGCTGAGAAACTGGCAATGGTGCATGGCTCTGAGGATAAAGGTGATGTTTGGTCCTTGGATTTGTAAAGCTGTTCGCATGAACCTGCAGGTGAGGTCAGTCAGTGGGCTGTGGGTGTTGGTTTGGGAAAAAGGGTTCCCTGCCACCCACCCACGGGCCCACTGTGTGACCTTGGGCACCACACTTGACCTCACTTAAAATGGGTGATATTGAAATAAGAAGAATGGAAGGCCCCTTACAAATCAGAAATCTTGAGATTCCTTGATGAACTTAAATTCTAATTCTCTGAAGGAAAAATAGTTTTAAATACTTAGCTCTTTTTAGAGCAAGATGTGGTCTAAGTGATTTAAATAAGAAGTACAATTTTGATATCCAAGTCTAATTCAAATAATTCTTCCTTGAATGACTTTTTTCATTAGCAAGAGCTCAAAGATGAAAAATCACGAGGATTTTAGTTCATGGAGTGCCCTATACTTCAGAGTAACCCTGTTGCCTGGATTCTCACAACAAACTGGTGCTTAACAGAGATGTCAAACTCCATCACTAAAATTGTATCTTCACTAAATGTCATTTAAATATCTTAATGTAATCAATGGATTTTAGTTCGGTATCATTTTTTCCCTGACATTAATTCCTTGGAAGTAGAATTTAAATGTTTAGCTACATCAACTACTCTTTTCTGGTCTCTAATAAAAATGGGGAAGTCTGCTCTTAGATTTTAAAGTGGAGGCAGGGTTCTGTTAGCTTGGTCTCAGGGCATAGGAAGTGGCCTCCTTCTATTCAATTGCTACTAAAACATGAGGGCGATTTCCTTAGCAGTGCAATTGGAACTTGATAATAGTGGTATTTATAGTATATTCCATGCAAACTCTACATCCATTATCTCACTTAATCCACACAGTGATCATTGAGATCATCACAATTAGCATCTCCTTTTAAGAGGGGTATGAAATGTATATTACTTATCCAAAGTTATGTGCCTAGTAAATGGTAGAATCAAGACTTGAATCTATGTGTGTGTAATCATATATATAAATACACAGGGACTTGTTCCATGGATTTGACGGTGCACAGTAGGAGCTGGTCAAGCAGTCTTTGTAAGGGTGTTGCCTTACATCATATGTTGGAACCTTGCGTCCACAAGTCCCCAGCAGGCACTGGGGGAAGGGAAGATGGATGTAAAATGGGGGACAGCAAGGACAAGCTGGAAATTTCCACCGTGATACTGGAGCCCATGTTGGGATCCCTGCAGAAGCCAGGGACCCTCCATGAGGGCGCTGAGCAAACATGTGTGGCCCAGGAGTTGAGACTAAAGGAGGGGCAGGTGAAGCAGAGCAGTTGCAGCCCAGCCGTGCCTCATGCCAACACTGTGAGCTGATGGGTGGGCAGCACGTGTGTAAGTCACAGGATGAAATATCTGCTTCCGCACTCCCACCTGCCACGTCCCATCCAGCAACCTCTCGCTGGTGGCCCTCCCTAAAGGAACAGAGGGAAGGAAGGGGGAATGGGAACTGTAGTTCAGAACCCCAGAGTGCATTCAGTCAGGGCAATGCAATGACTGTCCATTGTTGGAGTGGGAAGAGGACAAAGAGGTCTCGGAGTTCTGTCCCCAAACACCAATGTGAAGTCCAGTCAGAGCCCACAAGGTGAAGTCCTTTCCCAGTGATGCTGAGGAAGTGGCAAGGCTGTCCTTCCTTCTCTCTCTGGATTTAGGGGGTGTGGTGTTATCAGTAGTGACCTCCACTCTGTATGACATCAGGGCTCCTCTATCAGAGGAGAAGTGGCCATGCCTGGACCCTTTCATCAAAGGGTGAAATTACATAATTCTTTTATCCTTTGCTTATCACTAGCTTAAATATTCAAATTCTAAATAACTTTCTGTCTTCTCCATTTGTCTCTTAATATTTCTTAGAATCTGTCTTCTTAGTCATAAGCTGATTATTCTCCCTGCTCTTTGATATATATAGTTTCTTAGGCCCAAGAGATAACTCTTTTCTTATCTAAAATGTCTTCCCATAGTCACCTGATAGCTCTGTTTGAAGAATTAAGTACCATTTCTGTCATTCCTGAGTGTCCTTGGTACTTTGCTTCTCTAATTTTCATTCTTACAGCCAAGTCCATCTGAAAAATTCCTTCAAGTCTTTCCCACAAATCCTGCATAAATTCCTGTTTACTTTAACCAACCTTTGGTTGATAAAAGGGAAGGTCTCTGCCTTTGACCCTTTCTTCATAAATTTCTTTTCTATTTTAAGTTGCTTCTCTTCTGTTCTTGGATGAGCCAAGGGAATGGACCAGGGACCTCCAGGCATGGCTCTGTGTCCACTTGGTAGCATGCCATGAGCAGAAGTGACCAGTAAGCAGAGCGTGCATTTATTGAGAAATTAGTGCTACTAAGAAACTACCATTAATAAAAATATACGGGGTCTGACTACTTACCAAAATCCATGGAATGAATGCTTCAGGGCTTGGACTTCAGGGACTTCAGGATAGGGCCACTGTGGACATGCCTCAGGTGCAGAGATGCTGCTTCTTCCCTGGGCTTCCCCTGGGCTTCAGAGCTCTGCCTCATGGTCCCTATCTGCAATCTATTGTTCTGTTCTTCTGTATGTCTTGAACCTTCCACTGGCCTCTTAAAACCAACCTGAACTAGCAAAGACCATGTGCCTAATTGACAAATGATAGAAGATTGGCCTTTAAGGCCATAGTGACAATCACCATCTGAAAACCTAACAGAAAAGAATCAACACTGATTCTTAAAGCCTAACAGAAAAGAATCAACACTGAAGAGTACACGTGCATGCTATTTACAGGAATAAAATCTTATAGAATTCATTTTCCCCAACGCTTTTTGTTTTTAAGCTTTGCTTAGCCTGGATTATACCCCAGCCCCAGCCCATACAAGAGCAGAAGCCCTGGGAAAGGTTGCATTACAGATATTTTGCTCTGTCCAGTATCCAGTCTCCCCAGTCAAGATTGACCCTGCATGTCAGCTGCCTGGTTCTCCTAGGTTTGTCCATGTGCCAGATGAATGAGCACCCTGTGGGCTGGCTGCTGATGAGGTTGGGGAGAAAACAGTCTCTGCACTGGAGCATGGTGCTGTTGGGTCTCCTCTGCAGGTCTGGCATCTGCAATGGCAGCCGAGGAGGTGGGCTGCAGGTGGTGGGTGGCCTTGAAGCACACAGCTTTTGTGTGCCACCTCTGTTGGGCTCCAGTGATCAAACACAATGTCACAATTTTCTTTAATTGTGTTCCTGAAATGCTCCTTAGGCCAAGTAATTTGTTGGTTACATCCTATGTCCAATCTGTCCCTGGTGCCACCCTTTGTGACCTGCTCAGGGTGAGAAAGACAGTGCTGAGGCCTGAATAGTGCTCTACAAGTGTTTTCTAACCACTCATCCTTCCCCCAGAAACTTCCAGGGAGCAGGCGTGCCTAAGTGGAAGTTGTCTGTTCACGAAATACCATTCTGGCCGCATTTTTCTTAGTGAAAATAGACTAGCATCCTTTTTGGCTTCATCTATCACTAGGATCTTACTAGAAGCATCAGGTAATCATCCAGGTAGCTTTGTTTTGTTAAATAAAAATGTAGAATGTCTCTGGAGACTTACAGGGATTGCAGGAAACTATGAGCTATAACCCCGGGTCCTGGAGTTGATTGTTGTCATCTTGGATACCCGGTTTATTAGAGGGTGTTGAGCTGGCTAGGGAAATGAAGTTGACCGTTCACAGTCTTACATACATCAATCAAAGTTAATGCCATGGCACAGGAAAATCCACTGTGAAGTTAAATGTTGGTCCTTTGTTGTTAGTTTCCTGTTTAAAAGTAAATAAGTTTTTACTTAATATTTTGCAGAAGGGTAGACTTCAAATGCACATCCTTTCTTTTCCATCCGGAGGCAATTACCCAGAAAGAAGTAAGGGCATGGAGGCCCCTGGGTGTGGTTTTATGGCCAGGGCTCCTCTCCTGTAAGAGAACCCTTTGGGTTGCTGTCAGGACAAGCCTCGACCCGATACTGTGCATGGAGACATGAGAGACTGCAGTCACATGCCAAAGATGTCCCCTCTTCATTTATAAGTGTTCATAAGTGTTTAATTGTTTTAGGGGCACAAAACTTCTGCATTTGATCTTACACTAGTGTTTACAAAGCAGTAAAAAGATATAAATACAAGCTTAGAATTTCACAACAAGGAGACTGGGGTGGATCCTGGGGCAGGGTGTGGGCCTGGAGGACAGATGGCAGAGGCAGTTCCTATAGGGCAGCAGTGATGGCCAGAGCGGGGTGCTTTCCAGGCTCCGGACAGCTCCTGGATCACACACTGTGCAATCTGAGAAACCTCTTGGGACCCAGAGTAGAGAACAAATTGGAAATTATCTTCCTCCACGTGGGAGGAGAAGGGATTGGCAAAGTGGCTCCAGGATTGCTGTAGATGTACACGACTCCTTGGAAATCTGGGCTTGAAATGTCTATTTCATTTGTAATGTTGGGCGAAAATGAAGTTTTGTCCAAAAATATGGACTCAAAACAGAGATTGACTCTTCAGTCATGGATTAAAGACTGAAGTGGTCCAAACTCACAGTTTTTTTATAGGATAGATTTTTTATCTTTTCTCAATTCAGGCATTTGAAAAATACAGAAATTTAATATTCTGTACTGAATCCATTTCTAATTTTTACTTGGTGCACTTTAGAAAATAAATATTCTTCTCTGAGACAAGCTGAATGTGTGCTGCTTCAGCTCTTCTTATGTAGCTCTGGAGGTGAGCCAGCAGAAGAATTTTAGAATATAATGTCATCATTGATTATTTCACAGAGATTAACTGAATTGTGCGTGTTGGAGTAAATTCAAACTTGGTTTAAGGCTTACGCAAATACATAGATTATTATGCTTTTTTAGAGACTGCCTTATTTAGAGTATTTGACATTTATAATTTAGGGGGGGAAAGAAAAGAGAAAGGGAGGGAGGGAATGAGGGTGAAAGGAAAGGTGAACTCCTCCTCTCGGCGAACCTGCTCCTTGGCTGGCACCTCCTCGTCCTCGGTTCCCAGGAATGGTGGCTTCATCTGGACATCTCCACAGGCACAAGCAAACTCCATAGATTTTAGCAGCTCCTCTGTCCTCCTCTTCAGGTTATGTATCAGAGCAGAGTTGCAATTTCAGTTTACATGATTAGCGAATCCCCATCTTTCCCACGGAGACGTAGACTCCATCAGGCGGAACCCTGTCATTGCTCAACAGTGGGTTCCTAATGCCTGGGAACCTGGCAGGGGCTCCTCGCAGCTGCTGGCTGCTAGAACTATTGGAGCTTATCACGTGTTGGATCCTGTTCCCGCTCTGGGTTCGCGCATTTAATCACAAGAGCTCTGTGTGGTGGGTTTCATTGTCCTCGTGTAGAGAGGGGGAAAGTGATGCTCAGAGAGGAAGGTCACCTGTCCAGGGACAGAGACAGGAAGTAGAGAGCTGGCATTCACACTGGCTGTCCAGCTGCACACCCTGCGCTCCTGCATGTTACACCAGATGGCCTCTGAGAAGATCTTCGTGGAAGGGAGCAAAGGATTCATATCGTTCAGCCTGAGCTCTGCTGATTCCATGACCTACAGAGCTGAAGGTGGCCCAGGCCTTAATGGATGTGAGGAAAGCTCAGGACGAAGAATGGCTCTGCGGAGCCACACAGCCTGTTGGCACTTGTTTTTTAGCACTTGTATTTTACTGGGACAAATCTCAGTAGAAATGGAAATTACGAATGGGATGAGGTATAGGGGTGTTTCCTGAATTTGATGTCAAATGTGGGAGCCTGGAGATTCTCATTGGCTTAATTAGACAATAAGGAAAGGCAAAGAATTATTTGAAACAGCTAAAATTAACAGGAATTCTCTATTATACAAACAGCGCTTTGATTTTTGAGGTATTTAAACTTTTGGAAATCTGGGTTTTATCAGGACAAGTGAACTCTTGCAGAGCATTGATTCCTAAGTGTTAGTGAGATTTTAACCATCTGCCTAAACTGGGGAAAGGAAATGTGATGTAGTATCTGTAGATATGTCATGGAAGCTTGCCTAGGCAAAACCATCCTTTCTTGGGGTTAAAATAGCCCTTCTTTTATAAAACAGTTTTACCATGTTGCTTGCTTGAGCTGTGTGTGTGTGTGTGTGTGTGTGTGTGTGTGTGTGTGTTTGAAAGAATACATAATTTTTTATTCCATATTCAATTCTATATTTTCCATCTAATTTTCTGGTCCATAAAATTCAGAAATCTAAAAATCTCTGATCCTAAGAACTTGTTTTTTGCATTTAAAAAATTCTTTTTAGATATACATGACCTTAGAGTGTATTTGACATATTGTATACACATGGAATAGAACTTAAACTCATTCAGGGAAATTTTTTTTTTCAGAAAGTCCTTGTATAGTATGTATGTAGTTTTTGTCTATTTTTCCAGTTTTTGAAATCTGTTCATTTTCCTAATGAAGAACACAAGTTAGGGGGAAGCAATGACAGATGTATTAACGGCCCTCTGCCAGGGGGCTGTGTTCTGCTGCAGGTGAAGGTGCTGCTGGGTGATAGAGAAGCCCAGAGGGCCCCTCCGTGTCCACAGGTTCAACCAGTCTCACATGGAAAACACTTGAGAAAACCAAAGCTGTGCTGTGCCTACCTGTCCTGTGAAGTCCAGCTTACCATGCGTCAGTCTGAACTGAACATGGAACTCTGTTCTCATCGTCACTTGGCAAACTATGCAATGTAACAACCATTCACACGGCGGCGGCATTGTGTTGGGTCCTGTAAGTGATGTTGAGATGGACTGCAGCACGCGGGAGGCTGTGCTCAGGTTCTGTGCAGACCCTGCACCATCTGACCTAAGGCACCTCAGCGCACAGGGACTTTGGTGTCCACGGGCTCCTGGGGCCAGCCCCCATGAATGCTGAGGGACAGCTGTGCTGCCTGAAAATCCAGCCACCAGCTCTTTGTAGGAACACAGTAGAAATTTTTTCATTTTCTAAAGGAAAGTACAAAATAAACAGCCCTTAACCTTGCTGTGAGGACAAATGACCTCATAACTCCGTTTCCTTACTTCTGCTCACTTCTTGTCAGCCCGTGTTACAAGATGGAGCAGTAGACCCAGGTGGCCTGACAAGGACAGCTCGCGACTGCTCTGGACATGGCACCCTTTTGCAAATTGACCCTGAGGAATAGGCCTTAACCAGCTGGTGTGCAAGGAACTAGCATTCAAGCGCCACCAGATCTTAAAGAATCAGGGCTGCTCCGCTGAGGACTGAGTGGCATTACCAGGTTGTGCCATTCATTGGCTGTAAAGGCTCCTCCCCTTCCAGCCCGGCAAGTAAGCATGCTCTCCAGGCCTCCGTAGTAGGTGACTGCAGTTTTCATGAGAGCTAGCATGTTTACTCTGTCACATGCTCCACATAGTATTACACATAACTAGGTTTTTAAAAGAACTTTGAATTAGGCAGCCCTTAAAAATATTCTTTCTCATTGAAACTTTTGGAAATGCATTAATAATAATACTTACCAAAAATTTGTGACTGCAAATGTAGGGGAGTGGTAGACGGCTTGCCTAGTATGCCTGAGCCCTGGACTTGATCCCTAACACCACACACACAAGCATGCACACACACAATTAAATATATGAGTTGTCTTAATCAGAAAGTTCACTTCTAATATGGCCCCACAGAAATACTGGAGCACATGAACCATGATATATATTCATTTCAGTATTATTATTGAGCATGAAAACCAGGGGCAATTGTAACATCCTCTAAAGGAAGAACATTTATATAAATTGTGGTATGTGCATGATATGGTGAACCATGCCACCCAAAATATGAAAATAAAAAAGAATAAAGTAGAACTGGAGTTATGTTATTGGAAAGACTGTCATAATATGATATTGAATACAAAATGGAATTGTAGGAATTTTCATACCATTTTTGCTAAACAGAAAGAGATTAATATTAATACACATAATATATTATGTAATACATATATTAAAACACATAATACATGCACATATGTATGCATGAATAATAATAATGCACTGATAAGAGATGGTCTGTAAAGATGTACACGAAAATGTCAGCAGTGCCTACCCCTGGAGAACAGAATTGGGAATTTGTTGAGTGGGGAAAGGAGGCACTTCCATTTTTAAAATGTATGCACTTAAAAACTTTTAAAAACCAACCCATTTTATAATTTAAGAATACAGAAGACTGAAATGGCTCTCTCTTACTGTCGGATATTTGTGTGAATGTTATTTAAAAGCCACTGAATATTATTGAAGCAAGACATGCTTTACATATGCCATAGGTCATGGTCTTTTGGGGGTCTCTGCACGGCTGTAGTTCTTTAGGGTTCTTCAGTCATTGGGGGAGATTCAGTTTTGCCGGTCCGTGGCTGTGGCTCCTGTTCCCCAGGCACTGTCGCTGTGCTCTCTCACATCCAGCACAGGCTGACCAAGGCCAGCAGCTGAGTCTGAACACTCTGCTTCAACAGGTAGTCAACTCAGATCAGTGAACGTGGCTCTAAAGACAGGCAAATGTCGGCACAGAGCAGCTCCCTCCTTGCTGAGCTAAGCCCTGTGCACAGCCCAGCGCCCCGCTGGGGCATCAGACTGACTTACTAGTTCTGGAGAGGAGGATAAATACCAGTGTGCAGGTGGGAGTCAAGTGCTAATTTACTATTTTGAGAAAAGCCAATCACATTTATTTTGGTTTTCTGCTCTAACATTTAAATCTACTTCTGACCTCAAAGGAAATAATTACTTATTTTATAAGTCATTAGTTGTGCTGAGTGGCATTTAAAAAATAGGAATGTCTCACTTGTTACTTTGGTGCTTTTAAAAATAATTGAAGGGAGACACTGTGCTGCCTGTTTTAAAAATATTCTATACAAACACAATTATTATATCTAGCTGATTTTAATGTTGTAAGGAAAAATAATACCTACCATTTCGCTAAGGAACAGTTTATTGATCTTGAGATTTGAATTGGAGAATATCCTTAAGTATCCAGTTTTTTCTCAAGAAATAAAGCTATGTTGCAACTTTATTAAAGGTATTCCAGCCAGGTGCTGGGCACCTGCAAGTCCTGGGAGCCTGAGGCAGGAGGATTATGAGTTCCAGGCCAGCATGCAACTTTGAGAAACCCTGTCTCAAAATAAAATTTTGAAAACTGAGCCGGGGTCATAGCTCAGTAGGATAGTGTTGGCCTCGCATGTTTTAGTTACAAAAATAGCAAATTTTTGCCCTCAAAACCTGCCTAAATTTTGCAAACCTTCTGAAATCAGATAAACCACATTTTTTGGTTGTAGAATTTATATTAACTTTAATAGTTAGAAATTACTTTTTAAGTTTTTTCTTACTATAAAGGAAATATATGCCACAGGGCATAGAAAAACTAAAAATATGACTACAACAAGGTATTAAAAACAAGGTATTAAAAACAAGGTAAAGCCGGGCGTGGTGGCACACGCCTGTAATCCAAGCGACTTGGGAGGCTGAGTCAGTCAGGAGGATCGAGAGTTCAAAACCAGCCTCAGCAACTTAGCGAGGCCCTAAGCAACTCAGTGAGACCCTGTCTCTAAATAAATATAAAATAGGGTTGGGGATATGGCTCAGTGGCCGAGTGTCCCTGAGTTTAATCCCTCATTCCAAAAAAAAAAAAAAATAAAAAAATAAATAAAAAGGTAAAAGTAAAATTGATGAACTAAAGAAAAACATTTGATTTATAGGTTAAAAAGCTGATTTCCTTTAGTATGCAAAGAGCTCTTAAAAAATTAATAAGAAAAATTTGCTCAATATTAGGCAAATGATCAAAAACTGTGGGCATATAGTCACAGCAGCTCGAATTAAAATGGCCCGGATCCTAAGAATGCCCAGTCTCCCTGCAGGTGGAACCTGGCGGGTCAGGGACCTCTCCCTTAATGCTGATGCACTGCTACCTCCTTGGCTCAGAGCCTCAGAGCCTCTCTAATGGATCCAGAACAGAATTCTTTATTGTCTTCTTATTCTTGCTTATGTACTTACCACCTGGTTATTTTCATCTCAACAAGAGCCAACAAGGTTCACCCCACTACTCAAGGCAGAAATCCAGATGTCCCCCTGGTGTCCCCTTTCCCCCGCATCCTCTCTACCTGTGTCCCACCTGTGTATCTTCAGCACACACACTGGATCAGTCATCCCCATCACTCTAGAAAAGGTCTTCCTGCCTCTGCTCTTGTCCTGTAACGAGCCACATTTGCTTAGCATTTAGAGTGATCTTTTTTATCTTAATTAGAGTCCACTTACTTTTCATATATTTACATAATGGAATGTTCAAAATTTTAAAAATGCTGTACAGTGAGACATTTTCCACCCCCTTTCTTGCCCAAGCCACTAGTTCTAACAGATATATGAAGCTATTTTTCAGACATATTTTATGCCAATAGAAGCAAATATACATATATATAAATACATATTTACCTATTCTTTATTTCTCTTTCTAATATAAATGATATCACATTTTATAATGTTCTAATCAATGGCAGTGTTTCCATATCAATACTCATGAGCATCAGTTTCTTTAGACTGTATATTTTTACCTTGTATGGATGAAACAAGCTATTGAATTTAATCCTGTTGTTAACATTGGTGATATTTTCTAATTTTTGCTCTTTTAAACAATGTTGCAATTAGTAGCATAATATGCACTTCATGTTGCACATGCCGGCAGATTTCGGTGGGTGAGTTCCTAGGATTGCTGGGTCAGAGAGTGTGTGTCTGTCATTTTGACAGCTCCAGCCGACTTTCCTATCTTGGTTGACTCATCAATTTCAACTTCCCTTACTCTTCCCCTCCCTTCTTTTCTTCCTTTTCTGTCTGCTTCACCGGGTTGGGTCTGCATCACTGTCTGATGACTCCCTAAGTCTCTTAGACCTCACTCCAAATTTTTCAATATCTAATTTAAAACTTTTTAAATTTACACATAGTTCTATACACTTTTGGGGGGAATGATTGAGTTTTTAAACATGCACAGCTTCTTTTAACCACACACAGGATACGGAACAATCACAACTCCCCAGAGAATCAATCTCCGTTTCCTCACAGCTGTCTCTCATGGTGAATCTCTTGCACATCTAATTAGAATTTGGCATCTGTTTTTCAGAGACCCAGACTGGCATATCCTGAGGTTGGGTTAATGTGTGTAGGAGATGAATTTTCATTGGGGTAGGAGATTACCTTGGGTTTCTATTCTCAGGAGGTGACTTTTTACAGTTTGAGTAGCGTATTTATGAAGGCTGTTGAGTATGATGAGTGATAGTCATTTCTGGATCGTAATGACTTCAGACCTTATTCATCAGTTAAAGGTTGGATTCTAACAAAGAACTGTCCATCAATGAAAAACCAGTGTGCACCATGATCCCAGGAACGTTTCAGCTGGGACTGCACCAATTTGCTGTTAGGAGTGCTATACAGGGAATATCCAGGAAGGTGGATAGGGCAAGGATCCTTGCAGAGCCTCTGTGATCCTGAAAACCTATCTACTTCCTTTTAGAGTTGGATTTTGGAGTACACTTTTCTTCCTACTCTCTGCTTTCATTTATTCATTTTACTCAGTTTGTATATTTTTCTTTCATTGTTTTGAATATGAAGCTTGTGCTAGTCAGATTTTCATTGCTGAGACAAAACAACCTGAGAAAATCAACTTGAAAAAGGAAATATTTACTTTATGGTTTCTGAGATTCCAGTGCGTGCATGGTTGATCCAGTCACTTTGGGGCCTATGATGAGGCAGTGCGGTATGGCAGTGGGACCATGTGATGGAGGAGGCTGCTCTCCCAGGGTGTCCAGGAAACAGAGAGGAAGCGGGCAGGGTCCCGGTGATCCCCTGGCACACCCCCAATGACTTCCTTCCACTAGGCCTCACTTCCTGCTTTCTGCCACCTTCCAGTTACCACAGCTGGAGGCCAAGCCTTCTACACTTGGCCTGTGGGGGACACTTAAGATCCAAACTACAACAAAGTCTCTTAAAAAAATTATAGATAGCCCATTAATGATAGATACCACAAGTAGTCACTTTTGATCCCAGTGTTATTGATGTTATTGTTGACACTATTACTGGTTTTGTTTTCAATGTGGCTTCTCTGCAGATGCATTTTCTCAGACAACTGGGTGCAGGTATAGTCTCATATTCTGAGATATACCTGGCTCATCATAGTGGGTTTCTTGAGTAACCCCAGTGGTACCCACACACCTTCAACTGGTTTCTCTTCAAGGGCACTTCCTTGGATGAAAGATGGGATGTTTATGTGATGGTGCCTTGGTTGGAACACTGCAGAAAATCAGTTTCTTGGATAATAGATGAACATGAAAGTGAAAGTATAGAAAGTCACAGCCTCTTACTGACCTTTTTTAGTAAAATTAGTGCCTTGTAGAGAGTGTGGAGATAATTGAAAAGGGTCTTTAAGGTGCATAGATTTTTAAATTTAAACTGATTATCAAGAGAAAAGAGAATGGAGGAACTTTAGATTATGTAGAGGGAAATGAGAGGAAGGAGGGGGCAGGGGTATGAAAAATGGTGAAATGAGACAGACATCATTACCCTGTGTACATGTATGATCACATGAATGGTATGATCTACATCATGCACAACCATAGAAATGAAGTTGTACCCCATTTGTGTACAATGAATCAAAATGCAGTCTGTAAAAATAAATTTAAAAAAAAGGTTACCAGGGAACAGGCTAAGTGAAATTTTGGTTTTGACAACCTAATCAGCAAAATTAAGCAATGCTATGTGTTGCTCCAACACATTTCGTGTTAAAGGATAAAGTATCATTTAACACCTTCTTTGTTCTCAGCTAAATATTATCTCCAAAACACCTTTCTGATCAAAGAAGAAGGAATTCCTTCTTCTGATTTCCTCATATTTTATTAGTTGCCTATTCAAACATCCAGACTTTGACATATGCCATAATATTTTTTTAATGTTACTTTTCCTCTTTAAAAGAATTGGTAATATTATTTGAGTAAAGCAAGATGATGTACTATGGAGAAGAAAAAAAAAAAAACATTTTGAGAGGTACCCAAAGAACAGAAAAACAAACAATAGTGGCCTCTTAGTGGCCTCTTTCTTCCAATAGCTTCTCTTTATATGCTTACTGTTTAAGAAACTACTGTCACCAATGTTTGTGATAAAATGTTACTAAAATACAAAAAAAAAAAAAGAGAGAAAAGATTATCACATTGCTTATGTCCATCTAAGTGGGCATAGTTACCTAGGGCAGCAAGCATTGCCACGGGTTTCTATAAAGAGAAGTTCAAACATCCTGAAAAGGGAAAGACTCAGAGAACAGGGCACAAACTGGGAGGGCACTGTGAGAAAGCAGGCCACCAAAGGTCACGCCTTTGTCTTGTCTCAGCCTGAGGTAGAGGCTGTAATAATTTTGGTCTGAGATTTTATGTTAGTAAGTCAAAATACTTCCGGAAATAGTAGAAACAGCTTCTGGCTGACCTACATAAAGGACATGCACACCAAAGCGTGTGTTGGGTTTTTGCCAGAAAATCATGACTTGATTTGATCTCTAATTCAGAGTCCTGTGACTTCTCAGGTACTTCTCTGTAATGATTTTATCACACCCTCATTTGGAAAAAAAATAAGGTTGTGTTCTAAAATGACTTAGAGACTAATAAGCCAATGGTGCTGCCGTCTCTGCCTTATGCAAGATGTCGTTGGCCCTGATGATGCCCAGCACTGAGTGAAGTCCCTGCTCACATCCCGGTGAGAGGCAGAGACAGCGCCAGTTAACTTTCACTCCATGCTCACGCCCCCAAGAGGGGCACTCTGGCTACCTTGGCTTTGTACTCTACAGGAAAAAATTATAGTAAAAAAAAATCTTTTTTTGTTTTTTCACTAATAATGATAGAGTTTAGAAAGTGAGTCCATTTTAACAGAAACCTTAAAATGCATCACCTTGAAATGCATGAGGAGTAGTTTCAGAATAAGTAGATAGTAGTATGTACATATATATTTTTTTAAATTTCTTTGAGGAGACTTAAATTGAGCTCTCTTTGAGTATCTGAATTTTGCAGACAAGAATTTGTAGTCTCATTATAATTTGGTAACCCATCTATTATTTAAAATCTGAAGCTGGCTCAGTCAATGGGGAATTTATTATTTTCAAAAGCTTCACTTTCCTGTAGAGCTGATTGCTTAACCCTTAAAGTTAGAACTTTCCATTTTAATCCATGTGGAATGAAACTTGGTCCACGTCATGTTCACCAGCATATGATGGAGGTGGTGTGGTCTCTTTTTCTTGATGGTGTGGAGGCTTCATTGTGTGTTGTGGCTCCTCTGATATGCTCAAGAACATGGGAGTCCTCCTGGAGGAGGCGGGCAGTGGTGCCCAGTGTCCCTGGGCCACATTCCTTGTCAGCTGGTCTTTGGTGGGCTTCAGCAGCACAACTCTTCTCTTGCAGCCATTGCTGCTTTTAAATTATGTTCATTAGTGAATCCATGGCATGAGGGAGGCTTTTGCACAAGTATTTTTTTAACTCCTTCAAAAATAGGTTTTATTTCTATGTCACCTTTATCATTGTCGTCTTCTCCCTCACCTCCTCTTCCCAAGGTAAGTAATTGTCTATATCATTCATATGTTTCTCCATTGGCTTTATGGCTGGCTGCTCAGGAGGTCACAGAGGCCTGTTCAGTAGCTCATCCTCACTCCTTTCTCCTCCCTCCAGCCTGAAGTTGCTCACTGAGTGTGGAGAGTAGGAGTGCTCCTCACTGTGCTAAGCTTTGTGCTAAATGTTTTATAAATGATGCATTTCACAGTCCTCATGTATTTTTAGTTAACACATAAGTGACTTCTTTGGGCTTGATATTCTCCTTGGTATGTGTTTTCAAGTGGAATTTCAGGTGCTAGCAACATTAGAAATCACATCTTTGACATGTCAGTCAGTTGCTTTCAACACCAACAATTATACTTGTTCTATGAGGAACCCTGAGCCTCAGCCCAAACCAGGAAGGTGATATTCAGGACAGAAAGATCATATTCAGCTACAGACCAGTACTAAGCCCCTTTTCTTAGTGAAAGCACTACAGTTGTTCATAAAACTAAACTAATACATGTCAATGTATCCCATATGGGAGACTGTGGTGGGCAGTAGGGGGAGAAGAATTAACTTGTGAATAAACAGCTCACTGTCTAGGAGTAGAAGAAGAACCTTGGGAAAAGGCTGAGTGGGATGCAAGGGGTCAGTGTTACCAAATAGCAGGGGATGGGAAGCCTTATAACAGGGGTGTAATTAGGAAACCGCCTTCAAATGGTTATCTTCTTTGTAGTTAGAAAGATGGTGGTAGAAGGTTATTCCAGAGAATATGTACTGCTTGAGAAAGATTGATTAACCTGGTAAACTGTAGCAACTCTTTGGATCTTATAATGTGACTTCCCAATTATTATATTTGATTGCCCTGAAAACTTCTAAACATACCTATCTGTTATGCACATTATTCTTAATATTTACATTTAATACATTGAAACATATTTTTCATAAATATTAATACCTTTTATGTCAATTTTCCTGTGATTTAATGGAAAACTGAATTCAAAAAGTAGACTTGAAGATCATGTTTATAAAGCAGTAGCTCTCCATCCCCATTTTTTTTTTAA
>JAJEJO010000852.1:539921-600905 GCA_020662805.1 Glaucomys volans | reverse complement strand
AAAAAAAGTTAAATAACCTGAAAAAGAAGTAGAGCTGTTTCTAAAAAGAAATGTTGAGACACATTTTCACAATTTATTCATTCAATATGTGCAGGAGAGAATTAAGTACATGTAGGTTACTCTGCCTGACAGGTTAAAGAAGTTAGGAATATGGAATGTCCCAGCTGTGTTATTGGAAAATAAATAAGATGTATTATGCTGGTTTATCTCCCATTTGTCATTCTTAACATTGGGTTAAGATGGATATTCCACCTACGGTATTATGTTATGTAAATATTTCTATAGTTTGTTCCTCCAAAGATATTAAATCATTTGAATAATATTGTTTCCAGCTTCATTGAGTAGGAGAAGGCCTTTGTGTTCCTAGTAACACAAATAAATCTGGGTACCAGAGTCCCACAGGCCTTTAGAATGGCATGTTCTAATTAAGCTTACTGAAAAGGCGAGGAATCTGCCTCATCATGGTAATAGTTGTGGGAACTGTTGTGGAGAACTGGTGGGAATCAGCTATTTCCCCCCCCCATCATTATAAAACAAAAAATCAGCCTATATTGATGTAAATCTATAATTATAGGGACATTTTTAATAGAAAAAATTCCATTTAACATTTAAAGAGTAGAGAGTCCTGGTAATACAGCGACCTGAGAATACAGACTTTACTTTTTCCAAATTACCCTCCTGGCAATCATTAACCACCATGGACAGCCCCCAGTGACCTAGGCTAAAATTGTAAAATACATACCAGATGAAAGATAAAAAAAGAAAGAAGTATAGAGAGAAAGTATCATCTTACTACTTTTGTAATGATTAAGTGTTGAAATGATAATAGTTTGGCTGTCCATAAAACATTACAGCTAATCTCTACCATTTATTTTTTGTATGGCCACTAGAAAATTGAAAATTACATAATGTGGCTCACATTCTTGGCTTGCCTTATCCTTCAGTTGGGCAGCAGTGCTCTAGAGACCAAGAAGATGAAGTGGGAGGTGTAATAATGCCACACTCTATGTAGACATTGAGAAATCGTTACATCTAATACAGAGCTTAATGTTGGCAAATGTAAGGAAATGCATTTAGAAAAAAATAATTCAAATCTTGTTCACTAGATAACAAGACTGAGAGTCATTAAGTCCTCTTCTCTGAAGGCAATAGTTTGGCCTAATGTTTTTACCTAAAAGGCAAGTATAAGACATCATTGACTTGTAAACAGAGAAGAAATTACTTTCCAGTCTTTGCTTGAAATCACAATGTTTTCCTAGTTGAAATATGCAATTCTGGTAAGCACCTTGGCCGAGATATAGAAAGCTTTATGAAAGTATTTCAAGAGAGATAAAATGACCAAGGAATTGTATTTTATGAGGGTACATATGAAAATGTTAGGACTTCTTAAGTTGAAACAGATAAGATTAAGCAATTGTAAAGGGGAGATAATAGGTTGAACGGTTCTTGCTCAGTGCTTTTTCTCATGGACCTGAGCAGAAAGGACTGATATGAAATGAGTCTGAGAACTTTCCCCTAATTGATTGGCATGGTCAGGTCATCAGTTTCCACAACCTCACAGCTCTGGGTCTGCTCATTATTGGGCTGTAATGTTCAGGTGCACACTGTGGAGCTGCCTCACAAATGTAGGCATCTTATGCTGCAGTTGCTGGGTGAGGCTTCAGCCCTAAGATGAGGGCCGACTCAGATTTCCATTGTGTCAAATTCTACCTTGTCTTAAACGATTTTGGAAATATTTTCTCAAACTCTGCGAAGTTGCACAGAAAATAGGAAGTATGAGAGGCCTTAGTGTCACAACCAAGATCAAAATTCTAAATAAATTTCAGGCACGTTTAGGTCAACGAGGAATCCTTAAATGTATCCTTCTAGAGTTTTCTGGCTCTTGTGCTAACAGCAATCATTGCCATCCACAGAATGATCCCTAGCGTGGTTGACTTGAGCAATCACTGACATCCACAGAATGATCCCGAGTGCGGCTGATTCCATCAACTGATCTGATGGAACATGCAAACCCTTCATTCTTTAATGTAACAGCTACACAGTATGTTTACTAAGTGACATTTGATAAGGATAACCTGTTAGATCTTCTTAAACTTACAGACAAACCAAAGAGATGGCTGCATCTCCCATTAAGAGATCTGTTAAATCAATTCCCAGTAGACCAGTATTCTAATAAGTGTAAAAAAATAATAAGAGGGGAAACTCCAGAAATGTCATCAGATATCTAAATCTGCACTTGCATGTATGCCTAGATTGTGCTATAAAAATAAATGATACAACTTTTAATTTTGTATACTTCTCTATAATTTAGACATTTTAATAATTAACCCTGTTTATTTTATCATTTTAAAAGTGTAAAATTTTAATAGGTAGGAACTCAAGTCTAAGAAAAAAACATTAATATCTAACATTTTTAGTAGATGGCAAAAATATTTTATGAACAAGTAAGTGTAAACAATTAATTACAAATTGATTTGCAGTGATGATGAGCCAAGGAGGAGATTAGAGAGGAAAGGAGGAAATAAATCAGAGATGAAGGAAAAGGTGCTGGTGCAATTACTGGGACCAAAACAAATGGTTCTGTCCATGGTGCCTTCCAATGTAAAAAGACAAAAAGAATGTGAGTGCCTCCAATGCAGCTCTTCCTCCAACTAGTGCCAAGCCACCTCTCAAACAGGAAGGGAGCAGGGTTTTGGAGCTCCTATTCCAGACCATCTAGAATGACTGGAGATTTTTGCCTAGTTAAGTCTGCTGCTGTATCCACAGCAGCTAAACAGTGCTACGTCATAGCATAAATTAGTTGAAAAAATGAATGGAAATTGATCCTTCCTGATTTTTTTATATCCCTTTTCCTTATATCATAAAATTCCAAGACCTTAGAGGGTGAAAATCATCTAATCCATTCATTCAGTGCTCACATCCCAGGCTTGATACCCCTGCCAATCCCCCTGGCCTGAGGGGCTGCCACTGGTGGAGGGTTCACTTCCTGTATTGACACCTGGGCCTCAATAATAATGAATCAGAATCCTTTTTCTTGTAGATTCCTAGTTCTGTGCTCTGGGATGGCATTTAACAGGTCTAATATTTCTTTCACATGCCTGCTCTTTGCATATTGGAAATCAGTTGAGTGTACCCTCCTTCACAGTTCACCCACCTTCTCTTGATATCGTTTCTTTTGCAAGTTCTTTAATATTTTAAGTCTTTTAGAATTCCATTTACTGTAGCAACAGGGATCCTCATCGTCATCTTGACTTGTCTCCTCTGAACATTCTTGTAGTGTGAGATACACTTGCAAGTGCAATAGTCTGAGTGGTCTGAGCAGCACAAGAATGACCTTGCCCTTGTAAATAAACCAGAAGTTGAAGCAGATTTCTAGGATAACTGTATCCCTATAGATGTTTGCAAAGGGTACTGTAAAGTAAAACCCCCAAGGAATTTTTATGAGTGGTTATGCTTCATATTGTCTCCATTTTGTGTGTATTTAGCATTCTGGACTCAAGAGTAAGGACTCTGAACCTTATATTTAAGTGAGTTAAATTTCATTTTAAGAATTTATCTCAACTTTCCAGAAAGTTATTATCTCTTGTACCCAAATTTATTTTTTCCTGTGGTTTTCCTTGATAATTCTCATAAGATGTTGATAGAAGTATACTTTATATGTATTCATCCACTCTATTATTTTAAAAGCGTTGTCTATGAATAAAGGGCAGAGAACCAAGATTTGTTATTAGAAAAGTTATGCACCATTCTAGGTGAGAGACTGCACTCAATTATTTTATTGTTCCAAGCTCAGTACTTGGCTGGCAGGAACCACTCAACAATTATTTACTATGTTGAAAGAGTGTTAGACATGCTCAACATTCTTAGAATAGGTCTCTTCATCCAACCAGTTTATTGTACCGAATCCATTCCTGGGGCTACTGTCCAGCCAACACTTTTGCACGTTAAAAACAAGGACAGATTGGGATTTTTGCCAAAGACTTAGGGAAATGGGTCCTACAGTTATGGAATTACCAAAAAGTTAAGGAATTCTGTCCTGTACTCTCAACCCCAATTGCTCCTGATTGAAACTAAAACTGTTTTTGTAGTCAGATTTTCATCACTATGACCAAAAGATCTGACAAGAATTATTTTAGAGAAGGAGAAGTTAGTTTGAGGTGCATGGTTTCAGAGGTCTCAGTCCACTCCTGGCTGACTCCGTTGCTTTGCGCCCAAGTGAAGCACAGCATCATGGTGGAGGGGTTTGGAGGAGGAAAGCAACAAAGGACATGACAATCCAAAATCAGAGAGAACATTCCACTTACCAGGGCCAAAATATATACCCAAAAGGCATGCCCCCAGGGACCCACCTCCTCTAACTATACCCTGTCTGCCTACATTCATCACCCAGGTAATCCATATCAATGGATTAACACACTAATTAGGTTAGGGCTCTTATAACCCAATCATTTCACTTCTAAACCTTCTTGCATTATCTCACATATGAGCTTTTGGGGGATACCTCACATCCAAACCATAACACAAAGTAAATGTCAATCAAATGAGTTCAACATTTTCTTTCAGTACAGTTTTCACGCAAATATTAATGAAAATGATCTTTCTAAATGGCACTCATGATAAAAAGTTTTCTCATTACTTCATTCAACATCTGTAGTTGAGATCAGAGGTTAACACCCTCGTGAGAAAGAATGTCATATTTATTGATTCAGTTGCTATATGTGGAACATTTCCTACGTGCTATATATTTTATTTGTCCCTTTCTGAGGCAAAGTCCCTTCCTATCAGGGCTTACATTTGAACAAATGGCAAGTAAAATGTTAGTAAGAATGATGGCAGTAAAAAATTAGAGAGTCTGGGAGGTCACTTATCAGGGTAATCACAGGAAGACCTTCTATGAAGGTAGCATTTGAGATGCTCTCCAAAATGTCTGAATGAGCCAGGTATATGTGAGAGAAGGGTACTGCAGGCAGAGGGACCAAGAATCAAGATCTAATGTCTAGCTGGGTATGGTGCCTACAATCCCAGCAACTCAGGAAGCTGAGGCAGGAGGATCGCAAATTGGAGGCCAACCTAAGCAACTTAGTGAGGTCCTAAGCAATTTGGTGTAACACTCTCTCAAAATAAAAAATAAAAGGGACTTGGGTTGTGACTCAGTGGTTAAGTGCCCCTGGGTTCAATCCCTGGTACCCTAAAAATACCATCTAATACCCAGAAAGAGTTCTGCTTCTTCCAGAAGCACAAAGGAGAGACTGATAGGGTTGGAGCATGACTCACTGTGCAGCTGGAGCATGGCCTGGGATGAGGTTGGAGGATGAACAGGAGACAGGTCATGCACCCTGCAGGTTGTGGTAAGGAGTACGGATTTTATTCTGCAAACAAGGAAAAGCCACCCAGGGGTTGTCAGTAGGAAGTGACTTGAGTTTATTCTTGTGTCAAGAGGGTCATCTCACCATTCTTGGGAGGAAAGTGTAAGGAGAAGGAGCTGTTATAAGAGTACTATCTCAAGAGACAGATAATGGTAGTCAGAATAGAGAGAAGTGGAAACAACTAAGGTGTATTTTAGAGGTAGAACCAAAGGCTTGGTCCAGGCGTGTCAATGGAGGAGCACTTACCTAGCATGCACAGGGCCCTGGTTCCATCCCCAACACTGCAAAACAAAACAAACAACAAAGGCTCCGTGATAGGGAGAGGGTAAAGAGATAAGTTGAAGGCACCTCCTAGGTCTTTGGCTTCAGCCATTTGTTGATGGTGCTTCCTACTCATGCAATGAAGATTGGAGAGGAACAGGTAGTGTGGGCGCAGTTGTTTATGTCAGATCATGTAAGGCAAAGTGTGACAAGTGCTCTGATGTGTGCCTGTCATAGTTTGTGCACACACTGCACCGTTCATTCATTCTGTGGCTGTTCATTGAGCCAGGAGTGCGGATGGAGCAGTGAACAGAACAGTGTACCCTAGCGTTTGTGAATGACATGTGTCCAATATTAATAAATGCTATGGGGGAAAGAAAGAAGGGACAAGGGTTTAGGATGTGCCAAGGGAAGTTATTATTTATTATTTTAAATAGCCTAGTTGAGAAGGCTTCCCCAAGAAGTTGACATTTTAGCAAAGACTTGTCATATTAATAAATACAGTGTAATAGTAAGGTTCTGGGTATAATTTATAGTAGCTGGGTTCAGTATTTTTTACATAGATTTATTTATGAGATTTATTATTCTGCTAGAGATGGCTTATTATTACTATTCTGGATGATGGCTTATTAGCTGTTGTTTCTTGAAACACAATAAATAGCATATAGAATACATGCAGATAGTTCTCAGTTACCCTACTTAACAGAGAGGAGCTAGCCAGTCCACCTAGCCTTTGCACTAATGGGGAGTGTTATAAAGGGAAAAATGAATGGAAAATCGAAGTATTGCACCAGCTATTCATTTCTGCAGGGGAAGTAGATGCAGCAATGGCATATGCAAAAGTGACATGCGATTTTATTCAAAAAGCAATAATGTAATGCTCAGAGCATAGGGAGTATCAAACATCAGCACGCACAGTCTATTCTGCAAATGATCGCTTCCACCCACGAAGGCACCTGAGTTGGTTTGTCTCAACGCAAGCTGTGAGGAGAACTGGGGAGCCCTACAGAGCCTGGTTCCTGAAGCCATTTTCACAGCTGTTGCTCATCAACAGTGGGCTCACTCACACCTTCAGAGAGGGTGGCAGCTATTCCTGCAGTCACTCCAGAAGTAACAAGTGGGCATGCTTCCTTACTAACTCCTGTTACAGACGTGACAATATGTATCTGCAAGTATGTCAGAGGAAAGTATGGGTGGTTCTGGCATTTTCTTTTAGTACTGATTATTATTTGAAATTGTCATCTTAGGAAATAACATGATGAAATATTGATATACAAGAAATGCATTAAGGTGTATTAGTCACCAGATATCCAGGGACTACAGATTGGAAAGCACATCTTAGTTTCTCTTAAAATTTATAGAGAACTAGCATCGTTTAGCTATATTATACCCCCAGAAAAGAATTATTTTGCATTTTGATGTCTTTGGAATAGCTAGGACATTTATTTAATCTGCTTCTTCTAGCATACTGTTTCTTTGAGGAACATTTTTACTGATGTTATGTGTGCCAAACCTGAAAACACAAAAGGTATATCGCAGTTAGAATACGCATTTGTAAACAAATTTCTTATGACATTGGGTGTGACTTTCCAAGTTTGCACTACTAGTACTGCGCATGTGAGTGGGGAACTATCTAGAATTTTTTAAATCAAAGCTCAAGTTTTCAAGAAATAAAAATTTATGATAAATGATTAAAAGTTGGAAAAATACATGAAATGTTTTGTCACTAAATTACAATTTTTTTTCAAAATTTAATTTAGTTATCCAGTATATAGATAAAGATTTGTATTATGTAATAGTGGATTCCTAACTCCCGTTTATGGAAATATACTCAATTTGGATTAAAGACTTAAGTGTGAAAAGTAATAATCATCTTTTAATCAGCATCAACAAATTTTTCAAAGTGAAAAGGAAAACAAAGCTTTCTTTCTTCTGAGTTTGCATACAAGGCATCAGAATTGTTAGATTTCTCTTGTTGTGAAAGTACTTGGTTGATAAAATCAGCATTTCAAAGCTTGTATCATTACCTCATGATCTCGTCTCAAAAAGACAAGGAGAGAAATCTGTGATAAAAATGAAGACTTGCACTCGATTTTAACCCAGTGTTCACTTTCATTTTATTTTTTAAATGTGAAGTGTCAAATAATATAAATGAAAATCTCCCTAGAGGGAAAAAAATGAATGCCAAATTACAAGAAATAGCAGACAGTGTCAGGAGATGTGAAGGGTCTAAGACTTTATCCTCCTTGTAAACCTGTTAGAGCTTTGTGGATGCTGGTAAAAGACAGGAGACTGCTGGGTCAGAGAAGAGGACAGTTTCTTATTCAAAGCAGTAGCAGTAGCATCTCCCAGTCCCCATTCCCATGGGGCCATGTGAAGACTGCCAAGTGACACCCCCATCACAGTGGATAGCCTTCAATGAGATGTACCCAAAGTTCAGGGAACCTGAATATTTTATAACAGACAATTAGCACTCCTTCCCTTTGCTCCAAAGGGAGAATCTCTGTCTTCCAAAGATATTAAGGGTGTCACACGAACAAGACTGTCCATCCAGCACATAGGCAGTCAGGTAAGATTGCAGAAAGGCACGGAACCCATGGAGAATAGTCTCTGAACAAAAATATTCGCATTCAATTTAATATTATACATTGTTATTACAAAATTTAATGGAAGGTATTTTGCTTTGAGTGATATTTACAAAAATTTCTGTTCTATTTTCCTGATATACGATCACTGGAATAGGTTGGAAATGTTACCCTCATTTAATAGTGGCAGAAAGTGAATTAACACAAACCCAGGCAGAAGCTTTTCATCAAAGCAAGCACTAACACGTTCAAAGATGAATTTTAAACATAGTGGACTAAATCAACTTTCCATTTGACGGCAAACCTTGAACTTTGTGTAGTCAGCCTCAGAACTGTCTTCTGGACTGTAATATTTTCATTCGGTGTTAGAATTTGGAAAGTACTGAGCCATCTATCAGAGCACACAGTTGTTTTACAGATGGAGCTGCAGAACTCTTTTTGTTGAAAAGACAAGATGTACACTAGTCTATGATGCCTGGACTGCAGCTTGAAGCTTATGTTGGAGAAGACTACACACACACACACACACACACACACACACACATCACAGAAGGCAAGTGGAAATGGGCCTGGTGCTCAGTTTATGTAGTCAGTCACACATCTGTTGCCCAAATTGCGCATTTGTGAACTAACATTGGCCTCAGTTGTGTCATCATAACCACAGAACAGCTCTGAGAACATCATTCAATCCAGAAGGAGGACACAGAGAGGTTTCGACACTTTCCTTTGAAGTATGCGATAGATATTTTCAGTTAGTTAGCATGTTGTCTTGATACTGAAGATGAGTTCCACGTCTTGTCTTTTTGCAGAATAGAAAACAGGCTGTTTAGTTTTGAGGAACAATCTGGAGTTAGCAAGATCTGCCTGCTCTCTGCGCCCTATTGCTCACATTACCCTGCAACACAGCTAGCCTTGTGGCTAATGAAAATGCACTGCTATTTCTGTAAGAGTAATTAATAAATGACGATTCTCATATGTGGCCATAAAAGAAATCTCCTGTAAATCTCCAACATACTCTTTATGTGAGTCATGAGTTTTCCTTTATCTCTGAATACTTTAACGTTGTTGGCGTTCAGCTGCCCCCTCCTCTGTCTCCGAGCATTTGGTATGTTGCACGTGGTGCGGGCTCTAATATGGCACACATCATATTCTTGTACTCTTAAAATTCCCTTTTAACGTCTCTGTCCCCAGGCTGTGTTATTCATTTCTGTGACATCAGTCTTTAGCGCTGTGGCTAGCACATAGTTATTTATTCTGTAAATATTTGTTGAAAGTACGAATGAATGAATTTTAATGTCACCAGCAATTTTGTCTAAATCTTATTCATATGTACTTCAGAGCATATGGAAATTAGAACAGTGTGAGAAATTTCAGATAATTAAATTTTTATATTAAATGTTGAAATATGTGTCTCCTTTTTTCATACCATTAGCACTTAGCACTATTCCAGGTCCTTAAAACACTTTGAGGTATAGCAACTGTGACATTTAACAACAAAGCTTTCCCATGTTATAAAATCAGACATCTAAATGTAAAAGGTGGTGTATAAAAATCCTGTAAGTTTCTTCTCATAATTGCAGTCTTCTACATTGGATAAAAATAGGAGAGAAAGACCTTTAAGATGAAGTGAATGCATATTCATTTATTTGCTTATTCCAAAAGTACTAATTGTCTTTTGAAAATGCTTTAATAGTGATGGATATTCAGATATTGTTTTTTGAGGGGGAGGGTGAGAGGAGAGAGTGCAGGGAGGTGTGGTACAGCCTTCCTGAGAAGCAATTCACTTCACTATAAAATTCATCCTCCTAAAGTATAAAACTCTGTAGTTTCAAGTACATTCCTAGATTTTGTACCATTACCATTATCACTTTGAAAGATTTTTCATCCCAAAAAGAAATTCCCTATTCATTAGCAATGAGTCCCTTTCGTCCCCAAATGCCTTCCACTGCCACCTAGGTGCCTGCTGTCCTTTCTGTGTCCTTTCATAGGTTTACTATGAGAAGACCCATTCAGCAGTCTTTTGCACACTGTTCTCCAGGCTCCTCCAGACTGTGGGCTCCATCAGTTCTCCATCCTCTTTATTGACAAGTAGCATCCCGTTGTGTCATTGAGCATATATGTCACCGCTGGGCATGCATTCAATTGTCAAGTGATGGGCGGTTGGTTTCCACCTTTGACTATCAAGAATAGTGCTGAAATGAGCATTTGGGTACACGTTTTTATGTGTACTTAATTTTCATTTCTCTTGAGTATATAGCTAGTAATAGAATTGCTATAATGTGGTAACTCTATCTTTAATTATCTCAAGAACTCCCAGAATGTTTTCCACACCATTTTACATTCCCACTAGCATCAGATTCCATTTTATCCCTGTCTACAGAAATTTAAGGAAGACTTTAACAAATATTTAAGAATGTTAAGATCATTTTGATGATGACCAGTAACACTTCTCCAATTTATTTTGGTTTGTTTTTGTTGCCTAGCAATAGCTGCTAACACTTACCGAGTGCTTATTACATACACTGCATTAGTTAAAGATGTTACATGTAATCAGTCATCAAATCCTTGGGACAACCTTGTAAGATGGATGATAATGCTATTTTTACTTTTGGGGATGTGAAAGCACAGAAAGGTTAAGTGACACATCAAGAAAGCTGAGAAGCAAAAATTCACACACAGGCAGTGTGTCTGACTTGGAGCCTCTGTGAACTAGGCCTCCACAGGCTGGTGCATGGTCCTCATTATGTTTTTGTTGGAAGTTAGACAATATATTTGCAAGGAGAATTTTTTAATTTAAAGTTTAAGGATAAAATTGTGTTGTAAAGTTTTCTTTTACTGACCATCTGATGATCATTTGTTAACCACTAATAATGAATTTTTGTTATTTCAGTGCAAGATGTACAGATGCTGATTTCTAATAGTCATGTTTGTACCCACCTAATGCGTACTTGCGATGTGCCAGGCATTTTACCCAAGGATGTTACTTATATTAATCCAACATTCACTGATACAGTCTAATATCTTCTGAAATTTTTTTCTTTTTCTTTTTCTTTTTTTTCTTTTTTGGTACTGGGGATTGAACTCAGTGACACTCGGCCACTGAGCCACATCCCCAGTCCTATTTTGTATTTTATTTAGAGACAGGGTCTCACTGAGTTGCTTAGCACCTCCCTTTTGTTGAGGCTGGGTTTGAACTCACGATCTTCCTGTCTCAGTCTCCCAAGCCACTGGGATTACATTTTAATGCATGTGTGAATCAAAAATTTATGTTTGTTCACAATGACAATATTTATTCCTTTTATTTTATTCAATAAAAATAATTAATTATATTCATTTTCTTTATCCTTAAATTTAGTGAAATAAAATTATCATTTGTGTTACATAGAATATTTTTGTATAAAAAATGAAAATTGGAGATAAAACTGCCATGTTTTTAAACAAACAACAAAAAGTCGAGCTAATTAATTTCACTCGCAGATAATTGATTTTACTCACAGTTAGTGAGCTAACCCCTCTCTAGGAGGGAAAGATGTGTATTGGGAATATTTAGAAGTGGAATATATTTACATAATACTAGCTTTTCCTTAAGATGCTCTTTTCTGTGAAACTATTTTTTTTAACTATCCTTGTAAACCTCTTTTTGATTAAAGCAGGTGAGAAATGAACAATTATTTGAAAAATGTCAATATAAAAAAAGAAAGCAAATTAAAAATGATCTGCAAAAAGCATTTCATCTGTGATAAAAAAAAAAAAAAAAAAAAAAAAAAACAACCACCAAAAAAACCCCTCTGGTGCTTAATTATCATGAGGCCCCTAGAGTTTGTGCATCACTAGGACTAGGTGGCCATTTGGTTTTACCAGTTGGGGTTTTGGGTTTTATTTTGTTTTTGGTACCAGGGACTGAACCCAGGGGCTTTTAAGCACAGAGTCACATCCCAGCCCTTTTATGTTTTATTTTGAGACAGGGTCTTGCTAAATTACTTAGACCCTCTCCAAATTGCTGAGACTGACTTTGAACTTGTGATCCTCCAGCCTCAGCCCCCTGAGTGCTTGGATTACAGGCATGCAACCCCACACCCAGCTACCAGTTTGTTGTAGTTTTGTTTCTTTGTATTTATCAGCCTCATTGTGATTTTTGCCCTCATTTATATTAGAGTTGGTAATTCAAGGTTTTATGCTCACAAATACTGTAAAAATACTTATCTTGGGAAACCATGTAGTTCTTTGCACATTTTAAGTTGATATAAAAATTTAATTATAGCTATAAATCGTTGCAATGGTGCTGTGTCATATACATTAAGGCTTAAAGACCATTGCACTGATTTTGAGAATGTTTTCAGTAGGAAATTAAACTGTGATGATTTGCTTTTTACTGTCATTAATTTCAATAATACATGTAAGACATAGTTTTTAATAGTCAGAAATTGTGTATTGTTGCTTATTCTTGAACTTTGGGTTTTACTCCACTCCCCCACAGAACTTCATCCAATTTTAACATAGCCAGCCCTCATTTCTCCTGGATCCGTATTTGTGAATTCACCAACATGGTAGAATTTATCTGTGACCCTAAAATGAACACTTGCAGCACTTCTACTTTCCAAGTTATTCTCAGACCTGGCAGAACAGCCGAGCATCTGGATGGGCAGGCCACTGAGCTGCGGTTGGACACCTGTGGATCAGTGGCTGAGCTGTGGTGGTGGCGCTGGGCTTGTGTTTCAGTTCTCCCACTGAATCAAGTGTCCTTTTAGAGGTCACTTGGGTGTCACTGTTTTCACAGGACTGTGCCATGTGTCAGGCACAGTGCGGAAGCGCCGTCCAGCATCTAAGACTCAGAAGGCACCTGCTGGGCTTCATGGTGAACTGCAGGTGGTGGGTAAGCGCAGTTCAGGCATCTGCTCTAGTGTCACTGGTATGAGCTGGAGTTAATGAGTCAAAATGCATTAGGTCGCAGTTTTTAAACAGAAACACAGCACAAGGGGCTATGTTGACTTGCAGATGGGCGTGCTGTGACCAGAGGCTGGAAGGAGCCTGCCCTGCGCAGCTACCTAGGAGCAAAGCTCTGTCTCTACCCGTCCACTCCACGGGGATGTCACAAGGCTTGGCTACTGAAAATTGCAAGAATAGACTATTTATTATTTTAAATGTCTTTATGCATCATCCAGAAATACATCTCTGCGGTAAAAACCTTAACATTTTAAATTTCAGATGCACTTTTAGACTCCCTGATGTCACAAACCTTGGTTATTTCTATTAGATTGTGTTAGTGTTGTTTTTTATATAGCATTACTAATACAATGTAGAAATATATTTGGTTAATAATTTGTTAGTGCTTTTGACAAATAATTTCTAAACATAAAAATGTTAGAAGTACATCTTCTAGTGAGACGGATTGGGCTTCTGTTTATGGTCAGAATCGTGCATCTGTGGGTGACGTTGTGTGTTGCTCTAAGTTCAGCCTCATTCTGTTTTCCTCTTCATTTCTGTTGTTGCGTCCTGGTTATAATAAGTAAGTGCATGAGAATGGAAGAGATTTTATAACAGCCCCGTCTCTTCATTCTGTTAATGTCTTCAGACTCATGACATAAATTACTTAGTCATTCTTCATTACAATTATTCCAATGATCTGTCAATCAGTTTAATCAGTCAAATCCATCTTTAATTTTGTTGAAAACAAAGAATTTGAAACCACATACTGGAAAACAATCATATAAGTCATGCAGTTGTTTGGTTTTTGGCAAGTGTATTAAGTCGCTTTCACAAAGAATTTTTAACTCATTAATTCTGTCGCTATTCTATCATTTGAAGGCATTTTGTTCAGTCTGATAAGTTTACAAAAGGTTGGGAAATTGAAATATTGTTCATTTCATTAGACATTTTCTCATATAATATTTATAATTAAATGTTTTTATCTTCAAATATTTTTATCAAAGCCTTGGAGCTGTATATATAACTGATTCAATTTATAGAAATTGGTTGTATTTTGGAGTGATTGCTAAAACCAGTTTTTATTAAATCAGCCAGCCTATCAGTATTATTTTCCAGAAAAAAAAACTGGGTTCATATGCATCTTTTTTTTTAATATGAACTTTAATACTACCGTGAGCTGGTGGATAGAAGATAGAAGGATGGGTAGATGGATAGATGCAGAGGTAGGTGGGTGGACGGGTGGATGGATGGATGGCTAGCTAAGGAACAGAAATTTGCCAGCAGCCTGTTTCCTGCATGAAATCAGGCACTGTTCCTTTCAGTACTGTAGACGGCAATCTTTGCTCTGATCTCCTGAGGTTCCCTCTGAGGAGGAATTACTTCTTTGGCAATTCCAGGGGGTGGAAGAGTTGAGATAGTTAAATGAACATCACAATCCCTCCTGTCTGTCTCTACTATACATCTGAATTCATAACAATCTAATGTCAGGAACCGTGAAGGAATCATTGTTTTAAACTGACCCCTGGACAGAGGTGACACTGCTCCTGGGGATTTCTTGGTGGGAAAGTGCTGATTGAAAACTATGCAGTTGAGGGTGATCCCTGTTAAAAGGGAGAATTCTGTGCTTGCCATAGAATTCTTTAAAAAAAAAAAGTGTGTGTGTGTGTGTGTGTGTGTATACACATATATACATACATATATATATACATATATATATACACACACACACATATATATATAATACCTTTACTTATTTATTTGTTTTTATGGTATTAATGATGGAACCCAGGGCCTCTCCTAGGTGAGCACTCTACCATTGAACCACATCCCCAGCCCCATGGAATTCTTCAGCTCATAGTTTTGAGCTCAGATGCCAGCTCCCAGGGATAGAGGATTCTGAGCAGAGCAAGGTAACAGCAGTGTTTCATCAGTGTTGTAACCTTCAAGCCTGCCTGCTTAGTAGAAACTTTGAACAATGGGCTTCCTGGGTGCCACAGGAAGCCCTGAGCATTGTAACAGTGAAATAGCTACAAAATGTTTCTAGCCCTGTGAATTTGTGGTGCACAAATAACAATGCCTCTATAGTCCTTTACTTCTTGATTATGAGACCCTATATGAATAAGTTTGCTGGGCCAACTTTTTAGTCACTGTTTCTCCATCAGAGAGCAGTGTCCCACCTGATCCCAGCTTTTCAATATCTGTGAGTGTTTGTGTGTGTGTGTGTGTGTGTGTGTGTTTCTTAATCCCACATTGCCCTTCACTGGTTTCTTGAGTTCAACTGTGTAGGTTGTGGTAACCTAACCCAACTCATCCCATGTGGTGATAACAGTCTGAAATAACAAACACTACCCTGTTCCTGATACCAACTTTGTTATCCTTGTCCTATTTTTATATTCTATAGCAATGTACCAGGGAGGCATTGTTGAGGGTGATTAGTGTTCCTTTCTTTTGGGAAATGAGTACATGAGGACTAGGCAGCAGCAGGAATACCTTCCCTTGGCAGGTTCTCCTACAACACCAGGGTAGCATAGAGCTCAATAGGGAAGTCATTGACGTAAAGGAGAGGGATTCAGGACCCTAAGAGATTCTTCTTTCTGCTCCTTTCCTTGTAAATCTTGGGCAAAACACTTTTCCACTGTGTGCATTTGTTTCTTTATTTTTAAGGTAGAAATAGTAAATGCTGTCCCAATTATCTTTCAGTGCTGTTGCAAAGATTAGCTGAGATAATGTCTGCAAAAGCACTTTGAAAATTGAGAACTCTATCTAAATAGAAGATATCATTGTCAGTGTACTAAAGTCACTTTAGATCAATTACAGTGTACTCAAGCATGGTGACACCGAAGCTCCGGCAGGAAAATCTTTTTTTATTGAAAGAGAATAAAAGGTACATATTCTTTAGTTATCCAAACATTAATATGTTGCAATTGACATGGTAACAGCAATACATTTTAAATCATATTTTGGGTCTTAAGTAAGAGCCAATAATTGTTGAAGCTCACAATAAGCTAGGAAATCTTTGAAAGATTTTGCTCTATTAATGTATTTAATTCTCACAACAACCTTCTGAGGTAGGTACTATTATTATCTCCTGTTGTGTAGGGAATAAACTGGAGGACAGAAACTCTGTGGGTGGGGAAGGGGCAGAGTTAGGCTTTGAACCCAGACAGGTGGTTGGGAAGCCCATGATCTCAAGTCACAATACACAAGTCTTGTTATATAGATTCTTAATTGCACTTTTCCTACTTTCCATTCTCCAACTCCCACAGTGTGACCAGTGGTAAATAATTGAGGAGAAAAATGAAAGAATTCATCAAAGAATGAAGGGGGAGGGAGGAGAAAGGGAGGCTGATGCAGAGTCCAGTGGGAATTCCACCAGAAGTCCACCCTTGTCAAAAAATGGCAGCACTTTCCTCAAGGCCATGGGCCAAGTCCTTAGCAGCCTTCCCTGAGAGCTGGGACTCCCACCCCCTGAGCAGGGGGAAGCCTCTTGGCCGCCAGTCTCCACTCTAGGAGGCCTGCACACTCCAGGTCTGGCCCAATGAAGAGGGCCTCTGCAGCCTGAAGGGTGGGTGGAGTAGAGGGCGGGGACCCTGGGTGTTGAGCCTTTGCTCCAGACTTTTCCGGTGGTGACAGCAGAGTCTGGAATGTCTGTTGGTCACAGTAGCTTTGTTTTTGAAGCCACCTACTGTGATACTAATGTTACCATCCTTGCCTTCTAATGACAGCTTTTAACTTGGCACATTTCCATTTGTACTCTCACTTTCACACTACTTGTGTCTTCATCTTTGCAAAGGAGCTCTGTGGAAGATGTAGTGGGGTCTTCCTGCGTTCTTTCCACCCTTACCAGCCTCTGCTTTGACTGAAGTGTGCAGGGCTGGGGATGTAACTGAGAGGTAGAGCACTGGCCTGGTACTCACAGGGCCCTGGGTTTCATCCCCAACACTGAAACATAAGTCAATAACTGGAGTGTTGATTTCATTGAAATCTAATGTCTCGATATGGTTGTGTTTGGATCTACCATTTTATTTATTTTTTTCTATTTCTTCTTCTCTTTGTGTTACTCTGTTCCTTATTTCCTGTATTTGGGGAGTTATTTCAATACTTTCAAGAATCCATGATATTTTTTCTCTGCTTTTTATGTTAAGATTTTCATTCATTTGGATTCTTAATCTAAGAACTAACTATATTGTCTGTTCTTAACTTTTTGCGATCTACTTGTTACCAATATTGCCCCACTTCACAGAAAAGGAAAAGATCTACACCCATCCCCAATCCTTTTTGCTACGGTTGGTGCCCACAGCATCTCTAGGGTTCTGCACTCAACGTGAAACATCGCAAGTTTTGCTTTATGCAGTCATATAAATTCAAAAAAGTAAGAGGAAAAAGCCAAACATCCCTCCTTGATGCTTTTTAGCATGTCTGAAGCTCTGACTCCTTGCTGAGGATCCATTTTTCCATCTTCCCTTCCATCTCAAGTTTCCACTAGCATTTCTTGTAGAACAAGTCTGTGTGTGACAATTCTCTGAGTTTTATTTTATATTGAGATCTCCCTGTTGTGCCTTTATTTCCACAGGGTATTTTCCCTGGATGTAGAATTCTGCGCTGAGGTGTTTTGGCTTTCTGTTTTCCTTCCGAGCTCTAGTCCTGTGCCTTGCCCCGGTCCCTGATCTGTGAAGTTAACCTTCATGACCTGATTTTAACCCTGTCCGATGAGGGGTATTTTTTCCTTGTTTTCAAAACATGTTCCTTGCCTGTGGCTTTCAGCGGTTTGACTATGATGTGCCTTGACCTGGCCTCATTCACGGTTATCCTGTTTGGTGTCTTGAATGTGTAAGTTTACTCTTACTTCACACACTTAAAATTTGGGGGTGCTATTTTCAGATGTAATTGTTCTGTTCCATTCTTTCTTCTGTCCTTTTGGGGCTCCCTCGATATATATGTTGGCTCACTTGGTGTTATCCAATAGATCCCTAATGTCTATTCATTTTAATCTCTTTTGTATCAATTATTCCCACTTTTCTCTCTTATCTCCACTTGATTATTAAATTTATCTAATAAGCTTTTGTTCCAGATATTATAGTTTTAGTCCTTAAATTTCCACTTAGTTGTTTTTAGTAGTTTGTTTCTCTGTCTTTTCTACTCATTTCAAGAATAGTTTTGTTTTACTTGATTGAGGATAGTTATACTAGCTGCCTAACAATTTTGTCTTCTTGTTCTGAAATTAGAGCCATCTCAAGGTTTGTCTCTGTTGAGTTTCTTTCCTGCTCAGAATGTGTTCTATTTTTCTGCTTCTTTGACGTGTTTGGTAACTTGGTATCACAGACAGTCTGAATATAATTTTTGGAGACTCTGGGTTCTGTCATTTTCCCTTATGACAATTGTTTTTTAGTTTTAGGAGACAATATTTTGGTAGGACTTGAATGGAAAAATCTGTTCTTTGAGAAGCAGCTCTGGTCTCAGGCTAGATTTTCTGTTTTTTAAAATAAACTCTTATTTTAGAATAGTTTTAGTTTTACAGAAAAAGTTGCTAAGATAGTACAGGAAGTTCCCGTGTGTCCCCACACCCAGTTCCCACTATTTTTAACATCTTATACTATGATACTACATTTGCTTTGATTAATGAACTAAAGTTGTTACAGTTTTGTTTAATGAAGTCGGAATGTTCTTTGGATTGTCTTAGTTGTTACTAAAGGTCCTTTTTCTCCCCATAGATACGAACCCAGGAGTGCATCACATCTAGCCCTCATGTCTCCTTGGGCTCCTCCAGACTGACAGTCTACCAGGCTTTTCTCATTTTTGATGACCTTGAAAGTTTTGAGGAATTCTGGCTAGGCATTTTCTAGAATGTCCCTCAATAGGGTTTTATCTGATGTTATTAGACTGGGGTTAGACTGGGGTTATATGATTTTGAGAGGAAGACTGCAGAGATAAAGGGCCACTCTTGTTACATCAGATCAAGGGCATGCCATATCCCCGTGACTTGCCGTGTTGACACTGACCTCATTACCTGGCCAGGGTGTGTCTGTTAGGTCTCCTCCACTGGGGAGATTCCCCTGTTCTCCCTTTGTACACTGTCCTTTTGGGAAGGAGGTCGCCACGTGCAGACTCAGTGCTGTCCACGTTTAAAAGGTGGGGAGTCACAGTGCACCTCCTTGAGTAGATCTTTCCTTCAGCTGAGCTGCTTTGCATCTGTTGTGAATCTTGAACTTTAAAGGGTCAGCCAGAGAAGTAGTGGATACACGAGGATTCCCTTTCTGACTCTTTGCCCTCGTGGATTTCCTCCTCTCTCAGAGGCAAGTTTCCTGGACTCTGAGTTTTGCTTCCTCAAGCCCCAGGACTGGTCACCTCTGCCAGGCAGACTCACCTGGCTTCAGGCCGACAGCTATGAAGTAGTTTTCTGCAGTGGAGTTACCTGGTGGCACGCTACTCAGGGGCTGCGAAACGCAGAATTCATAACTTTCATTAAAAAAAAAAAAGAAAGAAAAAACTTGTGGTAGTGAGTGTGGGAGACAGAATGGTGTTTCTGCCCAGATAGAACTTAGAAGACGGTTAGGAATCAAGCATTGTGTATGAACCTATTAGAGGATGATATCGGACAGCTTCTCGTCAAGGTGTGTGATACAGTAATTTTTAAAAATGGTCATAGCGAATAGTAATCTGGATCCTAACATCAACACAATAAATATATTGCTCAAAACGGTTGTTGTTTTTTAAAAAAATGTTAATGGTGCTGTGAATGTATATATACTGGTCAAACTTGCACTCTGTACTAATTTTAACCCTAAACTGTCAATGTTCTGTCTTTATCATATTTAGTATTTTTCTTGGTTTAAGAAAGAAGTCACTAGAGTACAAATTTAAAATGTACAGTAGAGTATCCAATTTGGCACTTGATTTATCTAGGCTTACAAAATACTGTGTAAATATGTGTATTTCAAACATGTTTACATACATACATACATACATGCATATATATATATGTGTGTGTGTGTGTGTCTGTCCTTTCCAATTATTTAGGTTAAAATGTGACAGACCAATTACATACACACACATGCACAGATACAGTGTGTGTATTGTGTATATGCCACTCACATAATTTTGTTGAGTCAGATATATTGACATACTCACACACACAAATGCATGCATACTCTTTTGTTATTATTTCTTACGCTGGGTTCTAGTTACTTGAAGTCTGGTACAGGTTTTGCTAGCGGGTCCCACGGTAAATCCCTACTAAGCTGCAGTCCTTCGGCAAAGTGGCCTGAGCAACGAATGCAAGGAATCGGGGTGGAGGCCGGCTCTGCTTGGTACGTGCTCATGCCTCCTGTGAGATGCGGTCGGCTGAGGCAAAGGCTCCACAATGGGGACCCACGTGCAGCTCTTGCTTGGTGTCAAGAGCATGTGGCCGAGGCATGGTGGACGAGTGGAAGAGGGGTCTGAGATGAGGTTGGAGAGGTTGGTAGAGACTGACAGTGGAGGGCTTGGTAATTAAAGTGAGGAGTGAGCGTGTTCTGAGGGCAGAGGGAACCCACAGGAGAGTTTGGGATAGAGTAGTGACTTGACCCGATTACTTGAAAAAAGAAAAAAAAATCCCCTGACTGCTCTGTGGAAGTGAATCCATAAAGCCATGGAGGCAGGGAGACTAGCTGGGTGGCCATGATGGCAGTCTGGGAAAGATGATGGCAGCCTAGACCACAGTGGCATTTGTGAAAAGAAAGAGTTAGACAGTTTAGGGATCTATTTTAGATCTAGTCGACAACATTTATTGATGAATCAAAGAGCATAGGAGTAAGACAGAGTGCCGGGACAGGGTTGCTGTGAGAGGAGAATGTTCATTTAATGAACCTCTTGAGCATCCACACCAAATGTCTCAAATGCTGGGAGCTGCAGGGAAGGCTCTGGAAGTAAAGATTGGGAAGCCCCTGGCCCCTCCTGGCATTACAGCCATGGATTAAATGAGGTTGCCTGGGCGAATACATAGATAACAAAGAAACAGTCCAAAAAGACCTCTGGGTTACTCCAAAATCTGCAGGTACAACAAAGGAGAAGAATCCAAAAGATAAAGCTAGGAAAGATGAAGCTGTCCCATGTTGTAGGAGAAAACCAGGAGGATGTGGTGCCAGGTATCAGGAGAAAAAGTAGTATGAGAACTGGAGGGCTGGTGCTGTGGCTCAGTGGTCGAACACTTGTCCAACATGCACAGTGCCCTGGATTCAATTCCAGTAATAGAAAAACAAACACCAGGAATTGACTTTATTGAACACCTCTGAAGAGTCAAGTGTGGTAAGAGGGAAGTGGTGATGGCATTAGAAGGGTGCAGGACCTTGCTTTGCCAAGAGCAGTCTTCAAGTGTGGGTTTGCAAAGCAGTGTCAAAAAATGAAGAACATGCATGTAAGAAATTCTCAGTGCAATTTTTCATGCAGAAAATAGGGTGGTAACTGGAGGGGAGTGTGAGGAAGGTTTGCTTGCTTAAGGTGGTGCTGGCAGACTCGGTGATGTTCTCAGAGGTGAGGAGGAAACACCCTCACCAAGGGACCTTGGAAACATGGGGTTGGTTTTTCACCACCTTACCAGGGGGAGGCCCTCATCCTGACCCCCGGGTGGCACTAAGCAGCACACAGAACCCAGGGCATTCCCTCCCAAGGCAGCATCGCCCTGCCCTTCCTATGGGCAGCTGTTTATGGCTGGCAGGAGTGGTCAGCTGTGGGCTCTGCTTCTCTGGGATTCTTTCAACACAAATGTCTCGGCTTCACGTGATGTTTGCCACCCAAAAGTACTTCCACATCAGTTCTCTGGCAGTCCTGGGTCTCACTTTGATTAGTCTACCTTACATCATCTGTGTTCCAGAGTCACTCTGACCAGGGGAGTGAATGTCATCACTGAATCAGTGACTAGGAGGATAGGATCATGCTTGACTAGTGAGTGCTCCTGGGAAAAGCCAGTCCATCCCTGCTCCCATGCAGGAGGGCAGGATGGCTGCTTGGAAAACATGCAGAGTCACGTGTGGATGCTCACCATTGGCGAATGATACTAGTGTCTGAGGTTATAACTCAAGAACTTAAACCCTGATCAGACTGTGCAAATAAAATGATCTTGAAAGAAATATGAAGACCAGACAACCTTTTCCCTCTCCCCTCCCAGTCACTTCCTCCTCCTCTGAGACTCCTGAGCCCTAAATATGAATGTAGATGTGACTCCTTATCTTTCTTCTTGTCAATGCGTTCTAGTGTTTAGACATAATATACTCAGTTGATGATGCTTATTGACATGGTGTTTACTTCTGGTGGTATAAGTAGGTATCATTGAAATTATTAACACAATACAAAGTTTTAATGTAAATAGAAGAAAATGGAGAAAAGCCAAATTCTGTTATAACCCTTTATCCATAGAAGTTTTCTGTACCTGATCAAGAGGAGCAGAAACCAGGAAACATGTCTACTTTATTTAGTAGTTCCCCACATTCCATCTAACCTAACCAATAGGTGATGTGTTAACTAGTTCACCTCCTCTAGATGACTAAAAGTGGGAACTATTTTTGGAACACCAATTTGCCAGGTACTGAGTGCCCTGTTTTCAGGACTATTTCTACTGCTTCTGAAATTTTCTAATGCATCCATAACCTCAGTAAGACTTATGTAGCAGGCACCAGAGGTTACCTACATTATCTTCATTTAGCAGATAAGGACACGGAGAGTCAAGGTCACTAGATAACTTGTCCCAAATTATAAAATTAGCCAGTGGCACAGCCAGGATTTGAATTTTTTCCCCTGACCCTAGACACATCCTGTGTTCTATGAGGAAAAGGGTGGGGCGCTGCCTCCTCTCCTCCTTGGGAAACCACGGCTGGAGTTGCGGAGCTGGAGTAGAGGGGACGAGACACATTTCTCGCAGGTGTAAAAGGCCAAGACCCACTGGAGACGACACCTGTCAGTTTTCACATGGCATTTGATTATTGACAAGGTCACTTTTTCTTGAAGTATTTCTTCTTGTTCATGGAAATATTTTAGTTGGCTAAATACCTACTGTGTACTTGGTTAATCTTTCCATTATAAATTTACCTTGTATCTCAGACCTGCTATTCAGAAATATTCATTTCTATAGGATTTTTATGATTTATCCAAAACCCTCTTGAGGTTTAGAACTTAAATTGCTCGATCTATAGAAAAAAGTCTTCAGGAGGCTGACGACTTGAGCAGTTGCAGAGTTTCCTTGTACAGTTTTTGAATTGTTCTCCTTTTATTTTTCTTGGTGATTTTTGCCTGTGCAGTCAATTCCCATGATCTCACCCCCCCAGGGAAAACGCACCAACTAAGGCTGGATTTTTGCAGTTTATAGTAGCTTGTGGATGGGTTTCCAGCTGCTTCCACCTACAGCCCCCCATGGTGTTTTCCTTTTTCTGAAAATCTATTCACAGTAGCAGGAGATCAGATTTAGAACTGGGGCCATGTCTTTGTCCCAGGAAGCTCTCACCTGTTCTGTGCCTCACCTGCTGGACTGGCTGACTAGTCTTTGATCTGAGGATGCTGTGAATATATCTCAAAACCCCCACGACATTTTTCTTTCCCTCTCCTTTCAAGGGTGTGGAATGAAATCTCCCTACAAGTACATCAGAAGTAACTTTTCCTCTGTATTTGGGACGTTTTCAGGAATTTTCTGTTTTTGGAATGCTTGTCACTTCCAGGTCTCACTTTTCCTGAACTTCTCCCATGCTGAACCATGTCGGGGTCCTGCTCTGGTGGCATCTCTGATGTGACCTGCTCTCACTGCCCTGTTCTCTTTTCCCTGTGTCTGAGACCATCGTTTCTTGATTTTTGGACTTTGCTTCTCACTGAATTTCTGGGGTTTTTGTTGTTGTTTGTTGTTTATTTTTAATCCCATTTTTTTACTACTTAACAGTGAAGGGAATATCTGAAGTGTGTTAGAAAGGAAAGCCTTTTTTTCATTGCCGTTGATCTTTTTTATCATAAGGAAAAGAAATGTGGACAATTCTTCTGAGAATGTCTCAGGCATCCTATTAGAGTAGAAATGGGATGAGCTTGAGAGTCAGATCGAACTGAATTTGAATTATGATTTCATTACAAAGAAGTTGATGTCCTTAGGAAAGTGATTTCAATTCTCTGGGCCTTCATTCACTCTTCTATTATATAAGAATAGTAATAGCAACCTGACCAGATCCTTGAGGAGCTCAGAGAACAGCTTATGTGAGGTGTAGCATACAGCAGATCTAAGTGCCTGATGATTATTGGCACTGTAATTATTATTTTGCTTTAATTCAAATTGAGATCTGGTGCTGCATTAAAGACAGTAAGGCAGTAGATGAATGAGTATCTGCTCTTGAGAGGTTTACCGTCTTTTAGAGAAGATAAAATGTATGCCTAAAACAGCCAGGACGTATTCAAATAGCCTTCATTTTTGAAGGTTACTATCTAAGCACTTAAATATTATTTAATGCATCAGGTAACATTGTCAGCAGTTTATTCCTGTTTTCAAGATTAGGAACTGAGAGTTGAAGAGCAAGAGTTAATATGCTTGCCCTCAGCCTACCAAGTCAATGAAGGAGCACAGAGGATTGGTGACAGGTCTTCCAAACTTGGAAGAATGTTGTTTTAGTCAGCTTTTTTTTGCCTCTGTGACCAAAAGATCTGACAAGAACATTTTTAAGGAGCAAAAATTTATTTGTGGTCTCACAGTTTCAGAGGCCTCAGTCCATAGGTGGCCAACTACATTCTTCAGGGCCTAAGGTGAGGCAGAACATCATGGCAGAAGAGCATGAGAGAGGAAAGCAGCTCAAGACATCATACCAGGAAGCAGAGAGAGTCTCTACTCATAAAAATATAAACATAAAAATATAAACCCCCAAGGCATGCCCCCAGTGACCCACCTCCTCCAGCCACACCTTACCTGATTAGTCACCACTCAGTTAATCCCAACTGGGGGATTAATGCACTGACTGGATCAGGGCTCTCAACCCAGTCATCTCACCTCTCAACTGTCTTGCACTGTGGCACACATGAGGTTTTGGGGGACACCTGGCACCTAAACCATGACACATGTATTTCTCGCCTCTGTGGTTCACTGCCTCCCTGAGGAGTGTGCCGTGCCAGGTGAGAGGTATACGGTGGATACCGCTGGAGCCCTGAGCAGGCACCATCTGTTTGCTGCTGGGCTCGTGGGAAGAGGCCTGTTGAGGATGTCCACACTTGAAATGGACCACGGGGGCAGGGGGGCAATGGGGGCAGGATTCAGAATAAGGGATGAAGAAGGGAGGACTTGAATAAAGGGAAGACACTGGGTACAAGAGAGTTCTGGGAGCAGTTCACTTAGCAGAATACATGCAGGACTAATCTAGAAAGTACTGGAGTGTGGGTTTGTGCCAGATGAGAGAGGCCTTGAGTTTTCTTTCCAGAGGACAGGCTGAGACTGGAGGATTTACATGGTGCTAGGAGGTCAGAGCTCTGTGTTAGTAAGACTTGTTTTGCAGAATGGTGTAAGGCATCTTTGGAAGGGAAAATGAGGATCATGACTCCAGTTGGGAAGCTAAGGCAAGAACCTTGAAAAGACTTTGTGAGAGCCTGTCTAGAGTAGTGAGGGAAGGGAAGGCAAGGAAGGGCAGGAGGCCACCTGGAACATGCCTCAGATAGAGAGATGAAGTTGTGGCTTTAAAAGAGAAGGCAAATAATCATCTCCCTAGAGCCAGTGGTGCCTCCTGGCCAGAAGCACAGAAGCCCCAGCTCTTACATGCAGCCCAAGGGGGTTTCCTCCAGTCTACAAGGTGACTGGAATTTTTTTTTTTTCTTCCTGGAGTGGTGCTGACAGGTTGCCTTTGGGTTTTATCTGGAGGGGTGCCTTGGAGGGAGTGAGAGGTGGCTGGGCTGTCTGAGCTGAGTGACAAACTCTCGGGGATCTCGCCATTCCAATCAAGCAGCCCTTCTGCCCAAGTCCCTCTGATTCCCAGGACGGATGTCAAAGGGAGAAGGCAATTTTGGTTTGTGGGTCACTGACTAATAGTGAAAGGGAGACCCCACGGGAAAACATTGCTCTATCGTATTAAGTTTTCCGTTGTAAGTGAGAGAAAGCCCATGCCTTTCGCTGGAGGGCAGGTGAGGGCACGTCAGTGGGAGTGCTGGGTCCCCGTGAAGGGCTTGGAGTAACTCTTTCCTCCCTTCCCTGTTCCTTTTCAGTGTTTGTCAGATTCAACTCCAGCCATGGTTTCCCAGTGGAGGTCGATTCTGACACCAGCATCTTCCAGCTCAAGGAAGTGGTTGCTAAGCGACAGGGGGTTCCAGCTGGCCAGCTGCGTGTGATTTTCGCGGGGAAGGAGCTCCAGAACGACTTGACGGTGCAGGTGAGTCACCCTGGTGGGTCTTCCCGGGACGCGGCCGCCCATTGCTGCTGCGGCTCCGATGCCAGCCTGACACTCGTGCCCGCGATCTAATAGAATAAATAGTGCCTGGGGATTCCTTGAACTTTACTCCACACTGCTCCATTAATTCTGACCTTCTTAATTATGCATTAAAACAGCAAGCAGGAAGGATGGGAGAACAGCCGCGCGGAGGGAGAGGGGAGAGGCCCGCGCTGCTCGCTGCTCGGCGGATAAATGTTTGCGGACTGCAGAGCGGCGAGGCGCCCTGTCTGGCTGCTCAATTTCTACCTTACTTATTCCATTTGAATCTTAATGAAGGAGGATTCGAATAAATTGTTCCCAATCAGGCTGCTCAGTCCCTGCACTGGAGGGATTTGTAACCCGACTGTGACCCCTGGAGGACAGTCACAGCTGCTGCGGCGTGCACCAGCGCGGGCGCGCCAGGCCATTCGCAGCCGGCCCCAGAACACCCTGCGGGATCCAAATGTGCCGTTCCGGGCTGGGGGGAAGGGAGTCTGCCGCCAGCAGAAAGACCTCTCTGTGTGTGGTTTCCCCCACGGTTCAGTCAAGTCGGTTGTCCCTAGAATAGGCCCCTGCCATGTGATGGAGTGAGTGTGTGACTCTGCTCTCCTGCCTCAGTGCGTCCAGAGTACCTGCCACTCCACCCTTGAAGCCAGAGGCTTCCTCTCTTTCAAGCATCGGGAGTCGTGATTTTGGTTGGAATGGGAGGAACTAGTTAGGCGGTTGATGGACAGCGTCATGGAGCAGTGGCTGAAACCCTGATTTGCTGTGGCTGCCTGCAGGCAGAGTTGCTCAGGCCTAAGTGACAGTGGGGACAGAAAGGAGGAGGTCCTGTGATGGGGAAGGCCCTGGGACATTTCCCCCTCTCTGAAGGAGCACCCCTAATTGCTCTTAGGTTTATAGCTGTGTGGGGCCCCTGCTGTGCCAGGGGGCTCTGTGTCTGACTGCCTGAGTCCTCAGTCCTGGTACCCACACCCTATCACTGCCTCTGGGGGGGGGGGCTGATATTTATTGCTTTGTGAAATGCTTTTGGAATGTGGGTACACAAAGAAGCTATAGAAATGCAAATTGTCCCTGTCATTCTCCTGCCTCTCCCTAAGCTGGTGGTGAGGCAAGAGGCTTTGTGCACAAACTGCTGTGCTTTGCTTTCAGGCAATTTGATTTTATAAGGGAAGTGCATGTGCTAAAAACTGTTTTGATTTTTTTTTTTTATTTCAGTCAACTAAAAAGCTTTTCACTGTACCTGCCAACCTCTAAATCCAAGAATGTTTCCTTCACAAATAAATGATTTTAAAACAGCTCCTTGAATCCACATATTATATATTACCAGAACTTTCTCAGTCTCTTCCCTTCTACCATGTAGGCTGGTTGGCGAAACAATTAGCTATTTCATATTCAGTTAGAGGAATTGCTACAGATGATTGATTTTATAGACATCTATGCATAAGATATTTTTTATTGATTTTAGAGTCTTTGTTTTGACAAACACAATAGTCTGGGCTTCTTGGGGGTGGGGGAGTGTTCAGTGAAAAGCAAAACTCAGCCCCTGTCTTCATCTGGAGTTCTTCATCTGGGGCTCTGAAACCAAAAGAAGTGTTGGATTGAACCATCTGGAATTACCAGTTTCATTGATAAAATCTTCAGCAATTTCATGTGGTTGAATTGAATAGTTATAAGGGTGTCAAACATCATCATCACTGTGTTACCATTGAAAAATAAGTACTATGAAGTTTCAAAGATGGAAAAAGCACAGCTGACGGAGAGTCGCCAGCAAAGACCTCCGGGAGTAACGGAATTCAAGTAGGACCCCATAGATGGAGGGATGAACCCAGAGAGTGTGGGGCAGGCTGGGGGTCCTGTTCTTCTAGAACCTAGGAGATGCAGATGGTGGGAAAAGCCAGGCAGATGGAGCTGCATTTGACAGAACCTCGAGTGAATTGGCATTGTGGTTTCATTCATAGAGAACTGAGAACATGGGGCATCTCAGGGAGAAACAGGAAGTACAAAGTCCGATTGTGGACAGGATGATGACTTTGGGAATGGTGAGAGTTGATGCTGGCAGGACGTGTGCATGGAGACGTGCAGTTGGCTGCTGAGAGCAGGGCCTGCCGTGTGGGGGGCTCACTTCAGGACAGTGGGTGCAGAGATAAACGCACACTGCCGTTGCCCGGGTAGGTGCAGTTAGGAGGGACAGAGGGTGACCCTGCAGGTGCCTTTTGTTCAGTTGGTAGCAAGGGAGAAGCCACCAGAGGAGGTGCCTCAGAAATTGATGCTCTGAATTCTGAGGATAAAAGGAAATAAGAATATTTCCCGATCCAATGAAGGAGCTGATAAAGCAGAGAAGCAGTGAATGGTGTCACTGGTGAAGTGAGGCATCAGCCTGCGGAAAGGTGGAGGATGAGGAAGAACTCCTCTGGCCTTGGTGACTGGGGACCCGGCCCCTCCAGGAACTGACTGGAGAAAGCCAGGTGGCAGGAGCCACAGGCCAGGGCTTAGCTTGTCCCTGAGGGAAGGAGACCACAGGGAGCTCTGGAGAAGTGTCTCCTGGCCCTGGACTTTATTCAGAGTCCATGTCTGCATAGCTGAAATGGGTGTGGGCATAACATTTCACATTTTATTTTCTGACTATTTTCCAACATTATGTCATGTGCATTTTTCATGTTGTATCATCTTCATTTCTAAGTGTATAAATGATTTTCTACAGTGTTCACATCATAACTTAGCTCTTAAGTCATTAGGTAGTGTCTAGTGTTTAATAGTATAGATTGAGGAGAGTAATTACTAAATGTATATGACATACTTAGAGAGGTTGACTTTTGTCCCCATTTGCTCATATGGAAAACAAAAATAATAGAACCTACCTTGTTGCGATTTTGTGAGGGATAAATTAGTTTATTTATATGCAGCTCTTACGTGCAATACACACTGTGTAAATGTCAGCAGTTACTGGCACTGTCAGCAGCATGACTGTCACCATCATTACACAGTCACTTCCGAGTCTAAGTGAGCACCTAGCACAGGCCCCCATTCATCAGGGATTGTGGCGAGAGCATTCGCAGGAAAGGCAAGGAAGGCAGTGAAGGCCCGGTACAGTAGCGCTTCCCTGCAGGCTCTGCCTCTGTGCGTGACACTGACACATTTTAACAAAAAAGAACTCTGTGGGTTTGCAAGTAAACTGCATGGGTTTATAAAGAAAGTCTCTGGGTTCATAAATAGGTTTTTGACCATTTAATACACAGGTTTTACTCATCTTAAGAATTGTAGAATATGAATTTAGCCAGCTTAGTTCCCCTAAGTAAATTTAGTAAATATAAAAAACTATAACTGAAGTGTTCAGGAAAGAATCACAACAGTAATTGCTCTTAAAATATATTTTCACAAAGCAAATATCTGCCACACACTGTTTGTTAGAAGCAAATTGGAAAGTTACATGACTTTTCCTACTTTGTGAGCAGTGTTTTTAATCTTTCGCTTGTATCTATGCATGTATCATATGTATCAATCTATGAAACATTATTCACAATGGATTGATATTTAGAGCATTGCCCTGGAGCATTCAGGACCCATTCAAATGACAGGCCACCCCTTCTCCAACTCACTAAATCTGATATATGTCTAAATTTCTGAAATCACCTTTATATAAGTTTAATTTATTATTCAAAATTTTACAAGGAAAATAAGATTCTAATATAGTTAAGTTTACCCAAACTGGTAAAATTTACAGCTAGAGTAATTGTTACAATAACAGGGACTTAAGACTTTATATGGATTTTGTCTGAAAAATAATCATGTTTTCACATCAGCTGTATTACTATTATTGGTACAGATGTACTAGCCAATGTACTAGTCAGGGTTCTCACAAGAAGCAGAACCAATGGAATGTGTGTACACATACTATTAGGGTTTGTGTGTGTGTGTGTGTGTGTGTGTGTGTGTGTGATTTTGCAGGCTGATGAATCCTCAGATCCGCAATCTGCAAGAAGTAGACCCAGGCAGGGCATGGTGACGCATTCCTGTAATCCCAGGGAGACTGAGGCAGGAGGATCATGAGTTCAAAGCCAGCCTCAGTAACAGGGAGGCTCTAAGCAATTCAGTGAGACCTTGTCTCTAAATAAAATACAAAATAGGGCTAGGGATGTGACTAAGTGGTTGAGTACCCCTGAGTTCAGTCCCTGATACCTCTGTCCCCCAAAAAGTAGTATAGACAGAGGAGAGTTAATGATACAGTTTACAAGGGCCTCGGAACCAGGAGAGCGATGGTGTAGTTCCATTATATTGGACAATCAGCCCTTGTGTTTTATAAAGACCTTCAACTGATTGGGTGAGGTTCACTCACACTGGGTGGGACAGGGAATGTGCCTGACTCCATCTTCACTCTGCCTGCTAGTTGGATGTTAATCACATTCAGCAATGCTCTCACAGACCTACAGGATAATGCTGACCAAATATCTGTGTGCCCCAAGGCTCTCCCACGTTGACTCATAAAATCAACCATAATATAGCCAAGGCATGAGAAGCCAGCTATGTTTAATTAATGCACTACTGAAGTTATTCTATTAATATTATCTCTAATAACAAATTTGATTTTCAACATAAAAAATATAGCTGTTCATTTTCATAGGAAATTTTGCTTTATAGGAAATATTCATAAATTCTTAAACAAATATTCAACTTTATAATATTTAAAATGTATACATATACTTGGAGACCATTTCATAAAATTGGTCATTTTTGTAACTATCAAAGGACACCAGTTTGCGATTATCATTCTTCTGAACTTTATGACATGAAAAATATGTTTAGAAGATCAAGAATATTTAGACTTTAATAGTTGAGGTTTAAGTATTAACAAGAACTAAATGACCCTGAAAATCAAATTATTTAGTTGGCTATGTTTTTAATGGTTTATACAATACATATTTCAAAATCTGCAACTAGTGAAAACTGGCTTTCACTGATAAAGCATGCCCAGTGTTAGAACTCAAGTTCCTGTAATCTGCAAGAAAATTCACCTGTTATTATAGGAAACTTTACAAACATTATGAACATCATTTTAGCCTGCTAATTTTTTTAAAAATCACGCAAGGATGTTGTGAATGCCTTAAACCACTTCTAACATAAGTAAATGTGGTTAAACTAAATTCTTGAAAATTAGTATTTTCTTAATGTCCTTTAAATTTTTCCCAACATTATCATTTCCCTTTCAAAATATTTAGGATACAATTTTTCTACTCATAGAATTAATATATTAGTTATAAAAATTTAAACCATAGGGGAACATATACTAGTAGACCCCTATAACTGCTAATATGTATTTTACTTTAATCATTGTTTTTAAAATATGGTAATAGGTATATTATCATTTATAATATCATAATTTCATTAATTTTCTTTTAATGCTGTCAGATTATATTTTAATGGACTTAAGAGTTTAAGTGTATCTGAAGGCATTGAAAATAAACCTTGTTATTTAGGAACTTTTATTGGAGCACAGATTAGTTATCTTAGGTTTGAAAAGATGGCAGATTATGTCTGTATAAGAGATTCATTTTAAAGTCTTGGCAATTGCAGATTTAATTGGTGTTTGATGTCTCTATTTTATTTATCGTCAGAATTCTAGCATTCTTTGTTATTCTTATAGTCCTGAAATATATATTTGCAACTATTTTACTTTTTAGCTCCCCTTTATCATCCTAGGTACTATGCATTATAGTATAAACACAAGATGTAAAATGAGAAGTTCCTGCTAAGGAAAAGAAGATGGCCCTGCAGATGAGCCACTGAATGCTGACACTGAGGAATGCTGAGTGACCATTTGGTGTGCCGAGGAGGGGTGCAGTCATGGGGAGGCGAATATGCTTGCTGTTTTCATTTTCTTTGTTTGTTTTCATGATCATCATAAATAATATAACCAAGTATGCAAAGTAGAACTTCTGAGAACGAAAGGCATCTCCACCAACATTGTAAATAGTAATTATTCCCAGATAAAAGTTTATGCTGGTCGTGTCCTGGGCAAGCTGACGTGGTCACCTGAGACACAGGCAGTATTTCTCACACTTAAGAGTCTCAGCTGCTTTTAGGAGGAGAGTACATTTTGGTGCCTCACTCTAGGGACTTTGGGAAATGATAGCTTCAGACCATAGTCTCATGAAAAATTTAAAAATAAAAAAAAGTGGGGTTGTCTTTTTAACTGGCGAATGATATTTGTAAGATATAATGTAACTGGCATCACAGCTTTTTAAAAAATTCATTGAATTCCCAGCTCCTAGAGAACATAACCACAGGCCATCTTGAGAAGCACCGTAGAGCACAGTTCCATTCTTTATACATTCATCCGATCTGTTTCTTCATTGGCAAAACTTTTATGAGGTTTGAAGAATTAAAGGAAAAATGAAAAATATATGGACATTAGGAACCAGATGACCTGGATGGCACGGGCTTTGCTTTGTGGAGGCTGGAACACTCACTCTGTTCCCTCGTCCTCCCCGAGCATATTCAGAAGTGTAGTCACTGCGTGCGATACAAACACCTGGGCGTCTGAGAGGAGTGGGAGAGTGCAGAGCCACAGGGCCCAGGACCCAGGGGAGAAGGCAGGAGGGGCTCCACCACATGATCCCAGGCCGGAGCCGAGAAACTGTCGACCCTTCTAGGAAGGGTGCCCTGCACCACAGAGAGCTACGAGGCAGTAGCCAGTCTGCCCCAGCCCACGGCAAAGGGAAGCTGAGTCCCCCCAGCCACTAGCACTGGCTTGGCTGGGTGGAGAGCCTGGGTTTCTGGGGTGTAATGCACACGGGTGGGCTCAGCAGAAGAATGGAGATGATAGGGGAGAGTAAGGGGCTGGAAGATGGGAGAGCAGACATTACACAGTCCTCACAACAGAGAGAAAGGAGACCGGGAAATAACCACCACATGGCCTCAGAGACCTGTGGGACTGTAATGGAGCATTTAAAGTCTGTCACTGGAGTTCCAGAAAAGGAGGATGAAAGTAAACTTATGCTCAAAAACAGTGGCCAAGAACTTCCCACATTTCTCAAGAGACATAAAATTACAGGTTCATGAAGCTGAGTGAACCCCAAACTGGAAAAATCCAAAGAAACCCACACCAACACACAACATATAGAACATTCCTAGAACTAAGGACAAGGGAATATTTTGAAAGGAGCCAGAGAAATATTTGACCTCACCATAGGAGTCAAGCAGCTTGAATGGCGTCTGAAACCATGAAGGCCAGAGGAAGGGAATGATAGCCTTCAACGTAAGACAAGAGCTGTCAGCCGGTCCTCACTCAATGACAATATCCTCAGGAGTCAGGGAGAAGTCGGTATACCTCAGAAAAAGGAAAACCAAGAGAATTTGTTGCCAGCAGATTGACTCCAAAAGAACAACCAAAGGAAATGTTCCTGCAGGAAGCAGGAGAGATGCAGCAGGCACCAAGAGGAGTGAATACAGCACGCTTTCCTTCCACTCCTGAGTTCGCTGAATTGTGTTTGAGGGTCATGGCCAAAGATACACCACTATCTAGTAAATCTATAAGTGGAGGAAATGTTTAAGGCAAAAATATTGTAAATGATGGTCTAAAGGAAGGGAAGATTTGTAAACCTCACTAGAACCTGCAACTGCAGTCACGCTGACAAGTTATGGAAATATATCTGGAGCAACCAGCAAAGTAACTACACAGGCAAGATACAGAACAGTGACGCCACCTGATGCTGGCCAGGGCGTGGAGAAACGGAAGTACTTGTGTAGCTCACGTGCTGCTAGCTTGAATGCCATGTGCAGAGCCACTGTGGAAGAAGTACGGTGGTTTCTTAAGAAGCTAAATACACATTCACCACGCGACACGTAGCCACATGCCTGTCTATTTATCTTAGAGAAGAAAAGCCTAGGTTCCCACACAAACCTGCACAGGAATGAATACGTAGCTTCATTCACATTAGCCCAGGCCTGGGGAGCACTCCTCTTTCAGCGGAGGATGGCCAAACACACAGGGGCACATCCATGCCAGGCATTCTGATGTTCACAATGAGAAAGCAGCAGGCCAGTATGCTGGGTGGATCTGCAGGGCATCATGCTGAGGGAAAGACGCCAGTTCCAAAGGTCACATGGCGTGCTTCCAGGCCTGTAACATTCTGGAAATGGCAGAACAATAGACATGGGTACCCACTAGTGGTTGCCTGGGGTTCAGGAGAGGGGGAAGCCGGGAAGACACTGTGGTTGTGAAGAGCAGCAGGAGGGACCTTGTGGTCCAGGGTGTTCTGTTGACTGGAACAGGCCCATGGTCCAATGGTGATATTGCACTAGCTTTAAAAAATGTTACCATCCGGGCAAAACCAGGAAAGGTCCACCGGATCTCTCTGTGTTGTTTCTTACAACTGCTTGAGAATTTACAAGCACCTCAAAATAAAGCTCAATTAAAAAACAGAAACAAAAAATCCCAGATTATTCGTCCATGTTCACAGAAGAAATGAAACTCTTCTAGAAAACAAGCATGCTTGCTATTTTTATCTGTTTTAAAGGTAGAGTACTTATTAGGTGAGTGAATTTAACATAAGAAATTATAAACATAATTGAAGTAATAAGCAGACATCTGAAGACAAATTCATACGAAGAGTGTAGGTCCAAAAAAACTTATAGAAATATTAAGGCATCTTCGTGGAATACTTAAACTGAATCTTCAGCACCTTACAGATCTGAATAGACATAATTAGTATTTATTCATAAAGTCTTTACAAATATTTCAACTAAGCAGACAATAAATAGTTCTTGACAATTGCATATCCCAGTTGTACGTATTCTGAACTCATTTGGGAGTCATATGCTATATATACTTTTAAGAAAGAAATGATCACTTCGTGTAACCATTGTGGTTACAATGTTTAGAAAAAACATTCACTTAAACAATGCTTCCTTTTTATCAGTATCATATATTTAGATAATGGGAAAAATTTAGGGATGCAATTGTCTCATTTGTAAACCAAATTTATTTAAAATTCTTTTACTTTCTCTAGTGAATGCAGGATAGAAAAGACTGGATAAGTAGTGCATTTACACCATGAATTTTTGTTTGTGGGTGAAAGAATTCTGCAAATGGCAGTATAAATGGCCAACATTAATTCCTTTCCCCCAGGAACATAGAGGAAACCAAGCTAGACACCACGGTATCCAGAGGACAGCCATCTGATTTCCTGCACGTAAGGGTGCAGTTGGGCGAAGGGCCCTCAGTGAGCAGGGCTTTGCCAAGCTTCTGCCCTGAAGGGTGCCTGCTGCTGGCACTCACTCTGGCCTCCTTCATGTAGGTACAGAAGACTCCCTCTCCAGTTCCTGCTGGGAGCTGGCTGGTTTCTGCAGGAGCTGTAGGCACTGCTCTGTGTCACAGGCTGGAGTCACAGGGTGATCATCTGTGCAGAGCAAATGCTCCCTTCAGGAGATCCCTGTGTCATCTGTGTGTGTCAGTCACAGAGAATCCCTGCATTGCTCACCTCTTTGCATAATCTGGAACCCTCAGAAATAATATTTTCCTTCTGAAAGGAAGTCCTGACATTCCTGTGCCCCGTGGACTGAGGCACCGTCTTCAAGGATTGTTGTGGATGAGCTCCGATCTGAAGGAAAGGGAGTTGAGGTTTTCTGAACTTTAAGAGGCTGAAGATGCAGGGCGGGGTTCACTTAATACCCTGACGTCTCACAGATTCCTCCGCTGTCCACGGGGAGCTCCGGCTCCCAGGCAGAGAAATTTGGGAGGAGACCATCCCAGACCTTAGCGTAGCGTGCTTTAGAGGGTAGAGAAGAGCCTGTTTCGCAGAACACCTGACAAACGAGAGATCCCACTCTGGGAAAAGTTATTACTACTCACTGAAGTCCTGGTTTCAGATATTCTGTCCTGTTGTCTCCATTATCTAACTCTGATGCCTCTACCCAGTTGAAGTGACATCTGACACTGGGTTTAATGGAGCCATCATGCCTTAGCGAAGGATTTAAGAAACAAGAATTTGTGTCTATACCTAATACATCAGTCCCCCAGCCCTTGGATTCTTCAGCCAAACTCCACCTTTTCCTTCTTCCCTTTTACCAGGTAATTGTCACAACTCTGACATTATTGTTGGAGAACAATAACAATTTTATGTGAAAAAGCTCTTTGCAAGCTTGTATACCAAAGTCACTTGTGGTAAATAAATAGGAAAGTATATCTTCTCTTTCATTTATTATTTGTAGATGGGTTTGGATGATAGCTTTTGTAGTAGATTAACCTCAGTAGGTACGTACTCTGAATTTTATTTTCTTTTGCCCTAAGTTAAATGGCAGATAAAGGTAACTGCATGTATTATAGTAGTTTATTCTAGAGATGCACCCAAGACACAGAAAGGAAACCTAAGTGGGAAAGGAAACCTAAGTCATGCTTTCCGGGTGTGCCGTGCCCACCTTTTAAGGGATTAGGTTTACTTTGCAAGACTACAGTCCTCATGAACTTTTCATCTGCAGAAGCCTAATTAACTGCAATTAACCTTAGATAAGTGAGTGCGGCCACGATGGCCTTTCTAAGCCTGAACCTGTGCTGAGAGACTGTCTTTGGTCCTGTGCTATACAGAGGACACAGACTCATAGAATGGAAGCAAAACCTGGAGGGTTCCTGATCTGTTGTGCACACTCATGATTTATAAACTTAGTACAGATTTATAAACATGGATATAGTCATGGATCCATGATTTATAGATTAAAAAATTATATTTGTTTTAGCTCATCGTGTATATGGATCTTGACCCAATCACACATCTTTCTGGGGAATACAGTTCTGGGGAAGAAATTCTAGTTTTTTGTGGGTAGATTTGTGTTAATTAGGTTTCATTGAGGGTTTTATTTCTCCATGATCAGTCTGCCTGGTCAGTTTGCATTCAGAGGTGCCACTCAGCCGAGATTTAATATGTTGACTAATGATGGCACAGAGCTCTGCTTTTTGAATTAATAAAGTGTCCTGACATTCAAGGGAGAAACTAGGAATGTGGAATCCAATGATGTTCATGTTTGAGAGTCCATCACAAACTTTATCTCACATATATGGGCTTTTGAAAGCTCAATACAGGTTTTGCCAAGGATATGTTCTGTTCATGTTTATATCTTTAAGTATTTCAGAGGGAATTGGATCTGTGTGTTTGCATTCCACTTATGCATAATTCATCCAAACATTGGTTTGGAAAGGAGAGAAAAATAAAAACAAAAAACTTAAGATATTTCTTGAGTTATTTAAATCCTGGACACTGAACACTTCAGAACCTACTAAAGTAGAGGACCAGTGTCCTCAATTTACCTGTGTACTCCTCAGAATCAATTCTCACTTTGCAGGAGTGAGATGCATTCTGTTCTCATAGAAGCCTAAATAGCTTCCATATTTTTTCTTTACCGGGGAGTTTTGTGATATCATCCCACATATGCCTTTTGCCATAAATAGCAGAGAAGGTAAAGTGTCTAGAATGTGGCTGGCTGGATGAAGTCACTTGGATGGTCACTCAATTTGCCCTTGCCCTGATAACAGAGGTGGGTCTGGGTCGCTCTAGTCAGACCGTCTGGGATGCAGTCATCTAAGTTTCCCTCACACATGAAATGGAGACAGTGAAAGCACCTGCATTTTGGTAGAATTGTCTTTAGTATTAAATAAAATTTTAACTAGGAAGGACTGACACAAGCAAATTATGGAACTATTATTAGTTTAATTTGACAAGCCTTTTATTTCCTATGTGCAATTACTTTATCCCAGAATTTATTACGTCTGAAGACAATCCAGAAGGAAACAAATCTGCCCCGGGCCCAGCTACCTGTGCCACACTTACACTTGCCTCTGAGTGGCAGGGTCTGGCATGCTGGGGGCGCCTTTTACTCAAATCTCAGGACAAACGGTCATCTCAGGAGCATATCCCGCGGCAGCGGTGTTTGCATCTTTATTTAATGCACTGAGTGCCTGTGATGTGCCGTTTTTGCAGGAGTATGTACTATTCAAAGTCTTTTTAATGAGGGGCACACAATGGTTTGAGATTGTGCCTAAGAGTTTGTGAGTTACTCAAATGTAAAATAGAGGGCAAGGGGATCAGGAGGCACGCTAAAGAGAAAATACATTATAAGATCTACTGAAAGGATTATTTGTTGTTTTTGCAATTTATAAGCAGAATGGAGATTCTGAATTTACATAATCTATCATTTTGTAGTCCACTTAAAACTAATCGTGTGGCTCTTGTCTTGCAGATTAAATTAGTATTCTTTGTATTTGTATTTAAGTGCTTACAAGGAAAATTTGGTTCCTTGTGTGTCACTGTGCTGTATAATATATATTGAGTTCATCTCTATCCTTTGCCTTCAACTTCATCTCATTAAATATCTGTGTGTGTATATATATCTAAGCACATATATATAATATTACATATTATTCAGTTCAGCTTGCCAATAGTAAGAAATGTTAAATAATTAGTTTTGTTTCCCTATAGGAAAGAAATGAGCTATTAAAAGACTTAATTAGTTATGAGAAAGGAAAAATGCAATTCATTTCAATTTATTCAAAATACACCAGTGAAAGTTAAATGGGAAGAATTTGAACATACAGAAGACAAGCTTGAGGGCTTCTGGTTTGGATCTGGAATGTCCCCCAAAGCTCATGAATGGAAAGCCTGGTTCCTAATGTGACAAGGTGTGGAAGCAGAACTTCTAGATTTTTAGGCAAGGATTGGATCGCGGGGACTCTGACTTCAATCCATTAACTGACTGCTGAGAAGTGGGGCCTAATTGGAGGAGGTGGCCACTGAGGGCCTGCCCTGGAAGGCTTTGTCTTATCCTCAGACCCTTCCTCTTTCTCTGCTTCCTGGCTGTCATCAGTTACCACACCCTGCTGCCATGATGCTTCTGCTTGGAGTCGGTCCTTCCATGGATGGAGCTTCTGAAACCATGAGCCAAAGTAAACTTTTCCTCCTCTAAGTTGCTCTTCTCAGATATTGGTCACAGCAACACAAAGCTCGTTAACACCAAGGATGTTACTTTTTTAAATAAATAAATTAGCAATAAATTCACTAATTACTTTTAAGACTTGAAACATACCTGTAGGTATGATATTAAGAATCTGAAAATACAATCAATTTGTTGATAGCCTTTCGGGGATTGTCGTTTAACTTGATATTTTAAATTCTTACCTCAGCTGGAACAATGAACTACCTCCTACTAAAAAGTATTGGAATATTTTGATTTTTTTAATACAATTTAGTTTTTTTGTTCTTTAACAGAAGAGATTGGTGGTAATGCTATAAAATCAGACTATTTATTTGAATGAATGAGTTATCTATAAATAGTGTTTTGAAGATACTAAGAAAGCAAATAAAAATAACTAAGCAGGAAGGATTGTATATCCAATCCTCCAATCCGGCCCCTCTTTGAATTTATTTATATGTTAGTAAGCTTTGCTTTCAGTCTCCGGTCCTCAGCAGCATTGCCCAACACCAGCCACCCCCACGAGGCAGGCTGCTTCTTTTTCTTCTCCTTATCCAGCAACTCTGCATGGGTTAAATTCAGCGATATGTTGATGACTTGCCTCTTCGTAAATAAAAAGCTAGCTCTGGTTGTAGCCTTGGAGTCCCATGATAGAACAGCCACCTGGTCTATTTTGAGGGACTAGCACGATGACACTGACTGCAGTTCTAGAAGGAAGTCCTGATAGTCCATTCCTGGGAGTCAGCGGGAGCTGCCTCAGCGGAGACTGGAGCTCTCTTCCTCATCTTTGTGCTTCCACCTCTGGATTTGTTCTGCCCTTTTAAATCAGAAGAAACCTTTATTCATAAATTTTTTTGAAATGGTTTAAGATGATTGACAGGCCTTTAAATCCTTTCTCTTCCTGTCTTAGCATCTGTATATTTTACCTACATCTTTAGACAAACTCCATTTGGCCATTGTTTTTCAGAAGTGATGGGCAGGAGATAACCAGTAGAAAGTTTGTTTGCATTAATCTTCTTGAGGGTAGAGAACAGAAATATAAACTTGGGACTCAATGCTTGACACCCAGTGCTATCAAATAATATACAGTAATACGCATTCTTCAGTTAAGAGCATACGTACACATTCCTAGTCAAGGCGAGATGAGATGTAGAATCTAAATACAAAACTGTAGTAGAAATACATGGAAATTGTATTAGTGACCTTAAATATGATTGGTATGCTTGTTCTTTGGCAAGGCCTAACATCAGCTATCTTGAGTTCCCATATAAGTCAAACTTCCATTACAATTCAAAGATGAATGAGTGATATGTGTGTCTATATGCTATCCCATAAATTTTGTAGAGGGATATATATTTTTAACTGTTATTGTATAATATTTCAAGGATGCAATATATAACAAATACCATTGTGCCTACTACTTAGCTAAAGAAAAAAGAAAATAGCAATTAAAGTTGAAACCCTGAAAGTACTTCTCTCTAATTCTGCTTCCCCACTTTCTCCCCAAATTGTCATCCCAATTATTCTTTACCCTTTCTTTCTCTCCAAACTATTATCTCTGATCCTGCTCTCCTCCATTTCCCTCCAAACTATTATCCTGCATTTGGAACTTGGCATTTTCATCTGTGTGTTTGTACCTGTATATAAATATAAGTTTTTGCCAATCCATAAGTAATATGGTATATTAGTCCACATGCTTTTAAACTTTAAATAAATGTTATATCACTTGCTTTAAACAATCCAACTTTTTCATCCAACTGCGTTTGAGATTGATCCATGTGGTGGATGGAGCATGGGGTCACCTGTGTCCCCTGGTGAGTAAGATCTACTGCACGAAGCATCACAATGAACATGTGGTGATGCACTTGTCCTCCTGAGGTGCTCCTTTTCATGCTGTTGAGAATTCGAGTGCCCCAGGTTTGTGTGTTACAGATAATTTTATACTGGACATTCTCATGGAAGTCTCCTCCTTGTGCACACATGCAGAGTTCTCTAGATCAGGTGTGGGATGGTATTTCTGGGCCAGAGGGTTGTGCATCTTCAGCTTTACTAAATGTTAAATAGTCACTTTGCTTTGGTTGTAACAGTTTAAACTCCCAATGATTCGGAACCTAGCCAATGCTTGGTATTTGCAGACTTTTAAATCTTGAGTCTAGTTGCTGTTAAGTTATGTGTCATTGTGGGTTTAAATTGCATTTCCCTGATTGATGGCCATCGAGCATTTTTTCACCTTTCCTGGACACTTGTATTTCATCTTCTAAGCATGAAGCTGGGTGAGTGTTCTCATGGGTCTGCGTGTTTGTAAGGTGAATTACTTTGGTACTTGGTGTGTGTTCGTGATTTGAGTGCAGAGGTTGTGAACAGTCTGTCAGCATGTGACTTGTCCTTTAACTCCGATGCCCTCCTTGGATGGTTGACATTTTCCACTTTAATAGGAAGCAATCCAGTCCATCATTGTTTAAGACTTGTACTTCCTGTGTCTACTTCAAGAACTCTCTCCTATGTTGTGGCCTTGAGCCTTTCTTAAAAACATCTTTCTATGTGTTTTACAGTTTTAGAATATAGATCTCTAACAACTGTGATTTATCATTGTGTATAAGAGAAAGATCTACTTTATTTTTTTCACAGTGATAACCTGTTTCTCATTCTTGCTTACTGAATATTCCTGTCAAATGATCTTATCTTTGATGTTCATTGAGTTTCCATGCACAGCTGAACTGTTCCAGGTCCTCTCCTGTGTCCCACTGGTCCCTGCACTGATACACCACTGCTCTAATTGCCATCATTTTATACTTCTTTATATCTCACAGGGCATTTCACACCACCCACCTTGTTGTCCTTCAGGAGTATCTTGTCTAATTTCGTGATATGTAAAAGGTAATTCTGTGTTGTAAATTATTTTCTTGCAGGACTCTGAAGACAGAATGTAGCATGTATCTTTGTTATTAATAAGAAAGCTGCTCATCTAGTTGTAGTTCTTCTGCAGGCAGTCTTTTTCCTGTAGCCTTAACACTTTTTTAAATTAATCTTTGACATTGATCACTAGCACAACTATATAACCATGTGTCTATCTTTGGCTTCACTTAATAGTCACTATGATTCCTGCACTAGAACGTTCAGATCTTTCATTGGTTCTACAAAACTATTTGCCACCATATCGACAAATATTGGGTCTCTTCCATTGTCTTTATCCTCTGATTCTACAATGTTAGCTGGTTGTACACTGGATGGTTTGTGCTGTTTTCTGGCCTCTCACTGTGTTCTCACGTTCTCCATCTGTGTGTCTCTTTTTGCTGCTGTCTGGCTAATTTAATCATGCCTATATTTTCTCTTTAGTTGTTTATAAAATTTTAACTTATTCTGTTAATCACCTTTGCATCACTGTAACCAGAATACCCAGTAAGAACGAGTAAGAGGAGGAAAAGTTTATTTGGGGCTCATGGTTTCAAAGATCTCAGTCCATAGATGGCTGACTCCTTGGCTGTGGGCCCAAGTGAGGCAGAGCATTATGGCTGATAAGTGCGGTCATGGAGAAGGAGCTGCTCACTTCATGTGAGTCAGGAAATGGTTTGGGGCAGGGGTCACAGAAAAGCTGCACCCTCCCAGGGCCTTCCCCACCTCCTCCTGCACCTCCAGCCTCACCCCTCCTGCCCACAGGTACCTCCCAGTCAGTCCATTTAAACTAGCAGGGACTGCTCAGGTTACAGCTCCAACAACCCAGCCATTTCACCTCCAAACATTCCTGCGTCAACACAGGAGCTTGGGGGACACCTCCTATGCAAACCGTGATGTGTACTTACTGAGTTGACTTTTTAAGTTTTGAAGGATGAATATTTCATTTATGGCTGATCTGACTTTTCTCCATTTGCCTTTTTTGTTTGTGTCTTGCTATTGTTTTGTGTTTCATTTATTCTATTAAGTCTTCACTCATTTGAAAATAGACTATCAAATGATATCTATTCAACATTCTGCATCTGATGCTCACGGTGGCTGTAGAGTGAACTGCTTCTCTCCCACTTTTTGCGGGGTTCCTTGCAGTAGGTGTGAGCTCGCTCCCTTCCACCAGGCGCCATCTGCGGGAGGCTAAGCTGTGACCTGGCAGTGCATCTCCTTACCACAGTGTCAAGTTTGTCTCTGCCAAACACCTGAAGTTTACTCTGCCATTTGAAATACTTTTTATGTTTATTTCTAAGCTTTGTGGGAAATGGTCCTATGTAAGTGGTGTATAAATTTGACTTTCTGTCCTAGGAAAACAATTCTTATGGTTATAAGACTTGAAGTATTTGGGGTTTTTTTTTCCTTTGGCACTTAGAAACCAGTTTAAGATCTAGCATGAGTTGAACAATGAGATTCCTTCTCACCTGCCTGTCCTAGGGAGTAGATTGTTTCCCACCCTTTGTATGGGAAAGAGTCTGGGGTTTGAGTTCTAATTCTGCATGAACCCGAGACGCCAATCTTCTACGTGGCTGTCAACCAGACCCCTTGAAAGCAGCGGTCTTGGCCTGTGCACACTTCCCTTTATAGCTTAGAGCAGCACATCAGCATTAAGTGGGAAAGACAGAGTCTCCATGTACCCCACACATGCCCACCCCATTATCATCTTCCCCCTCAAGAGCAGTGCAGTTGTTACCCATGAACCCGTGGACAAGGCATCATCACCCCAAGGCCGTCACTGACAGCAGTCGCTCCTTGCGGTGGACACTCCATGGGATTGGCCTGTACATCACTGCAGTGTCAGAACATTCTCATGGCTCAAAAATCCTTCACCCTCCACCTGTTGGTCCCTCCCTCTCCACAGCCCCCCGACCACTGATCCTTTTGACTATTTCTGTCGCTCTCCTTTCCAGGGTACCGTCTTTTCTACTGCCTCCTTTCACGTAGCACTATGCATTTAAACTCCCCGCACGTCTTTTTCAGGCTTGACAGCCCATTTCATTGTGTCTTTAGCCACCCACTCACTGAAGGACATTTTGCCTACCTTCAATTTTGCGCAGTTGTGAATAAAGCTGCCGCAAACGCATTGTGCGGCTTTTTGTGCAGACAGAAGTTCTCAGGTAATCAAGTAAATGCCAAGGAATGTGATGGCCGGTTGTGTGGCCAGGTGTGTTTGGCTGTGGAGAAGCTGCAGGCTCCCCCACAACAGAAGGGAGCCGAGCTCCTCTTGCCCACACCCTGCGTTGCGTGCGGCTGTGGTCAGAGGTATGCGGGGCTCACACTTTGCCTTATCTTTTTTGCTTGTTCTCTGATACTCTGTGGATTTTCTTAATTTTGTTTAATACATGAATTATGCACTGATAAGTATATTTATTCTATTTAATCTAGAATTCCTTGTTTTATAGATTGAGATTTTTTAAGTATAGTTTCAAATCTTATGAAAAGTTCTAAATTTTATACTTAGAATGACAGATTGATATCTTTGTCTCTGAATATCCACAGAGAATTGGTTCCAGGACCTCCAGCTGATACCAAAATCCAAGACCATTCAAGTCTCTTAGATCAAATGGCATAGTATTTGCATTTAATGTACACACCTCCTTCTGAACTCCTTCTGTATACTTTGAGTCATCTCTACAATACTTATAACACCTAACACAATGTAAATACTATTTACATTGGTATCATTTAGGGAATAAAGAGAAGGAAAAAAAGCCTGTATATTTCAGTACACATGCAATTTTTAGTGGGTTGAAGCTGGAGAAGCACAGCTTTCAGACACAGAGGGACAACTGTATTTATATCTAAATCCATCTACTTTCCAAGTGGCATGAACATCATCTTTGTTTTAGATATTCAACCAATTTCCCCAAGTGACTTTTTCCTAGTTGTTTGTGATAAGGAGCCGTCCTCAGCATTCGTGGTTCATCCGGAGGTGACCTGAGAATAGAGGCAACGACTGGGCTGACTGCAGAGAACTGGAGTACAGACATTGGTATCTGCATCAACTTACTGCAAATCAGACACTTAAACAGGCCCCTCGTGCCACCTGCCATTCTGAATAATAAGGCAAAATCATGAGGAAAATTCCACGTGATCAAGTTAAAGAGAGTCCCTGGGTTATATGGCACCTGAATTTTGTCTGGATATCTTGCAAAACAAACAAACAAACAAACAAACAAACAAACAAGGCAAGGGAAGTAGGGAGGAAGGAAGGAAGGAGGGAAGGAGCAAGGCAGGAGGCTGGCTGCTGGAAGGAAGGAAGCTGGGATCGCAGTCTTTCCAGAGTTGGAGAATCTCCCAGCATTACTCTGTCTTTCTAACCGGATCCCAGCTTTGAGCTGCGATATTCAGGATGACCGCAGTTAATCACTCTCTGCTATCTGCCTCATCTTCCCACTGCCTCAACACTTGGTTCTAGTGAGATTATGTATCATATATATATATATGATATTCATTCATATTTGTCCCTTGGGGAGATTGGAACCTAAGTCATTTGAAATTTCTAGGAATGTAACCTCAGGATATCTGTGACGAGGTCTGTATTCGGTTACTCCACGTATGTAAGGGAATGACTAATGACTGTCTCTTCCACTTCCAATTTCCTTGTAATATCAAGATATACCACGGAGAACAATGAAAGGCAAGGAACCTGGAAAAAGACTAGAAGAATAATCATTTCCACTTCACTTCTTATGACTCCTAATGTTCCATATGCCATTTTAAAAATAATAGATCCTCGAAATTATCCCAAGTTCTGACACTTAAGTTTCTATTTTTTAAAGCACCACTAGAATTGTGATGTGCATGCCAACCTACGGTATTTTTTTACCTTTCCTGCTTCATAATGGAATCCACACATGGACTGAAATAAGGCTGTCAGTTTGCATGCACTGGCATAGAAAGTGATTAAATTAGGATATTTCATTCCCTAGCAATTCCTTTCTCCCAGTGATGAACCCTGGCATGAACAGTAATGTCAGCATTGCCTACTGAGGACAGGTGCATTTTTCTGGCAGAAAAGCCATTTGAACCAAAGGTTCATATCTGGAGAATGTAATTAAAGGAGCCTCATGTGACGGGACCCTACTTTCTAAAGGTGCTTGCATGCCAACACTACCTACCTCAAAAACTATGAAATTGAACTCCAGAACTCCTCAGTGGGGGAAAAAAAAAAGCATGTACCCACAGTGTCTGCTTAGTAACTGCTGCACTTAGGCTGATGAAGGACTCCCCTCAGAAAGGCTGAAGAACTCTGGGCAGCCCAGGAGGGTCCGCTACACAGTTCAAGTTCTCGAGCGGCCATCGCTGCTGGGCAGTTCCAAAGAAGAACCTGCCTACACTGAGGAATGGGCCTCTCTGACCCAAATCAGGCGTGACTTTCTGGCTCACTACAAAATTTATTTGCTTTGCAGCTCTTTAAATCAGTCCTTTCCATTTTTATTCCATGTGGCACTTCAGGCCAGCATTGCCTGATGACGTGATGCCCATGTGCTCTGCAGAACCCTCCCTTGCTTCTTCCTTCCTGCCCCCTCTGGGCACTGTGCAGTCTCTGTAAGACTATGCCCTGTCATTCTTATTTCTATTTACAGTGCCTGTCCAGTCCATGGGCTGGTTATTTAATGGAAATTTGTTAAAGAGTAGCTAGAATCCTAAAGTTAATGTACAATGATATGAAAGATGATCACTTGGCCAGGCCACCAGATAGAGTTCCTGCAAGGGATGGTTTGCTGATGTCCAGTGTGGAGGGGGAGAAGGAAGAGCAGCAGCTGCCCCTGTGCTACCTCATGATCCTCCCCAGAGACTGAGGGTGCAGTGAAGAGGCCACCTCCCCTCCACTCCCACCAATGGAAGGTGCCTCTCTCCATCCGGGGTTTGATTTGATCATTATAACCATATAAAAGGAGCTCTTCATTTTATATTTATTTGCAAAGCACTTTTTTTACTTTGTAGCATTCTGATCATATAGTAATACTTTCAAAGATTCATTTTAAACTGTGCGAACAATTTGGTCCAAATGTGAAATTCAAATATATATAATTGATATTTAATCCATATCAAAATCTGAACACATAAAAACAACTATCCCCAGTTGAGTCATTAATACCCCCAGTTAATGAGAATCCCCTGTCCCTGAACATTTCAGTTATTAAGAATCAACAACTATATAAATAAGCATATTGAAAAACAGAACTGTGTCCTGAAGTAGACAATGTGTTTTTCAAATACGAATAAGGCATACGTATTTATGAGATTGCTTGTCTGTTATGTTATTTAAAAATACTTAAGATTTTGCCAAATTGAGATTGGATTTGTTTATAGGATGAAGAATATTGAGACTAAAGAGTGATCAGGTAAAATTTATTACAGGAATCTTACAAGGTCCATACAAAAAATTATATAAAGTTCTGCTCTAAGAATAAGCATCACCCCAACCTTTTATATTTCAATGCTTGCCAGGAACCAATTTGAGTTTACTTATTCCTCTTCAGGGAACAGGCTTGTGAAGGCAATGAAATTTTAGTTCCCAGTTCACTTTGTTATCAGGGACATATCAGACACTCTCTAATGAAGGTCAAGGACTTTGGAATGGGACATGTATTCATCAGGGTCTTTGGGGATCCTTTATGTGTAGTAAATCAAAGCCATTTGACAACTTTCTTATGTCACAACCAGGATCACTTAGTTTCTTGGTCAAAGAAGCATTGTAACTTATTATTTCATAGATAATGTCCCATACCTGGGTCAGTGGTGGGCTGTGGACATTGAGGAGCAGCCTCCCTTTCCATCAGGACTGAGACCATCAATTGGAAGAATGAAAGACTGACAGGAATTTTTGGCATTGAGTTTTAGCTTCATCACTGCTTATCATGGGATGGCAGGTAAATTAATGTTTGCAAAATTTAGCTTCTTTAAGAAGACAGGATAATAAAAGTCAAGATAGAAATCTGACTTACCGAGTATTGTTAAGGTGAAATAAAATAGCGTTTACAGAGCACCAAGCACAGTTCATGGCACAGAGTAGGCTTCAAAAACTGCGCCCTCCCTCCCTCCTGCCTTCCCTGCCTCCCTCCCTCCCTCCCTGCCTCCCTTTCTTCCAACACATAGTCTATCATTAATAAAACATTGTGCATAATGAATTTCCAAGTGAGCACGCTTCTTCTCACAGTTATTAAAAATCCCCCCAAGGTGTGTGGAGCAGACTCCCTGTGGATGCAGGTCTGGGTGGAGACCCTGCAGACACTCCTCCCCAGGGGGCGAGTGTGGGAGGGAGGCTGTTTCCTCCAGACGCAGTAATGGATTTGACCTCTGTGTTTCCTTGAGCTCAACTCTACCACTCTGCTTAGGTTTGCAGTTCTGGTGTTTTAGATTTAATAACAAGAAAGGAGAATACAGAGTAGAAGACTGGCACGAGAGTGTTACCAGTATTTCAGCCTTGCTGATTTTTCTGACTCCAGAGGAACGCCGAAGAGTTAAAACTACCCAGTACTCCCGTTTTCTTCCTTACCTCTGGTGGGTGGGCATTTTCCTTCTTAAAATTTTCATGACTCATAACTTTAAAATTAATGGAGGTGGCATATTATTTCTCAAAATACTTGCCATGGCTTCCTGGACCAGAATCTCCTAGAACTGATGTGGAGAAGGCAGTTTTTCCTGCAGTGGACGGAGGTCCCCTTGTCCCCGAACCCTGGAGGTCCCTGGGGGAGTCTGCACTTCATTGGCCTCCATGCCAACTGCGACCAAGAGCACTTGAGTGGGAAAGCCATTGCCGTCCTCCTCCAGGGGGGCATCACCTCCTCCGGGCCTGGCCCAGGGCCCCTGGGTGTGTGCAGTGCCCTGTCGGTTGTCACTAATTATTTGTATGATTGAGCACCTCATTTTTTATTTTTTTCCATGAGGTTGAAACTCAATGTGAATATTCTGCATATGCAGCTTCTGCATTATGACTCCTTGGCATAGATGTGAGTGCTTTGGAGCATTTTAAAAAATTCTTCTGCCTTGTGCCCTTTATTTATATTAATCACGTGCTGTCTTTTTATGTGGCCTTAAAATTACTTATCTAGCTACCCCCGGTTTTGGTCATTACAGGTCATCTATACAGTTTTTACTGTTGTAACAGTGAAACCAAAATTTGTTGCCAGCAAGGTTTTTCCTGAAATTACTTTAAATGATTTTGAAATAAATCTGAAAAAAATTACCTTTTATCCTCCTAAGTATAGAATTTTTTTAGTGTCCTGGCTCTCGGAAGCCTGGGAAAGAGTTTGTCTGAGTTGCAGAGGGTCCACTGAGCATGGCTGCCATCCAGGATTGAACCCTTGTGTTCCTTCCACAGCACGTTTGCTGACCCTCCCTGGGGAAGGCTTTGCCCTAGGCCCAGGAACTTGAGGACCTCCGGCATCAGCAAAGCTGCTGCCACACGGAAAAGAGAGCCCACTTGTGAAGTTGATTAGGAAACAGTACGCAGCCAGGGAAGATCGCCACAAACTGAGAAGTTCTGCCTAAGAGGTGGTGCTTTATGTAGCAAGGAGTCACCTGCAGGGTGGCAGCTGCTTTGGTAGTGTGAGAAGCTCCAGGAGCCCTGGGGAAGAGCATCTGGCATGGGGCTGAGCTGCAGGAGATGCCAAGGCAGGAGAGAGTTTCGAGAGCAGGCCGGGGGCACAGCAGCTGCGCCAGCTCCAGGAGGAAGAGCTGGCAGGCACAGGGCGGCCGAGCCCAGTGGCCCCAGGCCTGCTGGGAGTCTGGAGTAGAGTCAGTTCTGCCTCAGCCGGGAATGCTGGATAACCCAGTGCAGGCAACTGCAGACCACTCTATAAATAATGCATTTCTGAAAAGTTTGAAGTTCCTAATAAATTATTAAAGTACAAGAGAACACTCTTCCTCAAAAAAGTTGACTTTGGCTCAAGTAAAACAGAGAATGAGCCAGTTCTGATGCCTGCTGCTATTTCTTAACAGCTTTATTGATCTGCAGTTCACATGTCATACAATCCCACGGCTTTTAGTAGCTCCACAGAGTTGTGAATCCGTCACCACAATCAATTTTAGAACATTTTCATCAACTCCAAAAGGAACCCCAAACTCACCTCCAACCATTCCCTACACCTTCCTCCTCTCATTCTCTGGCAACCATTAATCTGCTTTCTGTGTCTGTGGATTTATTTTTCTGCTCTGCACATTTCATGTGACTGGAATCATGCAGTATGTGTTTTGTGTGAATGTCTGCTTTAACTTAGCATGGTGTTTTCAAAGTACATCTGTGTCGTAGCATGAGCTAGTACTTCATTTTTACTGCTATATAATATTCCATTGTGCATACATACCATATTTTATTTACTTATTCAGTAGTTGGTGGACATTTGGATTATTTCCACTTTTGACAATATGAATAATGCTGCTATGGATACTTGTGTACAGTTTCTGTGAGGGCACAGATTTTCATTTCTGTTGGGTATACCTAGATGTAAGACTGCTGGGTCATGTGTTTGATTAAATGTCATATTGCTTCCTAAATGTCTGTTGACATTTGTATTTGTTTTGCTTCATATCAATAATTGAGGATTCACTGAGAACTGAAAAGTCTACTAGGTAGGTGATGATGTATAAAAACATCTTGTCACTTTCTTACGTGGTCTTGGAAGACCCTGTATATAGATATGAGCTGGGTTTCTAAATTGAAGATTTGTAAACATCTTCTTAAACTGAGCTGGACACAGGTAGCCATAAAAGTTAAAGGCTTCATCTAGGAGGAAGATCATCATGTCAGAGCACGCTGAGGGTCCCTGGGATGTCCCATGTGGGAGTGCCTATATCCAAAGGGCACCATCTGACCCTGCATGTGGAAACACCCTGCAGTTTTAAATGCAGACTTCTGCTCCTCCAAGTGGGTCAAACATTTTGAGTTGGAAAATAGCACTAAGTTCTTTTCTACTGAACAAGTATTTCCCTTTAATTTTTGGTCTCTTCTCACTTCCTCGGCCTTGTTCTTCCACATTTTGCAGAATATAGATCCCATCTGAGAACACACGGCAGCTACCAAGAGTAAACGAGCCGGCTACCTCAATCAATATACTGTAGCAGAAGCATACACATGACTGCGTTTTGACTTTGATTTAGATTTTGGCATATTTTCTTTCGATCTTTTGAAGAAAACATCCCCACGTTTAATGCGTACATAGGGCATAGCACAAGTATGGCCACCTTCGCCATCGTTAGGAGAAGACAAATGAAGGGCCCTTGGAGCTGCAGTGTGTGGTGTGCCGCTCTTACCCCGAGCTGTTTGAATGTCTCCGCGGCCTGCATCTGCTTAATGCAACTGCGCACTTGTCTCTCTGGACTGTGATTCTTCCAGCTGTTGAGACAGGAAGATCGACATATTTAAGACAGCTGTTTAACTCAGCAGACCGCTTCGTGTTTATCTCTGAAATTGGGCTACATATTTCAAACAGATTCCCATCCTTTTCTTAACAAAAATTTTCTCTCATTGATTATTAAGTTGAATCCTTTCAGAGTATCTTAAAGCCTTTTTATCTTCTATGCAAAGATTCTAATGGCCAATCTTTATCTAAATTTCCATTTTAGAAATAAAAAGATAAAGATGCTTATAGTGATATTATACTCAATCTGCTCTGAGTAAGTAGGAAAATTACTAAGAATAAGAAAAGAAAAAATTAAGAAAATTCAAGAACATACTAAATGCAATTTTTGTCTACCAAAAGGAAAAATCTGGAAAAACAAGAATTTTGCAAAATTTCATTGATGTAATGCTACAAACTTCACACAAAAAATCTTAAAGCCTAGAAGCTGGTTTACTTGAACTTATCAAAATGCTTCCAAATAAAATATATTTCTTTCCTCTTCTGAAGGCCTACAACTGTAAAAAGAGAAGGAAGCAAATCCAGGGACTTGCCTCCAGCTATAGCCGGAAACCTAATTTCCTTCCTGACACAGATCAAGAATAATTAGCCACCCTTACTCCTCTTAGCAAGGATGGTCTCCTGCACACCCTGAGCTGCTTTGCTGTGCTTTAGTGTTAGTGGGGACGAGTGGGACCTGACACCGAAATGTACATTTAAATTATAAATTTAAATCCTGTATAATTTAGGAAAATAGGCTAGAATGTGCAAACAAATACTAACCCTTAACGGAGTTGTTGTGACAACAGTTGTGTAAATAGAAGCCAAGGGCCTTTAGCACCAATGTTCACAAGCACACACAGGTGTTTTAAAGTAAGATGGTGGAGGTAAGGTCATTGTAAGACTAATGTTCTCTTTTCTCTCAACGTTAAACCTGTAGACCGAACTCTCCAAATTATATTCAGTCTTAACTATAGCCCTTTTCTCTTTGCCTGTTCCAATTTTAAAATCAGCCAATCAAGTTGATTGTGACCCCGAGCTCCTCCTATCAGAGCAAGGGGCAGTGCCCATCCAGGTGCTTGCTTCCAGACTGAGTTGTAGATGTCCTTCTGCAAGAGTAAAGGCCTTGCCAGGTGACTTCCACGCATGTGTCTGATTTCTCCTGGCACCCTGGCATTTCTAACAGTCTTGGAACGTAGTGGTGCCTTTGGAGATGGCATTGAGATTTTTCAAGGATTGAAATTAAGTGTCACCAAACAACAGGATTTAGTGTTTTTTAGTCTCTCCAAGGGGAAGATAGATACCCACTAGCAGTTTCTGATATTTATGAGGACCTCTCATTAGTCAGAGTGCTCAGAATAGTGCATTATAAAAAGAGATTACTTTGGTCAAATGTAAGGTTTGTGTTCTTTACCTCTGAATTAAACGATGCATCACTCAGCATTGAACAATGCCTCTAAGCAGGAAGCTTGTGTCGTGAAGGTACTCGGCTATACCAGTGGTGGTCTTTCGTGAGAACCCGTCGGAGGGTCTTCATACCAACTGTTTCTGCCTTTGAAAAGTTGGCGTTCTTGGCTGCATTTATTTAAGCCTCCTGGCTGTGCCACGTGACGGCCTGTCCATGGTTCATTTCTGTGCTGTGGCACTGTATTGTCTGGGTACACTTATACCTACCTGCAAACTGGGATCCCACTCATGTAAAGTCGGGATGCCTGCAGCCCTGCAGGGTCCCAGAACTTCCCCAGGGGGCTGCTATGAGCAGGCTCCGGCGACGGCAGCCACACTGACCGCACTCTGTAGCACGACTGGCAGGGTTTCCTCCCCTGGTTGGTTCAGCCGCATCTGGAGTTCAGACACATCCAGCAGCCAAGGAGGTAGGATCCTATTGCTTTTGGAGAGGGGTTGTTTACCAGCACTTTGCCCTCACACAGAACAAGGTGAATATGTGAACACCTTCTTAGGATCAGATATTCTTTATCTTATTAAATACAATAATGTAATTTTTCCTGGTCTGTAAAATCAAAAGTTGGGACACAGGCATGATCATACGCCTCCAGTGATAGAAAATCTTGCTTTTTAAGACGGCTGACTCCATAGACCCCTATCAATAATGAGCAGTCCATGAGTTTACTGTGTGGCCTGGACACTTGCCATCCTGGCTACTCCACAGACAGCTTTAGTCTAAAATGCTAAGGACTCACTAGGGAATCTGATCTGTCCTGACATAACACCTCCGGACAACCAGACCTCTACCTCGCTCCTCCCCGTCACAGAAATTAACTTAAAGCAAGAGCAGGAACAGCCTGGAACTAGTTCTCATGCTTTTTAAAACATTTCATTAGAGACAGCAAGTTCTGCCCCTTTCCTCCAGCTCTGCATCTGGAGTCCTGGGCTCGACCCTTCCCCAGGGCTAAGCAGCCCAGTGCGTGGGCTCTCTGCCTCCCGGCCCCCCAGCTTGAGGCTCTAAGCACCAGTTCTGGACTCAGTGAATCTATTAATTTAGGAAATGTCCAAGATCTACTCCTCTAGATAAAAAGGCATGGAAAGGTGACTTGAGTGGAAATATTGAAAATTTTAACTTAATGCACAGTTGAGCAAAAGCCAGTGAAAATACTACTAACTGTTATAATAATGGCAATTTATACAACAGTTTTTTTTTTTTAATGAAATGGAAAAGAGAAAATGGGCAGAAATCAAAAAGTGAAAATATAACGTTCAGCTGAGGATCGTTGCCTCTGTTTTTCTTTTCACATTGGGGGTGATGCCTTGCTATCTAATTAGTCACTGCCTGAGGCAACTTTTTAACTTTGGTCAGTTTTCTTTCTGCCTGTATTTTGTGAACCTTTCAAGAATCTCATTTGTCTCTTCCTCCTGTCCCAGGCAAAGCTCGACAGCTCCGGTGTGTGGACCTGGAGCTTCATCACTGCCTGTGGCTCCATAAATCATTTCCTCCTGCAAGCTGTGCACCCAGCTCTCTGGCTGATGCGGCTTCTTCATTTGTTCTGACTTCAGATACCCAGGTCTAAAAAATCCAAGAAATAAATAGACTGTCCAGAGAGGTTTCAGTTTTGCCAGCCAATTTAACAGGCATGAAATGTTGAAGTGTTTATTTTGACACAGGTGGTAAAACAGACCAGTTTTTCTGCTCACTGCACACAATTCCCAAATTTGCATATTTAAAAAAGTTTTTGCTTAAGAAAGCAAATATCCCAGATATTCTTTCCATGTTATCACAGTATCAGCTGCATTACACAGAAGCATCAAAATATATGACCAGAGATGAATCTATTAAACTCTGGTCGACAAACCACCAGTCCCTTATCTCTTCTTGAAGGCTTTCCGAAGTGTTCTACAAAGCAAGTTGATTCTATTTTCAGTCCTGTAACATCTGAGAATTTGTATATCCCATGTGTCCAGAAAAGAACCCAGATTGAGTCCTTTGTATTTCCTGAACAATGCATCAGTCCCTGTAGCAAGCTCCCAGTTCTCCAGTTCCTGTTTTGCTGGAGTAAGTAGAAGACGGGCCATGAAGTTCAACTGATGTTCCGCTCTGGCACGTGTCAGCCTCTGGAAGGCGGCCGGTGCCTGCGGTGTCTCTGTGTCTGTGTATGCTAAGACAGTCAAGGAGATGGATCTTCTTCTCATCGTTGCTGGAATTCAATGGAGAGGAGAGAATGTAAGTCAGTTAGATCCCACTCCCAGTTGTTCTCTGAATATGCCTGATGGCCATGCAAGTGTACCTGTCCTGGGTCTGCAGGGAGCTGGTAGCATGTGTACCCATGGTGATGATCCTGCAGGCACCATCGCTGCCCCTTTGTGCCCACTGCTTCCTGCAGTCCCCTGGACAGGACAGTCTAGGTAGCATCTTGCTGTTGACCTGTGCCTCCGGAAGCTCCATGTGGCCTCGTTCAGGAGTTTGCGTCAAAGGAGTTCAACATCAGGAATTGCTTTACGATTTTGGCATGTGATTTATCACTCATACCTCATGGCACTGATTTTAATAAGTGTAAATTACTTATTGCTAGTGCTGAGTTCATCTTATTTTTCTGCTTTTAACAAAATTAAGATCTCATTTCATCAGCAACTTCCCGTCCATAATTGCTGCCTTCCAGGTCAGAACATAGGATCTCGACTGTGAAAAAGAATAACATAAGTTTCTTCACAGGAAATTTCTTGCTGAATGTTCAGACATTGTGTTTAATTTAAAGCAAAGGGAATTCCAGGGTCTCACTAGCTTCAGGAGTAACAGATTCAAACTCCCAACACAGGAAACACTTTTGATGTTTTTAAAGTAATTTAAATGTGGTGGGTGTTGGGGCTGAGGACCTTACAGAAAGAAGTTCACACCCCTTGAAAGAAATTCACGTGACCTCCTCCCCTAATAATTTTGACTAGTGGAGGTGATAGGTACTTTTTAGAAACAGTAATTCCACTCAAAGTAAATTCTGATCTTTTATTGCATTTTTTTTGGATTATGTACTTTTTATGGCCAAATTTATATAATATTTCTTGTAGGTGGAATTTAAGTGATAGTGCTAATGCCATGGATTATTAAAGAATGCTGTGTTTTGGCGTCTGTAATTTATCACACACAATGCACAGTTGACAACTGTCATCTCAAACGGTATCACAGCCCTCCTTGGGGTAGAGGAGGAACCCTTACATCTGTTACATGATGTTAAGCTTAATTAAAAAATCCCTGTTTCTTATACAATTCTGTTGAAGTGGTCCGTATTTGTATAGAAAGTAAATTTGTTAGTGATTAGTAGTCATTCTGGCATAGGAGCGACACACAGATCTCCAGGTTTACTGTCACCTTAAGGACTTTTTCCCTAATTAACCTAGTCATGTCCCTTTGTGCTTTATTTTTTTTTTTAACCTAGTCCTGTCTTTTAAGGAAGATTCATTCTGTTTTGAAACATTTTCATATACCTGACAGATATTTTTTGTTGCCATTTAATTTTTTACCTTCTAAATCTATCCTGCAAGATAAACATTTTAAAAATAAGTTTCATATCATTTCTCTTAAAATAGAAACATTACAATAAATAATGTGGGGCTTTAGGTAGCCCAGGCAGGATCCTGCAAATACTATATGAATATATTGATTCCTTTCTCTTTTGTGTGACTCTGTATCTAAACCCCCCAATTTAAGGAGAGACCCCAGAGTTGTTTCCGTCTGCTCAGTTCAACTGCCAGCCTGGCCACAGTGCCTTCGCCCCCTTGGCCACCCCTTGTGATCCCTCCCCTTCCCTGTCCCAGCCTCTCTGGAGGCCTCAATCTGCTGATCTGTGCAGAGAGCATGCTCCCGGAATCGGAGCTCTCCCCAGCTCTGCAGGCAAGGACGATGCCAAGCTCCAAGACAGTGGCACAGTCTCCAGGGAGGACCTCCTGGCCTGGAGTTCACGAATGCCCTTGACATGGAATCACAGAGGGACCCGGGATCCAGGAGCAACACGGCTCTTCAGTCACCTCTGCTCTCCTTTCCCTCCTCTTCTGCACACTGCACTCCTCCAAGGCAGGCTTCTGCAGCAGAAAGGGAAAGCAAAAGGAGGGGTTTCGGCAAAGAGGATGGTACAGCTTGGGCTGTCATTTGGGAGCAAGATCCGAAAGGAAATTCTCTCCCCTCCTTCCACAGGGTGGGGACTGGGAAGCACAGCTGGGTGGAGGGAGAGTTAGCCAAGCTTAGTGGCAGCGTGTTGGAAACCGTTGTTAGTTTATTTCTGTGTTCAGTTTGGAAAGCTGTCTCATTGGGACCTCCTCTGGTCAGGGAGCGAGCTGAGGATCCCTTCCATCCAGATGGTGGAAGAGAAAACGTCCTGGAGCCAGGGCGGTCCCCAGACCAATTGATCTCCAGCTGGAGGGGCAAAAAAAGGCTTTATTCTTTGCAAGTCATCTCTGCAGGAGCAGAAAAAGCAACAGGAGGCTTCCTTTCCTGGGAAGCATGCATCCATGGCTCTCTGAAGGGAGAAGTGTAGCAGAGGTCCTTCTGATAACAGAATGCATAGGCTAATCTATTATTTTATTTTCATTGGTAATGTTATTTTGTTAGCCATGCTGGGTCGATGAAAGCTCTTCTATTGAAAACTTTTTCACTGGTGAAACTAAAATCAGCTTATCTTATTTCTTTCCTTTAAAGCAGCATGGCTGCACATATCCTGTGAAAAGAAAATGTCACACTGCTTCTTTTGCTCCCATGTGACTGAACGACTTGGAAAAGAAGTTGATTTTGCTTGCTGTGGGATTGATTTTAACTCAGTCTTTGAATTATCTTCTCTAAGAGCAGTTTCCAGCCAGTGTGTTGAGAATCCCAGTTGAGCTGTTAATTTCGCCCTACATATGTAGTTTAAGCAAACCAAATATTTTATGCTCTGATTTGAAAGAGGTAAATATTACATTTAGAACTCTAATAAAACTTTAATTCATACACTTGGTGAAAGATTGGGTACTTCAGTGTTATTAAAAGAATAATATGTGTTGAAATTCATGATTCTATTTGCTAATATTCTACCATGTTTGAGCCTACAAAATTGACATTTAAAAACAATTTTTTTTTTTTTTTTTTATGTACAACTATTGCTGATAGTTACTCTAGACGGCATGGGGCTGGGAAGGGTGCGCATGGCTGAAAAGCCACGATTGCTGCTCCTGGAAGAAGGGATGAGCCAAAGGTAGACTGCAAAAGTATTTTCCCATTTCCCTATCAGTGCAGATGATTCTCTAATCTGTGAAAGAAACTCAATAGGGCCCTTTGGTGGTTGAAGAGAACAGTGAGAGAGAGAGAGAACAAACACACAGAGAGAGGAGGAAAAGAGTTTACTAATTCGTCTCTAAAATGAGAATCAAGTAAAGAAAGAATATATGATTGATCAAGTTCATGAGGGAGATGAGATAAGAGTGCCAGATGCTTCCAGGCCATTCAGCTCACGCTCCAACATAAATAGTCATGGAAGGAATCTTTTAAAAACATTAAACTTTCCACTCTGAAGCACGTTTGCCAAACTGTCCAAGACTTTGTGGTCCATCTTTGCTCATGACCTACTTCCATGAAGCCTTCTCATTGCTCCGTATCTCTAATCCAGGCCACGGTGTGGGGACAGTAGAGTGACTGCAAGGCCACTAATGACCCAGCAACTTGAAAATCACCTTTTCTGCCTTAAAGAACTACCCTAAGCCTGGCTTTCAAGAATATACCAATCTCAATAATTCCTCTCAAAATTCCATCGAGGTCTTTTTGCGAGTGCTTCTTTTGAATTAATCTATGTTTTCAAAACGTTGCTGGTATGACAGGTATTTTTTCAGCAATCTCTTTCTTACCTGCATGGTCACTTCAACTTTGTTTTCTAAATGTATATGGAAAGTTTCAGGGAGATTTATGCATTATATTTTTTGATAAAGGGCTATAGCTTTGTGTTGTGAGGACTTGACTAGCATGGGATGTTTTTCTAATGGGAGACTGCATATTTTCATAAGAATAATTCTATGATGAATTAATGAGGCATCAGCAGGATGACAAAACTGGTCCAAAACAGAATATAAAAATAAGAATTTTATATTGTCAGAGACCAAAAAGGAAAATGGAAATAAAATTGATGTTACATCACACGTGTTAATACCCTACAGGATTATAAAAAAAGCTATAACCATTTATTTGTCTTTTCAACCCAGCAAAAACATAAATCATCTCTTGTAATCAGTTTTTAAAAAGTTTTATTATTTCAACTAAGAATCCCAACTTTAAGAGGTATAAAATGTCTGGGCACCAAAGGATAGGAAATGGTTGTCTAGCAAAGTAAATTCCTAAAGAGTCAGAGGATCAGTAGTGGGCTTGTAATCTAGCATGACAATAACAGATTTCTTAACTTCTTTATTCCCAATTTTGAGTAATTTTTCTTCACAGCAATGCCATCTATTTGGCGAAGCAAATGAATAACTCTAGCAAGATGCACAAAATTGTAAAAAGTATAGTATATTTTGCAGCCTCAGTAGTGTAGTAATTTAGGCCTTGCTTATATTTTAATTATCATTATTAGCAGATGATTAGGACTGGAATCTGGTTCTTTGTTGCAAAATGATTTGATGACATTACATGGGAGACAGTTCTGACGGACTCTGAGTGTCAAAGTTGACACATTAAATCAAATGGCAAGTCAGGGCCTGCTGGCTGCTTCATTTTAGCGGGTAGTGATCTTCAGTTGAAATGTCTGCTACAATGAACTTGACATTTGCAATAGTCACATATCTGCTTATTAATTACTATTCACGTTTGTTTTCACAATGGGGGAGGCTGTTACGGTTTGGATGTGAGGTGTCCCCCAACAGCGCCTGGGTTGATGCAGGAATATTCAGATGTGAATGATTAGATTACAAAGCTGTAACCTGGACTGACTGGAGGTAACTGGAAGTAGATGGGCAGTGGCTGGAGGAGGGGGTCACTGGGGGTGTGCTAGGAGCATCCATCTTCCCTGCGGCCCCTTCCCCCCACTGCTTCCTGGCCACCATGAACGAGAAACTTCCCTCCGCCATGATGCTGCGCCTCATCCTGGGCTCAGAGCAGTGGAGTTCAACCACTAGGTCTCTGAAACGATGAGCCCAGATAAACTTCTCCTCCTCTAATTAATCCTCGTCAGGCATTTTGGTCACAGCAACAAAAACCTAACACACACAGAGGCCAAGGCTGCTGTTTTATGAGCAGCGCCTCTTGGTACAATATTGTAAAAGCTTTAAACTTAAAATAACTTGGGATAAATCTCATGCAAAGCTGGTGAGGAGGAACCACCTGAGGTGATTAGCTTAGTCACCTCTCCAAAACCCCTGTCCCCAGCAGAGTCTCATTATGAGGTGCTGGGGGTTAGGGCTTTAACATTTAAATTTGGGGCATGATTCAGTCCAGATTTCCTCGAACCTGTGTTGGTTAACACTATGTACCTAGGACTGAATGATGAGGTCCGACTCTACCCCGTTCTTCCTTCCTTCCCTCCTTTCCTTCCTTTTTCCTTCCTTCCTTCCTTCCTTCCTTCCTTCCTTCCTTCCTTCCTTCCTTCCTTCCCTTCTTTCTTTCCTTCTTCTCTCCCTCCCTCCTTCCCTCCCTCCTTCCCTCCCTCCCTCCTTCCTTTCCTTCCTTCCCTGCCTCCCTTCCTCTCTCCCTCCCTCCCTCCCTCCTCCCTCCTTCCTCCTTTCCTTTCCTTTCCTTTCCTTTCCTTTCCTTTCCTTTCCTTTC